>RWGY01000026.1:8157073-8532654 GCA_007726485.1 Eragrostis curvula | reverse complement strand
CACTACTTACGTCTACTGCTCCGGGTTTCACTCCTAGGCCTCAGGGTAGTCCTTTTGGATACTCACCCTTACCAGCACGTTCACTCTCTTTTGAGGCAGTCACCTCTCCGACAGTAGCACAGTCCTCTGCTCCAGCTACCTCTCCTGTGACGGTGACACACACTACTGCTGCTCCTGACACGACGACATCTTCTACACCTCAGGAGATGACCTAACTAGAGACCCTTGAGGGTATGCTTGTAGAAGGTATTGATGAGGACATAGCAGATATCACAGCTGCGAGGGCTAGTGGAGAGATACTTGAGCATGGCCCTCGATCCCACAGTCCTTATGTGCACTCAGCCTCAGAGTCAGAGATATATGAGTTCACTGCAGAGCTTGAGCGCACACTTGCACAGCCAGCTACTCCTACTCCTGCAGACAGGCAGATTGTGATGTACTCTCGTCGTCAGTCTCCAGAGATAGTGTTCCAGACCTCTCGACGACTCCAGACACCAGAGCTCGGGATGCCAAGGACTATGACTTGGACAGTACCAGTGGCAGGCTCAGCTTCAGGGGGAGTCAGTTCTTCAGTTTCAGAGGCCACTGCACCACCTCCACACTCCGATGCGTAGGATAGCATATCTTTTCTCGATGAACTTTTTGGTACTTGGTACCAAAGGGGGAGAGAATGTCTAGGGGGAGTTGGGAGTGTGACTTGATCGAGAGTGCTTGTACCTAGGGGAAGCTCTCGGGTATTTTGGTTAGTCAGGATATTTGGAGCTGTTTTGTATATTCTTTTGGATGTTCGTGATTCTCGATGAGCTCGGTCTTCTTTTGCTCTACTTTAGCTCATCGAGAATGCACTTGGTTTCTTTACATACACTGCCTTCTATTATATATCTATCTGGTATCGTTATGCCTGTGATGTATGTGTTGATGCCTTGTGTATGTATTCTTTACTTGTGATGATTTGTGGACTAACTTGCTTTTTGCAGGAATTATTCGTTATCCTATCATCACAAAAGTCAAGGACATAGTTCTTTGCTCTCTACTTATATATCATCCTCGTGTACTAACTCTATTTTGCAGGTGATACTTTCATGAGCTATGTCCCTCTCTTTGCTATTCATCATGGTTTACTTTTATTTATCCTTTATCATGATGCGTAGTTCTTAGTGATCGAGTACTATGACGCTCTTGCTCTTGCATTCACCCGTATCCTTTTACTTGAGCTGTCTAGTTATGCTTTTCTTTCTCGATCAATCATCTCAATCAATACTTACGCTTTCCTTCCATATCTTTTATGTATGTTATCACCAATCACCAAAAAGGGGGAGATTGTAAGCTTCATGACCATTAGAGTATGGAAACCCCAAAGGTATGAATGTTTTGGTGATTGGATGATCATGTTGTATGTGACTAACTCTTTTGTAGGTTGTTGCCTATGGTCACATATGATGGAGGACTACGTCAACCTTATCTCTATTGAAGATCTCGATGATTGGTTGCCTCGACAACTCGGGACATTGGACTTCATGGAGTCGCGGTCGAAAAGATGGATCAAGGCTAAGGACATGCTAAATCCAAGCAAGTGTTGGCTTGGTGTAGATGTAGGCTTGAGTCCATAGGAAAAACCGGACTATCAAGAGGGTTCAAGTTGGTTCTCTTAGTGCACACTAGTGGTAGAGATCATTGGATGCAAAAGGAAGTCTCTTGGGCACAAGGGTCAAAGGAGAGAAGACAAGGAACCAAGTTGAAGAAGTTGGAAGCAAGTATCGAGGAGAGGATCAAGTTTGAGCTTCTGCGGAGCAGATCGTACAGTACGGTTAAGGAGACCGTATGGTACAGTTTCTACTGAGGATCCAGACAGAGAAGACAGAGTTTCTGGAAACAGGAAGAGAAGAGATCGTATGGTACGGTGGTAGAGACCGTACAGTACGATCTACATTGGATGAAGCTACAGAGAAGGTGCAGTCTCTGGAAGAAGAAGATATGGAGACCGTACCATGGATCAGACGGTACGGTGCAAGGACCGTATGGTACGGTCTACAGAGGATGAAGTTACAGAAAGATGGAAGTTTCTGTTGAGAGGATTGAAGAAGAGATCGTATGGTATGGCCATGAAGACCGTATGGTACGGTATACTTTGAAGATGATGGAACAGAGGAGGAGAAGTCTCAGGACAGTGCTCAGATGGAGACCGTACCATACGGTGGTATGGAGACTGGACAATATGGTCAATGGTACGGTCTACTGTTTTCCTGAGTACTTTTGAGCAACGGCTAGTTTCGAGCTTGAAGGCTATAAATAGCTGGTTGCCCACCCCTTTGAGGGTCTCTTGGCCAGTGGAACAGGTGAGGTTGCCTAGGAGAAGCCAAGAGCAAGAAGAGAGAGCACTTGTTGAAGATTTGGAGTGATCTTAGTGCTATTGAGAGAGTAACAAGAGCATCCTTGATCTCTAGGGCTAGTGTGTGCATAGAGAGTCATTTTGAGCTGTTACTCTTGGTCTATGGCAAGATCTAGACCGGTTAGGCGTTGGTAGAGAGCTTGCCAAAGATTGTGAAAGTCTCTACAAGTTTGTACACGGTCTTCGTGCTTCCCGTGTGAAAGAAGCAACAAGGAGAAAGCGCCCTTTGGACCGCATCACGTGCGGATCCTTACCCTCGGAGGAGTATCCGGAGTTGCCGGTGGGACGTGCCCGCGTCTTCACTTGGAGGGTGAAGAATGCTCTAGAGGGGATCGCCATCGAGCGGAGGGAGAGGTCGAGACTCCGGCGGGAGTGACCCAACGTGGACTAGGGGGAGGCGCCATCCTCCCGATACCACGGGCTAAAAATCCATGAGCAATCTCTATCTCATCTCTTTACTTACTAGCATTTACTATTCCGCATTTACTTCTTGCTAGTAGAATTGATTGATAGGGTTGTTCGTTTTGCTCTTGGTAGAATTGCTTGTGTAGGGCTGCTCTTAGCTAGTCTTGTTAGTGTGTGCGCATTGCTTGCTTCTTGTTATCACCTAGCAAACTAGTAGGATTGTTAAAGTACCTCGCCGGAGAAATTTACGAGTGCTACCGATTCACCCCCCCCCCCCCCCTCTCGGTACTCCGTGATCCTTACAACTTCAACCATATGTAGACTCCATCTACAACATAGAACATAAATGGCACACCAAACTGAGAGTCAAAAAATTGTAAAAAGTTCATCTTAATTCAACGTATTGCTAAACTTACACTCATGTTTGCCGAAGACTTCCATGGTTACTATCTCCAATAGACGGCACGTCTTCAGCATAGACGTTCTTCCATCCTCTTTTTGGAATAGAGACCATGTTCTCGTCCAGTATGTACCCCTGTCGATTACCTGCATAGGAGTTAGAATGGCACATTTATCAAACACAACATCATTTCGACTTCGCCAAATTGCCCAACCGATGGCGCCAATTCAAACTATCACTTGACTAATATCTTTAGCTTGAAACCTTGCTACCCAATTACCAAACATATCAGCAATACTGGTAGGCGGTTTAAAACCAAAAGATAACTCAATCAATCTCCAAATTAATCGAGCAAAACTGCAATCAAAGAAAAGATGTTGTATAGTTTCTAAATTACTACAAAAACAACATTTATGATTTCCATTCCAGTTTCTTTTAGCTAGATTATCTTTGGTGAGGATAACTTCCCTATACAAGAACCAAAGAAAAACTTTAATCTTTAAGGGTACTTTGACCTTCCATAAATTTCTATTGCAATGGACTATACTTGTATCTAAAATTGCTGCATACATCGACTGAACCGTAAACTTGCCACTTTGAACTAGTGACCATCTGAAAGTGCCGTGTTCAACAAGCAATTGTACATATAGTATTTTAGTCACAAGATTATGCCATGCTACCAATTTATCACCCATTAAAGCTCTCCTGAAAATTATATTAAGAGGAATCGACCTCATCACATTGGCCACCGTGTCATGCTTTTTTCTCACAATATTGTATAGTATTGGAAATTGATCTCTTAAAGTACCTTCACCTAGCCACTTATCTTCCCAAAATCTAGTTTGTGTCCCATCTTTGATTATGAAAGAACCAAACTGTAAGAATTGGTCTTTTACACTCATTAAACCTGACCAGAAGTGTGAATCACCAGGTTTAGCTTGTACTTGATGTTGGGGATCCGCGGAGCAGGATTCGATCCCGGACAGCCCTCTCCTTGAAACCGAAGGGTTTAACCAGGCTAACCAAATTACCCTTCGTGTGTCGTTTGTCTTTCCTTCCGCAGGGACTGATGCTGGGCGCGAAGGGCGTACCGAACGCCCGAAGGGTCTCCGTCATCCGAAGGCTCAAGGCTTCGGGCGAAGCTCGGAGGGGCGCCTCGCGCATGTCCGAAGATCCGCGGGACCTGATGCGGGGCGCGAAGGGCAGATTCAACGTCCGAAGGGTCGCTGCCACGCGGAGGCTATGGACTTCGGACGAGGCTCGGCTGGGTGCCTCGTGTACAACCGAAGACCCATGGGTGGGCCCGGAGCGGCACGGAGGACAAGTACGTCAGCAACTAGGGTTTCTGGTGTACCCTCGACGGGAAGATGGCAAAAGTCTATTGTGCCCTCCGGACATTTTTGTACCGAATATCCTGTACATTATTCTCCGTGATCAGGGGTAGTTTAGGCATTGATATGTAATCCCTGATCACGGTATAAATACCCCCTCCCGTGCACTGGAGAGGGGGTCGACTCCTTGCTATGTAACATGATTGTGAATGCAATGGCCTAGGCTTCGTGTTGCGCAGATTCTCTTTGAAGCACGCGAAGCCATTTCCTTTTCTCTCACGCTTTCTCTCCGCGCTTCACCCGGTGCTGGGTTTTCTTCACGAAGAATCCCAACATTTGGCGCCCACCGTGGTTCTAGCACGAAGAACAAGCCCTAATGCCACTTAAAAAGGCGAGGGTCGCGCAAGGGGCTTCGGAAGAAGACCCAACGCCACCCCCGCAGCCACAGCTACCCGCCGGGCCAACAACAAGATCAAACGCGGCGAGGACATCCCAAGGAGAAACCCCGCTCCGCATTGGGGAAACCCAAGCCAACACCAACACCAATGCCCCTTGCGGCAAAGACAACCGCACAAGAGAGGCAGCCAACAAGCAAATCATCCCTGCGGAAGAACCAACCTTCGCACAAGACACTGACACCGATACGGACGAAGATTGGGAGCAGTTCGACAACACAAGGGTCAATTTTGATAACCCGGAGACCAGTAATGCCCAACAAGAGCGAGCAAGATGCGAAGATCAAGAGCAAGAGTACAGAGCCCTCCTTAAGTTGCAGAAACAGTTGAAGAGGCTCCGAGAAATATGAAGCGCTCGCCTCGAACAGGTCAACCAACATTCAAAAACAAGACTCCAAAGCAGAATTGAAGAAGCGAAGGCCTCAATCGTTCAGCTGGAAGAAGAATTGCGGGAAATGCAAGAGCAAAATACTGAACAGCAAGACCAAGTGTTTAGAAGGGTAGCAAGACCAAGCTATAACACCACAAGACCCGAAGGGATAATCAGCAAATTTGACAAAAGCTCACCATTGTCCGAAGGCATTCAACTCACGCGATGGCCCACGTCGTACAAGCCAATACCTCTCCCGAGATACAATGGCCGTTTCGACCCAAGACAATTTCTCATGAGCTACGAAGCTGCAATCTCCTCCGCCGGCGGAAACGACATCGTTCTAGCCAAAAAGCTCATCACTGCACTCGAGGGCCCAGCGTTGGATTGGTACTCAACCCTTCGCCCAGGCACAATATACTCGTGGGAAAATCTAAGGGACAAGTTGACTCAAAACTTTCAAGGTTTCCTGCGCAAAACCGTCTCAGCTCAAGAGCTACGGGCTTGCGTACAAGGAGAGCGGGAGCCCCTTCAAGATTATTTCCGAAGATTCGTAGAACTAAGATCTCAGGCCCCAGAAGTGGAAGATAGCTCAGCATTTGATGCAGCAATCGCGGGGCTTCGGGCCGGACCTTGTTCAACGCATTTGACAATGAACACTCCAGCGACTATCGAAGACCTATACACAGAGCTAGCAAAGTACAGCAAAGCTGATTCTGACTATCGAAGACGAAAAGCAACTGAAAACAGCCAAAAGCAAGCGGCGAAGTCAAACAACCAACGAAGCCAACCAGACTGGAACACCTCGAGAAGGCGAAACAAAGACGAACAACAAGCCCAATACATCAACCAGATTGATAGCCCGAAGACGGAAACACCTCCGGAGTCTAACAGTTATAGAGGAGGAAGAAACGGAAGAGGAAGAGGACGAGGCAAAGGAAGAAACCAAGAACCTCGCAAACCATATTGCATTTTCCACGGACCCGACCAAGGACACACCTCAAAAGAGTGCCCCGAAACCAAAACAGTCCTGGAAAGAATGAAAATTAAGGAACAACCCGCTCCTCCACCGCGAGTTGTCAACAATACTTCCGGAAACCATAATTGGCAACCATCTCCACAATATAATCCTGCATACCCGCAAATCACTCCAGTTTACCATCAGCACTATCAAGGCACAATGCCTCACCCCTCGAGTTTCCACCCAAACAACTTCTCGCCAACACCTCAAGTAAACCACATCCCGAAGATGCTACCATCACCTTCGCACAATTATACAACACGAGAAGATCTACCACCACCACCACTCATCACAAGAATTCCACCGAAGACCGAGTCAATCCATCAAACTCCTGCAGATCCACTGCCATCCTTCGGCACCATATTACCAATCACTGGAGGATCTTCGACGGACTTCGAGTTGAAGAGGCAACGAAGAGATTATTTCAGAGCAGTAAACACAATTTTTAACGCAGCTCCAGTCAGAAAGACGAAATGGTCTCATGTGCCAATCACTTTTACCGAAGAAGACCTATCACGTTGCGAACTCAAGAAGCACCCACACAATGACGCCATGGTCATCAAAACAAACATCTACGGATGGGACGTCACCAAGATATTGGTTGACAATGGGGCTTCTTCGGACATCCTCTTCGCCAGTACCTTCGACCGGCGAAAACTGGACAGGAAACTCCTTGAACCTATGGACACACCTTTGTATGGTTTCGGGGGAAAAAGGATCAACCCGCTGGGAAAAATCTCTCTGCCCGTGTCTTTCGGAGATATGTCAAACCCCAGAACCGAACATATAACCTTCGATGTGGTGGAAATGAACTACCCATACAACGCCATCTTCGGCAGAGGCGTCATCAACACCTTCGATATTATCATCAGGAATTCATTCTTGGTCATGAAAATGCCCTCACCGAAGGGAGTCATTACAGTCTTCGGGGACCAGCAAGAAGCCAGGAATATCGAGAAGGGAATAACCCCAGGGCAAAATAATGTGTATGTTGTAAGCGAAGATCCAGACAAAAAAGAAAGGCACAAGCACTTAGTGCCAGAAAAGTTACTGGACAAAGAAGAACCTCGCATCACCCACAAGGACGGAACAAGAAGAGTACTGCTCGACAACCTCATCCTAGATCAAGCAGTGATAATAAGCGATCTCCTCCCGAAGAACGAAGAAGAAGAACTCATAGAGCTGCTCTGCAAAAACAAAGACGTCTTCGCATGGTCATCAAAAGACCTCCAAGGTGTAAGCAGACAAACAATTGAGCATAAGCTGGACATTGATCCAAATATCAAACCGAAGAAGCAAAAGCTAAGAAAAATGTCAGACGACAGAGTCGCAGCTGTAAAAGCCGAAGTCCAAAGGCTCCTCGATGCTGGGGTCATCAGAGAAGTCAAGTACCCAACCTGGCTAGCAAATACAGTCCCAGTGAAGAAGAAGAACGGAAAATGGAGAATGTGCGTAGATTTCACCGACTTAAATAGGGCATGCCCAAAAGATGATTTCCCTCTGCCTCGCATCGACAAGATAGTAGACGCTGCAGCGGAAGCCGAGTTGCTTTCCCTGCTGGACTGTTTCTCCGGCTATCATCAAATCTTCATGAGAAAAGAAGACGAAGAGAAAACAAGTTTCATCACCCCCTTCGGAACCTTTTGTTTCGTGAGAATGCCCGAAGGGTTGAAAAACGCAGGGCCAACATTCTGTAGAATGACTACCGAAGTATTGCAAGAGATGGAAGGAACAATAGTACTCGTATATGTCGACGACATCGTCGTAAAAAGCGATAAGCGAAGTGATCATATATCTCACCTGGCTTAGACCTTCGCCAAGTTCAGACAAGCAAACCTCAAGCTTAACCCAGAAAAATGTGTCTTCGGAGTTTCCAAGGGCAAAGTTCTCGGCTGCCTGGTATCCATCAAGGGTATAGAGGCCAACCCCGACAAGATAGAAGCCATCCTCAACATGAAAGAGCCCACTTCCATCAAAGATGTACAAAAGCTGACCGGAAGAATTGCAGCGCTCAACAGGTTCATTTCAAGATCAGCCGAAAGGAGCCTCCCTTTCTTTCAAGTGTTAAAAGGCTCCGGAAGATTCGAATGGGGAGAAACTCAAAGAAAAGCCTTCGCTGACCTGAAGAAGTATCTCAAAGAAATGACGGCCTTCGCCAGCCCGAAGGCAAAAGAAACACCGTACTTGTATCTCGCCGCATCCCACAGAGCAGTTAGCGCGGCCCTGGTCCAATCACAAGCAAAGACAAACAACAAGGGAATCGAAGTAAAGATTCAAGTCCCAGTTTATTATGTATCCGAAGCCCTTTCCGGCTCAAAATTGTTCTATTCAGAGCTAGAAAAGATCGCCTATGCAGTAGTAATGGCTTCAAGAAAGCTGAGGCACTATTTCGAAGCTCATACAATAAAAGTGCTCTCAAATCAGCCTTTGTCAGAAATGTTTGGCAACAGAGAGGCATCGGGAAGAATCTCCAAATGGGCAGCGGAACTATCTGAGCACGTTGTCGACTTCGAAAGCAGAAGCGCCATTAACGGGCAAGTCCTTGCCGATTTTATCGCAGACTGGACTGAGCCTAGCTCCTACACCGAGGGCCCAGTCTTCGAGCAACCCTGGCAAATCAGATGTGATGGAGCATGGGGTCACTTAGGGGCTGGGGCTTCGGCAATCCTCACCTCCCCTTCGGGCATCAAATTGAGATATGCAGTCAGACTTGAATTCAGCAAAGAAACTGACAAGTGCACAAACAACATCGTAGAATACGAAGCAGTATTGCTAGCACTGAGAAAGCTAAGAGCTTTGGGCGTCCTCAACTTCGTCATCCACACCGACTCCAAAGTCATCCAGAGCCACATTGACAAAACCTTCACGGCCCGAGACCCAGAGCTGATCAAGTACCTGGACTTAATCCGAAGCACCGAGAAACATTTCAGAGGATACTCTTGCGTCCATCTTGAACGAAGCGATAATCATGAAGCAGATGCCTTAGCAAGAGCAGCTTCAAGAAAAGAACCCCTTCCGCCAGACATTTTCTTCGAGACATTAACGTCACCGTCTATAAAAACGCCTGAGAAGGAAATCAAGCTCGTAAACATCATACAAAGCGAAGACTGGAGACCACCTATAATGGCTTACCTTCGGGATTACTACGAACCCCTTGATGAAACCGAAGAAAAGAGAATGAAAGCAAGAGCAAGAAACTATGTTATACTCAATGATCAGCTATACAGATCCAACATCAGCAAACCCCTGCTAAAGTGCATCAGCCGCGAAGAAGGGATTCAAGTGCTCCGCGATATTCATGAAGGAATCTGCGGAGCCCACGCCGGAATAAAATCAATCTGCGCCAAAGCCCTTCGCCAGGGATTCTTTTGGCCCACTGCCTTCAAAGATGCCCAAGACCTAGTCAGAAAATGCGAAGCCTGTCAAAAGTTCGCAAACAAACTCTCCGGCATTTCCCAGCCGACACAAGTAATCCAACCATCATGGCCCCTCCAGAGATGGGGTATCGACATCGTCGGGCCGTTACCCGCAGCACAAGGGAACTACACCTTCGAAGTAGTCGCTCTAGAATATTTCACAAAATGGATCGAAGCAAAACCAATCGTCAACATCACAGCGCCAACCATACGCAAATTCTTTTGGAAAAATATAGTGTGCCGCTTCGGGGTACCTCAAGAGATAACAGTTGACAATGGCAAGCAGTTCGACAACTACGAGTTCAAAGAATATTGCCGAAGCATCGGAACAACCGCACACTTCGCCTCTGTGTATCACCCGGAGTCCAACGGAGCTGTCGAGAATGCGAACAAGCAAATCTTCACAGGAGTCAAAAAATGCGTTCTCAACCAGAAAAAAGGCAAATGAGCAGATGAGCTGCCGAAGATAATCTGGTCCCATAATACCTCAGAATCAAGGGCAACAAAATTTTCCCCTTTCAAGCTACTCTTCGGAGACGAAGCCATGACACCTGAAGAGATCAAATACAAACGCCCAAGAGCCGAAGCACATGAGATAAACCCAGAAGATATAGCAATATCGAAAGACATGATGGAAATGGACAGAATCAGTGCCGTCCAAAATTTAGAAAGCTATCAAACCGAAACAAAAAAATGGAGAGACCGCAAAGTGGTTAACAAATCCTTCTCACCAGGAGATCTAGTACTCCTCCGGAGCCCAAAAACAGAGGGCAAGGGAAAACTAGAGCCAAAATGGCAAGGTCCTTACATCATCACCAAGAGCAACAGGCCCGGAGCCTATCACCTCAGTGACGAGGATGGAAACGAACTCCCGCATCCATGGAATGCGGACAACCTCAAGAGATATTTTGCATAGCAAATGTATCAGGGCTTCGCGAAAATATAAGCGAAGTCCTTCTGCTTTTCGCCGTAGCCTAGATTTAAATTCTGCAACTAAGGGCTCATACTCTTTTCCTCACAGGGGAACCCCATCCAGGGGGTGAGGTTTTTAACGAGGTGAGACCCAATGTAATCCCTGCAAATTAATGCAGCTCCTTTCCCCTATCTGTCTCTCAAGCAACACAACTTCGATGCAAACTCTATCGAGAGTTCGCCACATCTCAAGGGCAAAAACGCCCGAAGCGTAAACCTACGCTATTACGCAGAAACGCGTATCTCTCCGGCTTTTCAGGGTAAAGAAATCCTGAGCCATTCCTCAAGCAGGAAAACTTACAATCGCCCAGTAAAGCGATAACATTCTTCGAGAAGAATGAAATGCCCAAGCGGCAAAAAATCTCTGACACACAGTAGTGCGCCTCATGACTCCATGGCCCATCATGTATGAAGAATCTAGCTCATCAGAAACAGCAGCCTACGACTAAAGCTAGCACAGTTCCACCACTACCGACTGTACCCACAGTAAGAGCCACCTGACTCTTCGGCACCGCGAAGAGCAACAACAACCCCTATATAAACCACACCTCAAGCAAATTAACAAAGCACACCGACAACATCACAAAATGAGCGACGAAGGTACAACCAGAAAGAACATAGAAAAATACCTGCAAGCAATGAAGAACCTGAGGGTATCTGAGAGCTCTTCGCAGCGAAACCAAAGTCAAAACCAGCACCCGCAAAACCAAAACTTAGAGCAAAGGCTAGAGATACAACAATACCAACAAGACCCGGAGCCGCTGGAGATCGCGCCGCCAAACGAAGAGGCATTACCAGAATCTCTTCAGGCGAGGAAGAACAAGGCCGCCCAAGAAAGAGGTACCTACCCAACAATAGGCAGCCTTGGGAACCAGTAAACGCCGGAGTCGCAAGCAGGACCAGGAGCCGCACCCGCAGAGACGAAGCGTAACAAAGCCGAACCACGGTTGTAACAACCAACGTCCCAGATTAATAAAGGAGGGAAGTTTTTCCGAAGCGAAAAGTTTCGCGTTAGCAACCTCGCCCTCGTTTGCTAGGGGGGAGGGAAGTTTTTCCGAAGCGAAAAGCTTCGCGTTAGCAACCTCGCTCTCGTTTGCTAGGGGGGAGGGAAGTTTTTCCGAAGCGAAAAGCTTCGCGTTAGCAACCTCGCCCTCGTTTGCTAGGGGGGAGGGAAGTTTTTCCGAAGCGAAAAGCTTCGCGTTAGCAACCTCGCCCTCGTTTGCTAGGGGGGAGGGAAGTTTTTCCGAAGCGAAAAGCTTCGCGTTAGCAACCTCGCCCTCGTTTGCTAGGGGGGAGGGAAGTTTTTCCGAAGCGAAAAGCTTCGCGTTAGCAACCTCGCCCTCGTTTGCTAGGGGGAGGAAAGTTGCAACCTCGCCCTCGTTTGCTAGGGGGGAGGGAAGTTTTTTCGAAGCGAAAAGCTTCGCGTTAGCAACCTCGCCCTCGTTTGCTAGGGGGGAGGGAAGTTTTTCCGAAGCGAAAAGCTTCGCGTTAGCAACCTCGCCCTCGTTTGCTAGGGGGGAGGGAAGTTTTTTCGAAGCGAAAAGCTTCGCGTTAGCAACCTCGCCCTCGTTTGATAGGGGGGAGGGAAGTTTTTCCGAAGCGAAAAGCTTCGCCTTAGCAACCTCGCCCTCGTTTGCTACGGGGAGGGGAGTTTTTTCCGAAGGCTAACAACAAATACAGGAATTGCATCATCGCTAACAATAAAGAAACAAAATGACCAATACTTAGTCAAGCCTAAAGCTCGAAAACGACAACAGAAATTCAGAGTTCAAGAAACATCCCAAGTAGCCCATCACCACGGCTATCGTCGTACACCCACGGAACGTCATAAATCTCTTCAGATTCCGTAGTCTCGACCTTCGGGACGACCAGCGGAGGCCCGCGAAGCATCCGGCGCCTACCTCTCTGAAACAACTGAGTCACTTTGGCCCGAGCGCCAAAGTACTCATTGAAAACGTAACCCCAGAAGCGACCAAGGTCGTCATTGCCAACAATCTTCGTAACCAAACGATAGGCAGCGCGCGTAGCACAAATCCTACCGTTTTGATAGCATAAAGGTTCAACAACAGCCCCCTCTTCGGAGACCTGCACACAGTATTGCGTCTCTGAATTACAGACAATCAAAGTTACAAAACAAAAGTAAAATCCAGTAGCCCCGAGGATCTAGGCATCTTCGCTTGCAGCAACCTTCGCGGCGGGCTCCGACGGGGTAGCAGAGCGAGGAGCAGCGGAGGAAGCTTCGGCGACAACAGCGCTCTTGGCCTTCTTCGCTTTCCCCTGCTCGTCGGCCGAAGATGGTTCGAAGACGAAGCAGGGCCTCCAGCCTCTTTCCTCTTCTTCTCCTTAGCCTGTAAAAGGTCGATGGTTCCTCAACTCAAAAAAAAAAAAAAAAAAAAAAAATCGAAGCCCTTACCTCATGCGCGCGAGAAACGGCGCTAGCACATGCGGCCGCGGAGCCGTGCTTGCTCCAGTAAAACCTCCAAAAGCGTTTCGCAACAATGCTAACGCCCTTGTCCGAGGTGTTAGGATCAGCACCCTCTATGGCTTCGAAAGGGAAGGTGGAGTAACCAAGTTCATGGAAGTCGCCAACCTTCTTCTTCGCCAGAATGTCCAGAAGCGCATAGAGACAGGTCTTCGCCCCATGATCACACATGTTGTTCACCAAGCTGGGCACTGACTGGAGCTCTTTCTCAACCCAAGTCAAAAAAGAGTCGAGGTTCAGCTCGTCTCCGGCGGGAAGTGGGCGAGGCTGGCGGCCGTAGCGAGCAAGAAGCTCCGAATAAGACCGAAATAAGGCCGAAGCCCCCGACCTTAGCCGTTCGGTTTCCGCTTTCAAAGTTTCCTCTAGAGCGGCCTTTCTGTCCTCCACTTTCTCCAGCGCCGCCGCGTGTTTCCTTTCGGAATCTTTCTTATAGGCGGCAAAGGAGTCAGTTTTCTCCTGGAGATCCTTCTTCAAGCGCGCGATCTCCTCTTCGAAGCTGGCTTCCTTCGCCTCCCAGCAGCTTTTCTCCTCGCGAAGCGCGACGAGTTCTGGGGGGACACCCCCGAAGCCCACCTCAGTCTCCAACTTCTTCCGAAGTACCTGAAATGCCTGCGTGATCTGACAAAGAAGCGAAGTGTTAACAAAGACCAAAAAGTCAACAAAATACACGAAGAGAAAACCTTCAATCCAGTTACCATCTGGCCTTGCCGGAGCAATAAATCGGCGAGGTTAGGGGCGGAGTTCGCCTCCAGCGTGGCCCGAAGCTCTACGCAAGACAATTTTGACGTGAGAACAAAAAATACATATAAAAGAACAACGCGAAGAAAACTAAAGCCACAAGTCTAAGGACCTTCGGGATTGTACTCCCTTAAGCCACTCATCACCGCCAGCGAAACATCGAGAGAGTTATCATCCTTCGTGGTCCCGTGCGAACTCCCCGCGTCGGAGCTCGAGTCAGAGTCATCGCCCGAAGACGACGGACCATCAGAGCTCTCCGAAGCACTGGAACTCCCGGTGTCTTCAGACTATTCTACGCCGGTCGAGCCCAATACATCATCTCCAACCATGTCCCCGGCGCTCCGGCCCAGCTCCATGCCCTGCGTCTCCTCAACATCCACCCGAAGACTACTGGCGCCATCCAGCAACTCTTCGGTATCTGACAGCTCGATCACGAGAACCCCGTCCCGGCCTTCGGAAAGCGCCTCCAAGCCAGGAGAAATAGGCGCATTCCCAGAACCAACCAATCCAGCACCACCAGCCACAGACTCATCCTCACCACGAGAACCTGAGGCAAATTCAGTCTGCCCCGAAGCCAAGCGGGCGCTCGACCCGCCTCGACCTGCGTCCGAGATTCCGGAGCCTTTCGAACCTCGAGACACAACCCTCTTGCGTTTCCGGCGCTCAGCCTGTACGGTGCTCGTCGTAGCGACAGCGCTAGCTTTCTGCGGACGCGAAGCCGCCCGAGCCCGGCCTCGCCCTGCACCTGAACCCGAAGACCCAGCGCCGACAGCGGGAGCTTCGATTTTGTTTTCCCAGCCCCTCATTTTGATATAGCAAGTCGTGGTAATCTCGGGCGTCTCCCCTTTCTTGAGCCGTTTTCTACCTAAGGGCACGGCGTGATTACCATAGCTGATCTTCAGCGAATCGAAGATCCGATTGATACGGCGCTTCGGGAGAAGACCGTTTTCCACGTCATACTCTTCGGCAGCACTGAACGGGTCGCAGAGCAGATTAGCTCACTTTTCGACCATCTCAACAAACTACAACGGCCGAAGACCTTCAGGCCTTTTAAGCCCATTGAACTTCGGGCGGCGGTAAGTGACCTTGCGCTCCTCGAGCTTAACTTTCTCAGTGCCATCCGGCCTCCAGCCACCCTCCACAGGCCAAATGCCAGCGGCAATAAACTCCTCTACAATGGTACGGCCGCTGATGATCTTGCAGGCTTTCTTGAAAGCATCGCAACAGGGCTGGAAGGTCTTGTCGCGGCCAGTGAAATCAGGAGAGAAAATGGGCTCCGCTGGAACCAGCAAACTGGCTAGCGGGTAGCACAAAGACCCATCATCATTCTCCCCTTCGGGTACCTCAGCGTAGAACCAGTAGTCCACCCAGTCATTGTCCCAGCGATTCCTCGAAGCGGGAACCAAAGCAACCTTCTCGAGCTTCGATCTCTTACTGAAGCTTCGCGGCTGGAAAGTGCAGACCCCATACTGAAGAACAAGAACGTCGTTGTCATAGTACACCTTCTTGTTCTGCAAGTGACAACTGAAGAAGCGCAAAAATGCTTCGTAGTTAACCTTCGCATTGAATGTTCTTACGGCCCAGATGAATTTCGACAGTTGCACGAAGGCATTCGGCGTCAAGTGATGTATCTGAATGCCGTACGCTGTAAGCACTCGCTGGAGGATGAAAAGGGCAGGAAGCCGAAGCCCGGCCTCGAAATAATCCCGAAACACAACCGCCTCATTAGGCTTGGGCTGCGGAATTTCCTCGTCGCCTGGATAGCGGGCCCTTCCAGCTTCGAAGTACCCCCTTTCAACATACATGGCGAGCTCGGCTTCGCCAACCCGAGAGCGGTTCAAGCGATAAGTCTTGTCAATAACTGCAGGTGTCCGAATCCGGGCGTCAGTAACCTTCGAAGAATGACCATAACCAGAAGTACCCTGCCCCTCTGCAGCCGAAGATCCAGCGTCAACGCCGGCCTTAAAGCATTTTCTCCCGAAGTCCCCAGCATAAGCGCTCTCGATATAAATCTCATAATCCCTATTAGCCTCAAAATCCTTACCTTTAACCGAAGCCGAAGCCTCCGCGTCGTCTGCCGAGGGTTTTTCAACCGGAACGTCTTCCGGAGCTTTTTGGCCTCCGGACCTGCCTCCAACGGCAGCTTCCGGGACTTCGGGCTCGCGCCTACCGGAGACATCCTCCGGATCACGAGCACCAGTTTCGCCTTGGGGCAAGGAGTCCAGCAACTCCTCTGAACCGTCACCATCAAGGGACATAGCCCCCTCCTGGCTGAAAGCTGCCTCTTCGCCTGACATCGCCGGTTCCTCGTCGACGAGATCAACAGTCTGCTTCGTTGCAGCCATCTAAAGAGCCTAAAGCTGCACGAAGACAAAGCTTACAGTGAGAATCATCGTGCACCCATCCGGAAACCCGAAGAGCGACCAACTACAAACCTTAAGACGATCACGAAGACTAAAAGGGAGAAGCGATGAAAATCAAAACTGCGAAAACAACAGCGAAAACCCGAAGATCACAAAGGAAGTGAGGTGAGCGCGGAAAATGACCGGCCCCCTCCCCTCCTTATATAGGGGGGTAAAAACCGGGCAGTTAATGCGCCCTCGAAAACCGCGAGTGCGGATAAGATCAATATTTTCACCGCGTTCTGGACCTTCGGACAACACAAAATCATCTTCGCACTCTACAGCCAGCATCAACCCCAATGAGCGAGGGAAGTTTTTCCGGGATCGGCTCCGGCCACATCCGATTGTTCTTCGAGGGTTCGGCTCATCGGCGTTGAACCTCGCCCACGAGGGGCTACTGTTGGGGATCCGCGGAGCAGGATTCGATCCCGGACAGCCCTCTCCTTGAAACCGAAGGGTTTAACCAGGCTAACCAAATTACCCTTCGTGTGTCGTTTGTCTTTCCTTCCGCAGGGACTGATGCTGGGCGCGAAGGGCGTACCGAACGCCCGAAGGGTCTCCGTCATCCGAAGGCTCAGGGCTTCGGGCGAAGCTCGGAGGAGCGCCTTGCGCATGTCCGAAGATCCGCGGGACCTGATGCGGGGCGCGAAGGGCAGATTCATCGTCCGAAGGGTCGCTGCCACGCGGAGGCTATGGACTTCGGACGAGGCTCGGCTGGGTGCCTCGTGTACAACCGAAGACCCATGGGTGGGCCCGGAGCGGCACGGAGGACAAGTACGTCAGCAACTAGGGTTTCTGGTGTACCCTCGACGGGAAGATGGCAAAAGTCTATTGTGCCCTCCGGACATTTTTGTACCGAATATCCTGTACATTATTCTCCGTGATCAGGGGTAGTTTAGGCATTGATTTGTAATCCCTGATCACGGTATAAATACCCCCTCCCGTGCACTGGAGAGGGGGTCGACTCCTTGCTATGTAACATGATTGTGAATGCAATGGCCTAGGCTTCGTGTTGCGCAGATTCTCTTTGAAGCACGCGAAGCCATTTCCTTTTCTCTCACGCTTTCTCTCCGCGCTTCACCCGGTGCTGGGTTTTCTTCACGAAGAATCCCAACACTTGAGTCAAAGTTTTATTGTTTAGATACTTATTTTTTTAACATCTGCTGCCATGACCCCTCCTCATTTATAAGTTTATACAGCCATTTACTTAATAAACACTTATTTTGGACCTCGAGGTCAAGGATCCCCAACCCTCCTTGGTCTTTTGGTCTGCATATTATATCCCATTTCACAAGCCTATATTTCTTTTTGTGTTCATCTCCCTGCCAAAAAAATCTAGATCTATAATAATCTAGCTTTTTTATGACTCCTTTTGGGATCTCAAAAAATGAACACATAAAAAGTGCTAGGCTGCTTAAAACGGAATTAATGAGCACCAATCTACCTCCATATGATAAGTGTTTACCTTTCCAGCTACTTAATTTCTTCTCAAATTTGTCCTCTATTACTTTCCAATCCTTGTTACTTAATCTTCTATGGTGCATTGGTATTCCCAAATATCTAAAAGGGTATTCTCCCATATCACACCCAAACAATTGTGTGTATTCATGTTCATACTCTTTTGCATCCCCATAGCAGAAGATTTCACTTTTATGGAAATTTATCTTCAGCCCAGATAATTGCTCAAATGTACATAAAAGCAATTTCATATTTTTGGCTTGCTCAAGATCATGTTCCATAAATATGATTGTATCATCTGCATATTGTAAGATAGAAAGACCGTCATCTATCAGATTAGGTACTAGACCCCTGATTTGTCCTTCCTCTTTTGCTTACAGCCAACATATCCACAACAAGGTTAAATAAGATAGGAGACAGTGGATCTCCTTGCATTAAACCCTTTTTTGTTTGGAAATATCGGCCCACTTCATCATTAACTTTAATTCTCACACTTCCTTTTGTTACAGAACTTTCTATCCATGAACACCATTTATTAGAGAAACCCTTCATCTTTAATGTTTGTTGAAGAAATGACCATTTAACTTTATCATAGGCTTTTTCAAAATCCAGCTTTAAAATCACTCCATTCAACTTTTTTGTATGTAACTCATGGATCGTTTCGTGTAAAATTACCACTCCTTCTATAATGTTTCCTCCAGGCATGAATGCAGTTTGAGAAGGTCTAATCAAATTATCAGCAACTTTATTTATCCTATTTACCGCCACTTTAGTGAAAATTTTAAAACTCACATTAAGTAGCCATATGCAGCTCATTCTCTCATTCTCTCTCTCTCTCTCTCTCTCTCTCTCTCTCTCTCTCTCTCTCTCTCTCTCTCTCTCTCTCTCTCTCTCTCTCTCTCTCTCCCTCCCTCCCTCCCTCCCTCCCTCCCTCCCTCGCTCTCTCTCTCTCTCTCTCTCTCTCTCTCTCTCTCTGCCCCAAACCTTGTCTACGAAGTCAGCTATTCATCGCGTCTGTTGTCTTCAAAAGGAACACTTAAAAATGCGGAATTGTCACATAAATCGTGCATAAATTTGGCATGAAACAATTCAATTTCATAGAAAAAACACAGGCTTCTGGGGGAAAAAATCCTGCAATCCAAAAGGGCCGAGGCCACCAATCAACAATTACACTCATACCATGGCATCAACACCATCGTTCTGTGTTGGCTAGCCACGTTGAGCCTCTGACCGTAAAAAAAATGCTGGAGTCGAAGGGATAGGGATTTGAGGTTACAAATATAGATGGCCAAATGAGCGGGCATGAAGCACGTCCATTTTGGCCCGGTCTAGGCACGACATGGCCCATCTAGTTTTGTGTCGGGCCAGCACGGCACAAAATAACAGCCGTGCTTGGGCCGAGGCTTTCAACCTAGTGGGCGGCACGGCATGGCTCACCTAAAAAAATATTAAATAGATTTTTATTTCTGCATGTACAACTAAGGTGTTGGTCCTGTGGCAAGTCATTTGATTCAAATCCTTAATGTCTCAGGTTTAAATCCCCTCCTGCCCATCATTTTAACAAAAAAAAAGGATATATAGGCTTGATGTGACATCATTGTAGCTAGGCCCATCGTCCTAATGGGCCGGCCCAAAATGATTAGCCCATGTCGGGCCATGACATGGGCCGACCTCTGCACCCATGGGTTGGCACGGCACGACCCACTTAACTTCTGGGCCCTACCGACCCGATGCTAAATGGGTTGTGCCTAGATGGACCTAGGCCGCCCAATTGAGGGACCTCCGACACTTTTTAGACAAAAGGCAGCGCTTGGCTTTATATTGAAAGCAAGAGTTTACACTGGTGATACCAGTTTACCATTTGCCAACCACGCGCGCCTACAGGCACGCTCTACAATTCTCTATTCGGATCTACTCCTCTATTCAGACATATACATAGAACTACCGCAGCAGCGATACCAAGACGTCAATTATAGCATTACAACCCAAGTTTCAGAATTAAGGTACACTAGGTGATTCCCCGCGCGTTGCTTCAGGTATCTAAGAATAATTGTTAAATTATTTATGATGGAAGAATATAAGTGAATATGATTAATCCTACATTACAGTCCAATATATAATTTATCAAAGCATAACATAGATGAGATTTCTTTATTTGTTAATATTTTCAAATATTTTCAAGCTTGCCTGGACGTAAGAATGATTTTTTTTTTTTTGAAACTGAAAAAGACTTTTATCGCAACATGAATGATGACCAACAAATAATTATGAATTCTGATACACAAATTAAGCCTGGACAGAAGCTGACCATATATAGCTTGCATAGGAGATACAAACATACTTGTGTGTGTGTGTGTCAAACTTCTGCTCATCAGTGGGTACTTTATATGGGAAAATATAACATGTCACATGCTGCTTCTATGAGAAATCAACAACAATGATCTGAAAAGGTACTGGATGGAGGAGTTGATAAGTCACCTAGCATATAATAGATCTATCAAAATGAAAATGATATGAAAGAATCATATATTATCTGATTGTGATAATATATCTATCAAAATGAAAAAGGTGGAAAAGGAAAAAGAAAAGAAGAAAAGATCGAACCAATAAAAAAATTGTAATGGATGGTATAATTTGTGGCTGCACACTTTCTATATCCAAGGGTAAAAATGTTGCTGCGTATACTCCCCCTGCAACAAAGTGCAAAACACTAATTGCGATTTGACAAACTTTTGGGATCCAATCATCTGATAAACTGACTGTGGAGAGATCAACAAATACATGACACACAAGACACTCCTTTTAACATGCTAGGATACAGAATAGCAAAATTGAAAAAGTTGGAACTCAGTAGTTAAAATATGGATTTAATAAGAAATCTAGCTTACTGCTCAACAGGAATTCCAACTCAATCTTCTTGCCAAGATCATGCCCCTGTTAACCCAACAAATAAAGAAATCTCAAAAACAGTATATTGAAAAGGCTGTACTCTGCTAGATACTAAATAGGATTAACGTTTTTTGGTCCCTGCTCCAACCTATGCATAAAAGATACGGCAGAAACAGCAGGTAGAGAGAACAGATCAATTTCAATTCCATATCAAACAAATTTACAGTAGCAGTGAACTCGAGGGAGCCTTAACTAAAATCAACAGAGCTAGCATATGGCTACCCAACTAACAACAATATTTATAAATTTATAATTTTTGAAAATCACTTGAAAGTCCTACCTCTTTGCTTGCTGGAAGTGCCATCCAATCCTGAGTCCACGAGACCTAAAACCAGAAAAGCATGCATGGTGAGCAGTACAGCTGGAAGAAAATCGGATGGGATGGGAGAAGCCCATACTTGGTGTGGAAGATTTATGGTTCGATGAATTTTAATAAACAAATAAAATGCAGCTACGAACTAAACTTTTTTTCTTGGCAAACAAAATGTGGATCGTTGCTTGTTAATGAGGCTATGAAGCAAAATGCCAAGGCAATATAACACACCTACAGTTTTTTTTCCTCGAAAACGCAGGAGAATTGCGCTTCATTATATTAAGAAGAAGAAAGGGATTAGAGCCCAGTTACAGCACACACCACACATCACAAATCATTACTTATTACATTCGCTCCTTTTGAAAAAACTAAAAAACCGACCAAAAAGAGGAAACAACGACGCACACTTCATGTCCTGGCCTGGGTGGCAGCCAAGAAGGAGATCCCTCTTGCTCCTGCCATACACCAAAGTCGACGTTCTTCACCTGCCTGGGTGAGGGCGTGAGTTACATTAGGTGACATACCATAAAAAACACAACGGTTTCTATGATTCCACAGGATCCAAGAGCCAAGTATGATCAAGGAATTTAGATCACGTTGCACCATACCACTGGTTTTCCTCATTGGCTTTCTCCCACACCAAGCATCAAATGAGTCATCAATTTGTGGAGCAAGGGACTGAAGCCCAACCTGCCTTAGGAAGATGTACCAAAATTGCCTAGCAAAGACACATGACGTGAGGAGATGGTTGATAGTTTCCTCTTCCTGATCACACAACGGGCATAACACACCTACAGTTAAGATCAAGAAGTCTACTTGTGTGGTGACCAAGCCGAGGCACGGGCAATGGAATAGCAATATAGGCCTCTGTGCACCTGCGACTAATCAAATCAATTATTCTTGCAAGTGCTGAAGGAGACATCACGATTGATTAGTAGCATGGAACCAATCAATCTTAGCATGTACCCTGGATCTTATGACTTATGGTAAATAATTGGCAGGAATAATTCAACAAAATATTCAAAATAAATGGTATCAGAAATATATCTGAACTGGTCTCTGCCTCAGTTAGCAATCATTTCCATTCTACACATGTGGAACTGCAGCATGATCATCTTAGAAACCAATGTATGATGAAGTGTAGGCAAATTACTGAATCACTGCTTTATCACCTGGGAAGGAAATAAGAATTTAGACCTGATTAGTAAAAAGAAATCAAAGTAAACATGGATAGCAAAATTACCTCCAAAATCATAAGATGCAGTCTGCAGATGAATCACAACTACAGGTGAAAGTAGTCACAGCCATCTCGAACAACATCACCTGCCAAATAAAAGATTATTGCTGACGATCTCTCTAGTAAAACTGGAAGTGGCGACCGTAACAATTGTTTGCTAGAAGTAACGGATAATTGATTCATAGACTTTCAGAGAAATTTGTTTACCTGAATGTTCAAAGAAGACCAAAGCTCCTGCTATAGTGCTATACATATCCAGAGGGAACTCAATTCATAGGAGGCTGCATATATCCAGATGACATTTAAATAATTTTTGATTAACCTACATAATGGAATGCTTGAAATAGGAGGACAATTGACTGATTGCCGGAAGTAACAAATAAGGCCAAAGCTCCTGCTATAGCGCTGTATATATCCCGAGGGGAACTCAATTCATAGGAACCTGCAGAGATGCAGAGGAAATTCAGAAAAATGTTCGCTGAACCTACAAGTTGAAACAAGAATAGTTGAAGAACATAAGAATATAAGAGGAATAAATTGAAGAACCTGACTGAATATAGAGAGAAATACGAAAAGGAGCAGATGAAGGGCAATGGGAAGAACTGCTTGCATGCGAAAATGCCTCAACAACAGGGGCAAAATAGGATGCTGAGGGACAGAGGATTAATGCAATGAGTGAATAATGAAAGATTAATGCAATTAAATCTGAGGGTATCTTGATTACATCTTGAAGGGACGTCTAACCTTCTGACCCTAATGCCATTGATGGGGTGAAGAAAAGGGACGGAGGAGGAGGACACTCGGGCCTGTAAATATTAGTTAGTCCTTTGCTTGTTTTCTTTTTTTTCTTCCCATTTGGGCTTGTTGTACAGTTTGAGCTCTTTCTTTTCTTTAATAAAAAAATCACACAGTAGGGGCCTCCTTGCTGTAGTTTCGTTCAAAAAAAAAAAAAGGAGGACACTCGGGTTGGGGAGCCGCCATTGACGAGGTAGCGGCAGCAGTTTCTGCAATTGATTGGGGGAGTCCACCCTCTGACCTTGACGACATTGAAGCACAGGCTGCGGAAGCGCCATTGATGGGTCAGCGGCTGGAGTTTCTGAAATGGATTGAGGATGAGGTGGTGGCTGTCCTCTGAAGCTGAGGAAGATCGTGGAAGACAGAGTTCTTCAAAGAGGATGAGGAAGAACGGTCAGGATGTGGAGATTTTGGAGATCTGACGGTGCACATTAGAAGATGACGTGGCGCAACGTGAGGGCAGAGAAAAGCAATTAATGACTTTTTGCTGGTTGCACTTATAAAGAAATAGTAGGTTAACATCATTGCCAGCAACATTACTATTACTAATAAGTCCCAACTGTGTTTCGATCGTCTCGACCATCTGTTCAACTGCAACGAGCCCATCCTCCTTGAGCAGAATTCTCCATTGCAGCATGAGCGAATTCGCCTTGTGCGCCACAACCTGTGGTGATGTATAAATTACATCATGGAAGACAAAGTCATTACGCGTTAGCCAGATAGTCCAGCACAGGCAACAAATAATATAAAACATGATGCAATTGTTGTTATGGCTTCTATTTTGCATGGAGATGTCTATGTAATCTTGTAAACTCGTGGGTGTATAAGGCCATCTAAGTGCATCTCTAAGGTGTCTGGGTGTTTCTCTAGCTTGACACATTTTGCAGAGCCCACTGCCTTTCCACCTTTTCTTTTTCAATTGTGTAGCTGATGGAATTCTATCTTGGAATAGCATCCAGATGAAAATACGAACTTTCAGTGGTAGTTTGGATTCCCACATCTCTATCATTCAGATGGACTCCTGACACTCGACTCCTACTGTGATAAGAAAGAAGAAGGATATTGAATATGACTTTTGTCAAGAGGAGCAGATGCAGCGAGGAGCGGTGCCAAACCCACCCTTAAATGACAAGGCTCCCAAACATTTGTACGCCAGTTGAGCCTTCGATTGTAGATACTAATTGAAATAGAGATTGAATAAAAAACTTCATGGCAAAATATGAAATCAGAATAGGAAGCAACAGTAATCTTGTTAGTTTAAGGTAGCTCCTTTCTTTCTTCACGTCTTTCTTCCCCGTTCCAATCTTGTCCACTGCCTGCTCCAATCTTCCCCCATGGCTCCATTTCTATTCCGTAAGTTATATGAGCATGATTGTTTTCCTGCCTAGCGCGGCTTGGCCCGTATCCGATCAGCTTGTTCGCCACGAGCCTGGCTCAGCTCATGCAAGACCCTGATGTTTGGTTGCGCGTATTCAACTGCCCTGGTTGGTTGGAGCTGCTGATTGGTTACCAGTATATGCATGAGATGACCGCTTTTATAGTGTTTTTGACCACCCAAGCGCATGCACTTTGCATCAACCGGGCCTGGCTCTGGAGATGCTGACCAATTTTTTGCAGGCTGAGGAAGCTTTTTTGCATGCCATGAGCCTGGCTCAACCCCCGGTGCAGGAGACCATTCAAGACCGGTCTGCATCCCGTGAGCCTGGTTGCACCATATTCCAGAAACCAATGAGCCTCATACTATTTCCATTGAATCCCTCTCTTGCTCCTAAAATTTTGTCTTCCTCCGCTTGCTAGTGTGATCGCACTAACTTGTGGCTACAGTGGTGGCGGAAGGGCACAACCTACTCGGGCAGTTGGGCAGACAAGGCAATGTCTGAATTTTTCCCAGAGGTTCATGACTGACTTCGCGTGAACAAGCATCAATCCTGGGGAATTGGAGGTCCAAAGTCCTCCGATCACGTTAGCACAACAAATCTTTCTAAAGCTAATGGGTTCAATTGTACAGCTTTTGTTTTGATCCAAACAGGTCCTCAGAAGAATGGGTTAAGCTCTGTCAGACCATTGTGATGCCCATATATGGCTCGGACTACAGAATTGCCATAGATTTTGAGTGTTTATGGTTGCAATTTTCATGGAGATGGGTCAGATACCATGATCTTCTTATCAGAAAAAAAACAAGTCTTGATTTTTCATATAGCTCTGTTGCGAGCTGAAAAACAAGGTTGTTGAGGACCTGAAGCTTTATGAAGGGAAACAAAGCGACATGTCGTGTCTAGTTCAGTTTCCTGGGTGGTCTATGGGAACTATGTGGAAGATTGATGCAGTGCCATGTCTTTAACCATGTAGCGTACATAGTATTAGTTTTACTTTGGCCTGCAAATTCTGATATTTTATTCCTCGCAAAAAAAAATCTGATATTTTATTAACTGCATGCTTTATGACCCTATTCAAGCGATCTATATAGGGAAATATCTTATTTCGCTTAAGCACAGTGGCACAGGTGTATCGTACAGGCTTCCCAACGATCAGGATTCGTGGCAGTCTAACAATCAAAGTTACGTTTCTTATAAATTGGGAATCTACTTCAGACAACGCAGCACCAGTGAATTTGTTAAAACCAACAGATTTCTGGCACAGTGCATACCAGCAACAGGCAGCCAAAAAGAACCATGACCGACCCAGGAGTATAAGTGGTAACAAGACCATTTAACCCAAAACAGACCTCTGCAGCTGAACTATGTATAGTGAAGATTGAACCACGCCTGCAGAATGTTTGCAAAACATTATCTACCAGTGAGCACTAGTTCTGTTCACAAAAAAATTATTTTCACTTGAGCAAATAGTTTATACTGAACCAGCATCACAGAACTCACAAAATAGTACAATAGACAAGCATATGGAAATCTAGAAATAGTATAGTGCCATAACCAGCTGGGAATTACAACAGGTAAACAAAAGACCAGGACCATGGTTAATTCAGGATTGAGATTGTTGGTCTTTCAGGGGTTCCGCATACTTGCTTCCTATTTTTCAGGAATTTGATCAAGCTGCAGTACTGTGTCAGATGTGCTGCTGTCCAGTTCTGCTAGCTTTTCTTTTGCCTTCGAGTGAAGTTGGTGCAACATGGAAGCGGCCGCAGAGTCCCGCGCCTCACGAGGGGTGGTCTTTATATCACCAGCAGCATTCAATTCGAGATCAGGGCATACAAGGTATACAGCTGCCTGGTACAATCCTGAGAAGAAAGGAAAATAAATTATGTTTGAAAGTCTGCTAAGACAATAAATTGTAAAATGTAGGTAGAAAACACTTGCTTAAAACTAATTGAGACAAACAGATGTTTGATTTTAGCTTATTGGAGAACTATTTGATGACTATAGGATATCTATGTTCTAAAATAATACTACAGGACTCCAAAGATGTCATTACAAAGAAAGCTAGACACATGTCTTGGGTAAACACTGACCAAATCCTGAACCAAAGAACCCAGGACTCCAGCGAAAAGGAGCTACTTTTGGCAGGGATTTACCTAGCATAGCATGCGTTATGTTTGCCATGTGAATAGAGATAAATTTTGAGAAACAGTAACCTCAGACCTGACCGGCCCGATAAGCTATAGCTTTGTTAATGAAGAATGTAATAACTGTATGATCCAAGGAGTTTATATTTAGCCATATCGGAACAAAGAGAGTATTTTTCCAACATACCATCTATTAGTGAAGGAAGTATTGTATATCTTGGAAGTATCCAGTTATTCTCACGGCATATCTCATCCAACTCCTGCATTGCTTCGTGTCAGAGAGAGAGAGAGAGAGAGAGAGAGAGAGAGAGAGAGAGAGAGAGAGAGAGAGAGAGAGAGAGAGAGAGAGAGAGAATGAGAGAATGAGAGAGAGAGAGAGAGAATGACATAAGGTTTTTTGCCTTGCATTTGGTGCGTGAAAGGACGGCTTCTGTCAACCTCTTCCTCTTCATCTTCGTCATTTGAGATGCTTCTCCATAGCTGGTTGAACTAGCAAATTTAGCCACGTTTGAACTGTATTCTTCATACTTTTGTAGGATTGATATTACCCTAGGTGTCATCTTTCCCTCTGCAGGTTTAGAAAACATAAATATTGGATATCTTTCCCTCACCATTTCAGCTAAGTTTTAATGGGAATACATAAAATATATACCTGTCAAGATTGTTTGAATATCCATGTCAACCTGGGCACTTTGATCTCCAAGCATGCAATGCTCACGGACCTGAAACATAGAATGGATAGACTAGATGTTAGTAGCCAGCTTATCAAGTAAAAGAAGATTTTTTTTTTTTTGAGAATAAGTAAAAGAAGAATTATGAGAAACAGAAAAAACTGCGATGTTCCATTTGAGATGAAAAGGTCAGTATGTAACATACCATATCGTTTCGCATCTTCTGAATTGACTGGAGCGATGCATACATCTGGTCATTCATGTTATCGTTGATGCTACCTTGAATACAATTCCGAGTACACATATAAAAAACTGGGAGTACCAATATGGATTAAGCAATACGATATAATAGAAAACATTGTCTAGGACAGGATTGTCCTACCTGATATTTCCTCGACTTTCACAATTTGATTTTCAGAAGCATGAGTCTTCACTATAAGATCACCTTCAGGTGCCTGACAAAAGTAGTTAGTTCTTCAAGTTAAAGCAGGTTAATTAACATACAAAAACATACATATTATAAAATTTCAACTGGAAATATCACACTTTGCATTTTTATTCCTTCTAGAACCATGTTAAGAGAATATCGAAATGAAATTATTGCTCTAAATCACTTGGGTTATTTGTTATTTTGCAAGTTATCGTTGATGTATTGATTTCTAGAAAAACTTCACGTCAAATAGACATTGTAAGATGAATTTGAGCTGGCTAAATAAATCACTCTTTTATTGATAACCTTTAAACAATAACATTTTAACACCCATAGCAACGCACGGGCAAAATGCTAGTAAGGAAGAAAAGAACTACAAGTTCCGGGAACTCTACTAAGCGGGTAAGGAAGGTTTCAGCTCTCAACCCTTTGCCGAACCAGAAACAGCTCTGCCCCAAGGGCATTCTGACTCGTGAGCCTGTAGATTCTGTACGATGCCGAGGAGTTCGAAGAGAGCCGAAAGAACCGCATGGATCTGTTTTTTTTTTAGAAAACGGTTTCCCTGCTTTATTAGAAAGCACCAAGTACGCTGGATAGAACCAGCCGAAAGTACGAGTACCGATTACAGGGCACGAAGGCCCCCCACCAGCACCAGGTCTGTAACAGTAAAGAAAAACTACAAGACGAACAGACAAAAACAAACTACGACTGAGCAGTCCAGAAGCAGCACAGCTGCACAAGCACCAGGCACCACCCAAGTTCGAAAAGCAGAAACAACCCACTACTAAGACCAGGTACTACAACTACGACAGCAGCGTCAATCGCATGGATCTGTTCCAGGAGGCCTGTGCCATATACCAGGTGGTGTATGCATGAGCGAGCGATGCCTTGCAACGAGGTACGTAGATCCGTAAGTGCGGCTTCGCGTGGAAGGTAGCGGACCGCGCGCTGTGCCAGTTCTAGCTAGGTATATGGCACAGGCTCAGAACTGGCAAAGAGGCCAAGAGCAAAGCTCAGAAGACGGCAAAACTAAACCAAGCCGCGCGCCCCTCCTCAAAACCCCAGAAACGGAACTCCCCGCGGGCGAAGGAAGGAAGAAGGCTCACCTGGCGCGCCAGTTCCTCCTGACGCTCCGGCGTCTTGGATCCGCCGCGCTTCAGCACCGTCTCCACGAGATGCTCCACCAGCAAACTTGCCGCCGCCTCAAGTTTCGCCGCCACCCCTTCCTCTCCTCCTCCTGCGCCGCCGCCCGCCATCGCGCGCGCAAGAATCCCCGCCGCCGCCGCCGCTAGGGTGGGCTGGTGGGTGGGATGAGGTTTGGTGGGCGCCGTCACGCGGCCGGCGAGGAGGGTGCTGGAATTGGAACACGAGGAGCGCGGGTCACGCAGACAAACGACGGAGAGGGAGTGGGAAAAAAAGGGGGGCGAGGAGCGTGGCCGAGTGGATCCGGGCCGTCCGTCACGCGGATGAGTGGGCTGCCGGCTGTCGATGGCTGGCTTATTTGCGTTTTTTTTAGCTGTCTTCATTATTAGCGGAGG
Organism: Eragrostis curvula; assembly: GCA_007726485.1. Lineage (NCBI taxonomy): Eukaryota > Viridiplantae > Streptophyta > Magnoliopsida > Poales > Poaceae > Eragrostis > Eragrostis curvula. The sequence goes on along the minus strand of RWGY01000026.1, from coordinate 8,503,362 downwards.
CCCTTGGCCCGGATGTGGAATGCGCCGAGGAGTGGCGAGCTGTCTTTGGAGCTGGTGGCGTGGTGAGCAGGAGCTGGTGACGCATAGTCGATCTGGTGGCAGGGGGTGGCGCTGTGCTCGGCCTTTACTGATGATCGATGGGCTACGGCTGAAAGCAGGATGACAAACGAAAATATCCCGACTCAAAACGGTACTGAAAACACGGGCAGGAAACACCATTACTGTTTCCATTTTACCCTTCCCATCAGTTAAATCCCGGAAATCCAAAAACGGCTAGAGCTTAGCACCGGCTAATCACAAAACGGTAAAGAAAAAGAATTAATTGTGTATTACGTACCACGGATGCGACGATGAACACTTGGCGCCGCCAGCCTCCATCTAAGAAGTTGGAGAAGCCACGCCCCCGCGACCCTTGCCCTCATCAATGTTGTGCCGCTCAAAGTAGATCTCCTTGTCGTCGTGCTGCTCGAAGTAGATCTCCTCGTCGTCGTGCCGCTCGGAGTAGTCCCCGCTGCCGCAGTGTCTTGTTTCCACCGCTGCCTAGCCCTACACCCTCTTCATCGATGTCCTCCCCCGCTTCGGATCCACTCGCTGTCGTGAAGGTGCGGGAGCAGGAGGAGGAGAAGGCGGCGGGCCGCTATTGCCGTGGGTTGCGGTTGTTGTTGATGAGGGAGAAGAGAAAGAGGCGGTGGCCATGAGATGGGACAGACAGGAGGGCAGCTTGGTGGGAACGCTAAGAGATGGGGAGGAGATGAAGAGGACGAGGGCGGCGGGGTGAGAGACAGAGAAGGGGATGACCGGGTGAGGCGAGAATTAGGGTTTCAAAGGGGTCGTATTTATAGATAGAAACTTCAATCCGAGCCGTTGAGTTGTCATCCAATAGATAAGAGCGCGATGCGATTTGATATGGGCTAAAATGGACAAAAAATTGGCCCAATATCGGTACGGTCAATTATTTTTATTTTCGACAAAACTAAAGCATGTTTGTTAAGTAATTTGCAGAAAATTATAGTATATGCTTTAATATATTTTTTTTACATGTATTGGCTGGGTCCTTTTGGCTCCGGCTTCCCCTGACAAAAATATTGTAGTGACACTGTGTGGCTCCTTCCTTTCCATTCCTAAATGAACTACTACCTTCGTCCCTGAATATAAGCATTTCTGTCTTTGGTCAAAGTCAATCCTCTTCAACTTTGACCCTCAATATCTATAAAAATAAATTATTTCAAATATGAAGAGTTAGATATTATGATAATTAGTTTCATGATGAATGTAACAACATCATTTATAATTAGAGAAACATTCTAATTTTTCTGTTATTGATAGTCAAATTTTAAAAATTCCTATACTTGGTCAGAAAAATTCTACAAATAGACATGGCTATATATTTTATGTCCGTAAGCTTACCATAAAAAATTGAGAACATTTTCAATAAAGTGAGAATATTGATTGTTTACTAATGGATACAACTCATGTATAGATTCATATAACTTAAAGCCAATCATTCAAGTACATTTCGGGAAAAAAGTCCAAGAGGTAGCAGTGTTAGTGTGCATACAAACATACATTATTATATGGAAGAGCATGGTATTAGAAAACAAGTGAAGTTGAAGAAGCCACGCCCCCGCGGCCCTTGCCCTCATCATTGTCGTGCTGCTTGAAGCAGATCTCCTCGTCGTCGTGCCGCTCGGAGTAGTCCCCACTGCCGTAGTGTCTCGCTTCCGCCGCTGTCTAGCCCTACACACCCTCATCAACGTCATCACCTGCTCCGGATCCACTCGCTATCGTGAAGGTGCGGGACTAGGAGGAGGAGAAAGCGGCGGACCGTTGTTGCCGTGGGTCGCGGTTGCTATCGATAAGGGAGAAGAGAAGGAGGCGGACGCCATGAGATGGGACAAACAGGAGGGCATCCTGGTGGGAACGCTGAGAGATGGGGAGGTGATGAAGAGGGCGAGGGCGGCGGGGTGAGAGACAGAGAAGGGGACGACCGGGTGAGGCGAGAATTAGGGTTTCAAAGAGGTTGTATTTGTAGATATAGACTTCAATCCGAGCCGTTGAGTTTTCATCCAATAGATAAGAGCGAGATGCGTTTTGATGTGGGCTAAAATGGACCAAAAATTGGCCCAATAACGGCACCGCCAATTATTTCTATTTTCAACAAAACTAAAGCATGTTTGTTAAGTAATTTGCACGAAATTATATTATAGGCTTTAATATATCTTTTACATGTATTGGCTGAGACCTTTTGGCTCTGGCTCCCTCTAACAAAAATATTGTAGTGACACCTTCCTTTCCATTCCCAAATGAACTAAGAATTAGGATGAGTTGGTGAAGCTGGGTTGGGGAGGCTCCTCCGACTTCGTGCTTTAGTGATTTCTGTTACAGGAGGAAGCCAGAGCCAAAGGAGCCAGGCCAAATGGAGCCTACATATATGTTTTTGTATTTGAGTTTCATAATTTTTAAATCATTTTGGTAATTAAAATAATTAAAATTAATTTTTGTGTGTTTATCAAAAAAATAATTCCAATTTGGACTATGTGTACCTCGAAAAAGAGGCAAAAAATTGCTCAAAAACAAGATTCAGTCTCCTCTGTTCAACTAAAGACCATGGCTAAGAGATTGATGAAAAATCCAATGATTTTTATAGAAAATCCAATCTTCTATCTCAAAGTTATCACAAAAATAATTTTAAAAATACCTAAACTTGGTCAGAAAATTCTACAAATTGACATGGCAATATATTTTATGTCCACAAGCTTGCCATAAAACTTTGAGAACATTTCAACAAAGTGAGAATATGGATTGTTTACTAATGGATACATCTCATATATAGATTCATATAACTTAAGCCAATCATTCAAGTTTGTATAACTTGAAAAACTTTTCGAACTTGTGTGAACTTTTAGTTTGAACACAACCTGATATTTGCCTTAATATTACAAAATGTGGTGTTACCTTATAAATTGTTATGTAAAAAATCATATGAAAAATTTATGTAAATATTATACATTTAGGAAAGAAAAGTCCAAGAGGTAGCAATGAACATACAAACATACATTATTATATGAAAGAGAATGATACTAGAAAAAAATAAAAAAATCACTTAAAAGAATCATCAAATTGATTGATCTGTATAAAACTGTACTATACCAGAATGATGCAATACATACACGTGATAGAACCTTTTTTTAGGTTTTAGAAAAAAAATCAACGCATTTGGACTACATATGCAAATTCTACACAAGTTTGAATTTTTAAGTACAAATCAAAATACAAAATGAATCTTGGCTCAAGAACTTCGTAAGAACACTATCCCGTGCCGTTGGGCCACCACCATGCCATCGGGTTGCCACCGTGCCGGCGGTCCATTTTTGTGCCTTTGGGCCGTGTTGTGCCGCCTGTCGACTGTCGTGCCCAAAACCCAGGCACGACACGGCCCATCAACCCCTTTCGGGCCAGGCCGGGCCGGGTCACACGTATGGGCTGTGGCCCACACGAATTTGGAAGTTCTAGACAGAGGAAGTTCTAGACGAATGCGCTGAAAATAAAACATCAGATCGAGCTCGCTCAATATTTATGAAAGCTGAAAATTTTTCGTGCTCTCTAGCGTTATTGCCCTCATTTTCTCCATTCAAGTTTTCATGCACGCTGTCATTCTCTACCATCAGAGGTGTTGTTTGTTACAGAAATCTCCTAACTCCGCATGACTATCATTGGAAGCAGCATTACTTGAAGAACTTACATATGGCACCTATTTTCATCTCAACACAACAAACTCATCTAAATGTCCTCTTTTCTTCCTTTCCCAACCCGAATTTTGTTGATTAGAAAGCAAAAGCATAGACTAACTATGGGTAAACTGTACGCAATTAACAAATTTACAGGACCGGCCTGGATTTACCTCGGTAATTCTGCCTTGATCAGAATCGTGAGCGGTGATTCCTAAATTCCAAATCAAGGAACATAACTGATGTTCCTTCGCGGCCAGCCGGGAGCTACTATTGGAGGCTAAAAATCTCGAAGACTAAAGTAAAGAATTTTGAGGCCGGATAACAAAGAAGTCATCAGGCTTTATGGGGAGAGGAGAAGGGGAGAAGGCGAGCGGCACCGCCGCTGGAAAGACGAACACGCAGGGCTGGACGGCAAGAGCTGAAGAGCGATGGATTCCCAGGAGAAAAAGGATGATTAGAGCATCTCCAGCAGTTCCTCTAAACCCTCATCTTTACTAAAAAAAACTACCATTTAATGTATTAGAGGACAAAAAACCTACTCCAGCAGTTCCCCTATTCAATCTCCTCTTTTACTCCATGCATCAAATTCTTCCCTCCATCCCCTGAATAGAGAGGACCGCTCCCCTCTCCCCTACTCCAACAACCACAGGTGCGAAACGGTTTCCACCCGCTCCCTCCTTCTCGCGCACGTCTCCCGTCTCTCGCTCTCCTCTCCCGCCGGCGCCGCCGCCGCGCCGGCGCCCCGCCGTATCCGCGCATCGGAATCGACGTCCCCCGCGGCGGAGATGGCCGCACCGCACTCGCCCCCTCCTTCCTGAGCCGAATAAGGCCCTGCGCGCGGCCTCCTCCCACCGTCAGTGTGAAAACCCGACCCAAATAGATTCGGCCCAAAATGCAACTATGCATGTAGTGCTAGTGTGCATGGGTTTATTCCCACATTAAAAATTTAGAAGGAGCATGACCAACTGAAATACCCAGTCCAGGGTGCAGTAGTAATCGGGTTAACCCTTTTACGCAAAGCGAGGACAAAAGCGTAAGAATTGCTACTATGAGGTGGGGCCCACACTGTAGGTGTACGGGTCTGGAGCCGTACTCTGGACTGGGGTGTTACATATGGTATTTAGAGCTGACTCTCGCGGTTTTCACGGGTGCGTACGGGTCAGTTGCGAAGGGTACGGTCTTGTACGGGTACAAGGATGCAGGTGCGTACGCATGGCGCGTGCGGGGCACGGCATGGTACGTACGGCTGCTAACTGGACGTGCGGGACGTATGCCAGTACTGGACGTACGGACATGGACAAGAAAGGCGATCATGTATACGTCTGTCCTCTCGGGGTAAATTGATCCGCTGCTTGACGGGGACATCGGTTTCTAAGGGGGGGAGGTTGTGAAAGCCCGGCCCAAATAGATTCGGCCCAAAATGCAACTAGGCATGTAGTGCTAGTGTGCATGGGTTTAGTCCCACATTGAAAATTTAGAATGAGCATGACCAACTTAAATACCCAGTCTATGGTGCAGTAGTAACCGGGTTAACCTTTTTACACGAAGCGAGGACGAAAGCGTAAGAGTTGCTACTGTGAGGTGGGCCCCGCACTGTAGGCGTATGAGTCTGGAGCCGTACTCTGGGCTGGGGTGTTACAGTCGGCGTCGCCGGCGCCCTATCCGACCTCGCCGGGGTCGTGCACAACGCTTCGGCGTGCCCTCTGCTTCGCCGCCCGCGCGCACGACGCCCCCTGCTTCGACGTCGTGTGCATGACAGCCCGCCACGACGACGACACCTGCTCGTTGGACGCCCCGTCGAGGCGACGCACTGCCGCGCTGACCCAAATTGAGGCCCTTTTGACCTCACCTGCCATGGATTTGGACCTTGCCACCGCTGTTCATGGGGGCTGCCGTGAGCAGGGGAGCCCGGCCGCCAGCGTGCACACAGCTCCACCCGCTGCTGACCTGTGCCCTTGTCCTCCACCGGGCTCCTTGTCGTGCTGCTCGTGGTGGACGCGGCGCTTCTGCCGTGCACTGGCTGGGCAGGAGAGAGGAAGGGGACCCACGGCGCACGACGGCACTTATGCAGCTGCATGTCGCGCCCGCGACTCCTCCTCGTCATCCCCGTGGCGCAGCACACCTCGCCCCCGTGCCCGTTGTGCGGCTCGTTGTGGCAGCGCGGCACACCTTGCTTGCGGCGCGCCGTGCCTCCCCGCTCGCCGGCGTGCGCAACCAAGGTGCTTGATGAAATGACCCAGGACAGAGAAGGAAGGGATGGTGAGGTGGCAGGTGTGGTCCACGGAAAGGGGATGAAGTTTAGGGAAACTGCTGGAGTCACCATACATCAATTGTTGAAAATGGATTTGATGCTTCCCCTGTACCAGGATTTGATGTATGAGTTTTAGGGGAACTGATGGAGATGCTCTTAGACCGTGTCTTTCTTGGAGCTCCTATGTGTACCGCGACCTACGCGGAGCATAGATGCAGCACGGCCCACGACCTGCTAGAGAAAAACTGGGTGCGCCTCACACGCCGCGGGAGTGGGTATGTGCAGCCAGCTACCCCTGTTGAAACAATTATTTTTTTTTTCTTTGGAACAATCATCTTTTTCGGTGGAACATTTGGTTTTTTTTAGAACATTGTTAAGAAGGCTAGAACAATTAGTTGTAATTATTGGAACAATTGATTTCAATTTTTAGAACATTTGGTTAAGAAGGCTAGAATAATTGGTTGTAATTGCTAGAACAACGGCAATTTTTAAAAATTCAAAAAAATATATTCATGTGTGATCTTATTTTGTTGCATTAATTGCAAGGATCATCATGGTTCAAACGGATTCAAAACGGTGTTACGGTTGAAGAGAAAAATCGTTTTGAAGTTTTTAATCCAACTCGAATTCTACGCGACCACTCAGTAGCTGCCACGTGCCCTCCCGCCAGCTCTCCCCTTCTCCCGCCTAAGCAGCCGTTCGTGTTTGTTCAGCATGTATCTTAAAGCGCGCTATGGGACCCATAACGCGCGCTATAGAGGAATTGCCGTCTCTCATTGGATTGCCAGCTTGCTGGCCTGTTAGCTTTGCATTGACTTGTTTGGGCCTACTTTTTAATTGGGTTGTGCATGTTACAGTCACTATATATGCAGAATTTTTTGAGGCTCCTACCTGGGCCGGGCCCTAGGCAGTTGCCTCTATTGCCCCGGCCCAGAGCCGGCCCTGATTGATATCTGCTGGCTAACTCAATACCATCTCTTTCATAAAAAAAAAAAAACTCAATACCTTCTCCCGCCTTATTATTGCATTCATGTTGCATATTTTTTCACGAGGTTTATTGAGCTCGCAAAAAAAAATGCATATTGAAATTTATTTATATTTGACTACGTTTGAAAACTAGGAAAATAAAATGATAAGAAAAACCAAAGCTTGTCGTTAGTTTTTCATGAGCTCTTCATTTAACATCATCTTGATCTCAAGATTATTTCTGTCAGTGGTTTACATTTATTTCATTTTCTCTGTTCTACAATTCGACTTGCCATGGCCCCGTGATGTCTTGTGTTCAGGTCGAGGCCAAATGTTGGAGCAAGTGGACCCAGCTCAGCTGGTTTTGATGCATGCTACAGTTGTCTTTTGTGCATATTATACTTTGAGATGACTGAGATAGTTTCATGTGTTTTGTAGTTTATTTAATATATGTGTGCTGATGATGGAAATTTTCTGAATTTTTTGTATTTTTTTATTGAAATTTGTGCTTTTTTAATTTTCTGAAATTAAAAATTTGCTAGCAAAGCGAGAAAAAAATAGTGGGTCTTAAAAGATATCAGGTGGGAAATTATAATTCGGCATGAAAATTGGGAGCTCGATGTGGCCCCGTGCTAAGAGGAAATCGCAACTAACTTTATCGTAGGCCTTCTTGAAATCTATTTTCAGAAGGAACCTATCTTGTTTCCTTACTATCCATTTCGTGTAAAGTTTCATGCATAATCCCTCAGAAAAAGTCTAATATACTCCCTCCGCCTATGGCCGGAGTCCAAATAACCCCCTAACCTATTGACCGGTTTACTTAACCCCTCAATTTGCTAAATCAATTTACTTTTCACCTTTAGACAATAACTAAATCTGGTTTTGTTGACGTGCCCTTGACTGACGGTTTTGCGGGTGGGTATAGAAGCCATCGGTGAAAAAAAGGCAAAAAGGGTGGCATATACAAACGCGAATTGCTGTTTAACACCCCCTGGAGTGCAAAGTTTTAAGTCAACGAGTGGGCCAAGCGTCAATCTAACAATTACGGAGGTGGAAGGGGGTTTAGATCATTGGTAGATTAGAGGGTGGGTTGATGTTTAGAAGGTAACACATAGGTCGTAGGTAATTCGATCTCTATAGTATAGATAGATACATTTGTGTGGCTAAAATAGAGAACGAATAAGAAAAAAAGAAGAAGAAAATAAGCCTGCATGCCCAGTGCCTTCAGATCTCGGCTAGCCGCCACAACCCGTCCGGTTTACCGCAAAACCGAAGTGGCTAGCCAGGAGTTCGCATTGGTTTCTCGTTGTGGCTTTGCGTCAACGCCGGCTTCCCACCTCGCGCCTTCGGGAAACCGGCATTAAACCGAGGCGGGACTATGGTAGGGCGGCGTGGCGACAATTTGTGGCGGCGGAAGGAGCCTCCGGCGGCCAAAACACGACGGGTAGTGGCAGATCAATGCGGACAATGATGTAGTGGTCTTGCGGGAGTCGAATGAGGCACTGATGTCCTATATTTGGTGAGGAGGGGATAAGGTAGATTTTTTTTCCTTTTTCAATCCAGAAACCTTGCGTGATTTTTTGACCGATCAAATTTTTGTGTTGTTGATGCACCATTGAGCTGCAAATTGAACCTTATTTTTTCCGTATTGTTTTGTCAACTGGCTAAACCGGACCGGTTTTTCTAGTTTCTAGTCAGGTTACTGCGGTTATGCAATCCTTGGCTCCTGCCGAGAGAAGTGAAGCTCCAAGGCTCAAAGCTAAAAAAGGGAAGAACAAAAAAATCCTGCAAGAATGGAATGGCTTTTGTGAGCATCTCCAATGTTTAGGTATATCTAGTCCATAAATGGAATGGCTAACTCAATACCTTCTCTTTCACAAAAAAAAAAAATCCTGCAAGAATGGAATGACAAGCTGCGCTGCGGCTGTTTACTGTAGCTACTGCTGATAAAAATAGAAAGAAACACTGTAGTGAATGCTGAAGAAATAACTGCAAATAGTGTAGCGACTGCTGCAGCCGGCTGCAAAGCAGCATGCCGAACAGGCCAATTAATTTATAGAGTTACTAGAAAAAACACCCCTTCAACATTTTTGTAAACATTTGGCGATGCAAGCCAGCCTATTCGGCAAGCTGCAGCTGCGGCTGCGGCTGCAGGAAAATAACTGCGAACACTGTAGCTGCTGCTGCGAACACTGTAGCTGCTGCTGAAGAAATAACTGAAACACTGTAGCTGCTGCAAAACAGCTGCTGCAAAGCAGCGAGGAGAACAGTCTTTCACACTCCTGATGAGGCCACTACCCGCTCTTCACGCGAAAATTTTGTTCGCGCGTGGTACAATTTGCTCCATCCGCTTGGCCACGCCGCCGGCCCGCCGCTCTCTCCCGGTTTCGCACCGCCCCAAACTTTCTTCTCTATCTGGGATGTCGTCTTCTGCCCAGGTCCATGGCTGCCAGAGGTCCGCTGCTCCCCACCTCGCCCTGCCGTGACTGCTGTTCCCTACCTCGGGACGCCATATTTTGCTGCTCACCACCTAGCACCTCTTGAGTTAGAATGACAACCTGCGAGAGCGGCGGCATTGTGGTGGCAACGAGCCCGCACTCATGATGCGGTTGTGCTCGAGCTAAGGACTTCCTGCGACGACGAGCTGATGTCGCGCAGGACGGCGATGCCACGGTGAGGCTGCAGCGAGCCCGCACTTTGTGATGCTGTTTTGAGAATTGCTCCGGTGGAGCTTTTTTCAAAAGTGGCACGAAACCTAAAGCAGCTTGATTAATCTAATTATGTTTTTTCCTCCCTAATCGCAGGGCCCTCTCAGCTCAAACCCAAATCACACCCCAGATCAGAGAAACCGAGCTAGCAGTTGTGTACTCGAGGATCACTATCGTCAGGAAAATCACACGCTAATGAACAAATCTTAGGGGGCTGCCCCTCCAGTTTGCTTCAAAAAAAAAACTACGTTCAACGATCAGGGCACATTAGCTACGGTCATCATTATCAACCGCAGCTTACGGAGGTACACAGCCATCATCCTGTAATCTTACTCTTGTATTTGTGCTAGTTTGCTTAAGCTTTTGCAGAGTTGTTAAAAAAAATTAAAGTGGAAAGATACTTCCATTAACTCACGGGCACAGCTAAATCGCTGGCAACCAGTTCCTGAATACAATTTGGTAGTGTGTCCAACAAAGGATCAGCACTCACCGGACATGCAACTCCTAGGGCAGCTAGAGAATGCACTACCCTATTACATTCACGGGGCCTAAACTCAATTCTAGCACTTGTGAAATGGAATTCCAAAAAAATTCCTTAGCTCTGTTACCAGTCCGCCATAAGGACAATCTTCATGTGAAAAGGATTCCACGGCCTGCTTCACCAGCAATGCATCAGTTTCAAGCACAATTCTGCTTATTCCCATCTCCATTGCTGTTCTGACACCTTTGAGACATGCCATCAATTCAACTTGTGAGGGATCAAGTGCCTCTCTTACAACTCCGCGCCCAGCACAAATGCAGTCCCCATCCTGATCGCGAATGATAAAACCCCATCCCCCTTCATCGTTTCCTGTTGGAAAGCACCATCGCAATTTATTTTCATGTGCCCCTGCTCCGGTTTCTTCCATGTATGCTGCACTTTCGGGATGCTATTCCAGGTGTCATTCTTCCCAAAGAATTTAATTATCTCCGCTGTATATAGCTCGACTGCATAAGCAATGGTATCTGCAGTTCTGCTTCTTTCGCCTTCTCTGATCTTGTTTCTCTCATCCCAAAGTGACCACAACAAAGCTACGATTTTCACTTGTTTTTTCCTTCTTCATCTCCATTATCCAAATCATCACTTCCCGAGCTGACATCCGCTCAACTAGTTGGCTTCTAAGTTCTAACACCCTCAGCATTCATCGCTCGCCAAACTGCCTTGGCTGCTTTGCACTTAAAAAACAGATGCACACCATCTTCATAAGCACGGTTGCAGACAACACACTAAGTGCAGATTTTCATTCCTCTGTGTTCCAGATTACCTCTTTCCGCCAATGTATTGTGTTCTAGTCGCCACATGAAGTGCTTTAGCCTGTTCGGAATGGGAAACCTCCATATATGCCTCCACATTATTTCATCCCCGCCTCCAGCTGTTGAAACCGATGCCCCGCCTGTTCTGCTCTCCCTCTGCTGCTTCTCACAAAAGAGTTTATATGCCGATTTAACAGAATAAATACCTCTGCTATCATAGTGCCAAGCTACATGGTTCTCCCACACCAAATCTTCATCTCATGATCTGGTAATCGACACAGAACGTCGACCTTAGCATCCTCGGCACAGAACGTCGACCACACCAAATCTTCATCGCATGATCTGGTAATCGGGTTAATGAGTTCCGACATCGTCTGCATGAGCACGCACCCTCTAGGCATACATGGCTTCCGCGTCCATGGCCTAGGTATCCATGGGCCATCCCATATGTGTATTTTCTTCCCATTACTGATGTGCCAAATCATGCCTTCCTCCACAAGTTGCATGCCAGAAAGTATACTTCTCCATGTATATGACATCCCTGCCTTTGGCTTCGCATCAACAGAAGAGCAGACCCAGAAATATTTGGCCTTTAGCACCCGTGCACACAGGGAGTCCGGGTTTATTATGAGTCTCCATGCTTGTTCAGCAAGCATAGCCATAATAAAAGCATGAATATCCCTGAAACCCAAACCACCTTGGCACTTCGGCAATACCAGTTTCTCCCAACTCAACCAATGCATTCCATCCCCTTTCTCCTGTTTGCTCCACCAGAACTGAGCTATCATGGCACTAATCTGATCACATAGAGTCTTAGTGATATCAAAACAGACCATAGCAAATGTCAGAATGGCCTGCACCACCGCTTTGATCATTATTTCCTTCCCTGCTTTCGATAATAGTCTCTCTTTCCACCCCTGAATCTTCTGCCATATACGATCCTTTATATATCCAAAAGCCTTCGATCCAGCCTGTCCAATATGCACTGGAAGCCCCAAATACCGGTCATTCATTGTTTCCTTCACAACACCCAGGACATTCTTCACTTCTCTCCATCTCAGGAACAAATAAGGGGACAATGGATCACCTTGATGCAGTCCCCTCTCCGGTGAACATTTTTCAGAAAGTGCCCCGATTATTTTAACTCTGTAAGTCACTGTCGACACGCATTCCATTATCAATTCAATCCACCTTTCATGAAAACCCATACGTGACATAACATCTCAAAGAAAAGACCATTCCACCCTATCATATGCTTTGCTCATATCCAATTTAACTGCAGCGTACCCCATCTCGCCACCACGTTTATTCCTCATATAATGAGACAACTCATAAGAAACCAATATATTATCTGAAATAAGTCTTCCCGGTACAAAAGCACTCTGTGAGGGGCAAATAATTTCGTGCAGAATACATTTCAACCTATTGGCCAGTACCTTTGATATGATTTTGTACAAAACATTGCAAAAGCGTATAGGTCGCAAGTCTGTCACCTTCTCCGACTGCAGCACTTTAGGAATCAGTGAGATGACCGTATCATTCCACCCATCTGGAATACGTCCTCCATTCAGCACTTGCACCACTTCCCCACCACTTTCTCGCCAATCAGGTCCCAAAACTTCTTGTATAATAGGGAGGGCATCCCATCCGGTCCCGAGGCCTTTAAATCACCAATGGAATCCAGCACATATTTTATTTTCTCCTCCATGAATTCCTGCAGCAGCGCCTCGTTCATGGCCTGAGTGACCCCAGGCGCTACAACGTTAAGGAGGGGGGAAGTATCCCCCTGCACTGATGTTTTGAAGAGCTGCATAAAATAGTTAGTAATAATAAGTTCCTGCTTCTCTACTTCTTTCTCTGCCCAACCCCCATCCTCCTCCTTCAATTTTCCTATTATATTTCTCCGTTTCCTCTCCGAACACACAGCATGATGATACGCATTATTTCTGTCCCCCTTCTCCATCCACTTAGTATGAGCCCTTTGCTTCCAATAAATATCCATTTGCTCCTCCAACCAGTTTAGTTTAAACCTAAGAACGCCCCACCCCCCCCCCCCCCCCTTCCTACACTCCGCTAGTTCCTTTTTCACCTGCTTTACACGCTTCTCCAAATCTCCCAACACATTAGTACTCCAATCCACTAGCCCTCCCGCCACTACTTTCAAACAACTATGATTACTCTCCTCCCCTCGATCTCCCGCCTCCTTCCACGCCTCCTCCACCACACGCCTACAGTTCTCCTCCTCCAACCACCCAGCTTCAAACATGAACTGCTTTTCACCACCGACACCTCTCCCGTGCATAGGTCGGTGAGTGGTGATGATCACCGGCCTATGATCAGAGTGGTGATGATTGCCATTTAGCACACGCACGCCTGGGAATCTTTATCGCCATTTATCATTTGCGACCGCTATGTCCAGCCACTCTCTCACTACGGGAAACCCGATGTTTGCCGAGTGTCGAGGTCTTTGCCGATTGTATTTTTTTCGGGCACTCGGCAAACAAGGTCTTTGCCGAGTGCCTAAAAAAATCACTCGGCAAAGATTTCTTTGCCGAGTGCCAAAAAAAACTCTCAGCAAAGATGGGTTTGCCGAGTGCTGAATGGAGGACGTATTCCAGATGGGTGGAATGATACTTCGGCAAAGATGTCCCTTTGTCGAGTGTTTTTCCTATTACACTCGGCAAATAAAATTTCAATTGTTTTTTGATGCATTAACTTAATTCAAATCAAAAAGTTTTGGATTACAAAGTTGTATAACTTCTCAAGGCCTACACTTTTTATTTTGGTCATTTATTTATTCGACAAAGCGCTAAAAAATTGGTTCACAAAATCTACATCTTCCATATAGTTTCATGGAACTATAAGAGGGATATATAAAATTTGTGAACAATGTTACTATCACTATGTCGGATGAATAAATGACCAAAATAATAGTTGTAGAACCTCAGAAGTTATGAAACTTTATAGTTAAACACTTTTTAAGTTGAATTAATCTTGCTAACAAAATAGAGATTTGAATTTTCTTAAATTTGAATTTTGAATTTTTCAAACGGCCTAGAAACAACCAAAATGAAAGTTGTAGACCTCGAAAAGTTATAAAACTTTGTAGTTGACAGCTTTTTTATTTGAAATCATCTTGTCAACGGAAATTAGTTTGAAAGAGTTTAAATTTGAAATTCAAAATTTTCAAACAACCTCAGATGGTGAAACGACCAAAATGAAAGTTGTAGACCTCAAAAAATTATGAAACTTTGTAGTTGACAACTTTTTGATTGGAGTTCGTTTAGGTCATCAAACAAGCAATTGACACTCGGTTTAGTCTAATATGCGTAGAATCAAAGGGAATATGAGCACATGTGATGTTGTGGTGTCATGGTGCAGAGAGTCTCACGCGAAGGAGAGGTCACGGGTTCGATCCTGCCGAACGCATAGCACGCCGAACGCATAGCACGCAAAAAATGCGGCGACTTGCGACTTATGACTTAGGGCTGGTGGGGGCCTACCCTCATTAAAAAAATATTTTTGCTATTTTTTGGATGTTTTTTTATTCACATTTGCCGAGTGAGCAAATTGCCGAGTGCCTGACAGAAAGCACTCGGCAAAGAGCCCTTTGCCGACAGATTTTGCCGTGTCCACTCAACAAAGAGGTTGCCGAGTGCTAGAGTGGCTTTGCCGAGTGCCTCTAGCACTCGGCAAACAACTGGTTTCCCGTAGTGTCTGATATAGTCTTGTCGTACCCCATTTCTGGAGCACTAGTGCTTACCGTACCAGTCCCTGGATCAGACGCTGATACGAACACTTTTCACAGACTGATATTACAGAGTCATCACTTACATAAATATTACCGAGTCTCATACAAGCCTTCATACATAAAAGGTCTTACAACAACGGCCAAAGGCCACTTTATTACATCAAGCATCAAGCATGCGGGCTGCAACAGCAGAACCACTTAAACACTACTACAGCGGAAGTCGGAAGCGGTACTAGCACAGGCAACTTGAGTGTAGACAGGACCCTACTCTTCATCACCATCCTCTTGATACTCAGGTTCCTCATCTGAATGATTAAGCAAGGGTGAGTACATAGGGTACTTAGCAAGTCCTAACAGTAAGGGATTTAAGCATGCAAGGATAACATCAAGGATAGGCCAAGGGTTTAGTAACTGGGCGGAAGGCCAGTTTTATGCAGGGGTTGTTTGCAAAACAAAGCATTTCGCAAACTACTAAACAATGTTATCGTTGAGGATTAATGGGGTTATTTGGCCCTGGGGGAGACAGAGTCCATCCCGCCAGTTCCCACATTTTAATGCTGGCAGGAAACCAGCACACGGTTCCACACCGGAGTATTCCAAAATCACACCAAGGAAGTTACTCACACCGTTATACTAATCATTGTGTGGCACAAGCTTTCGCGTTGCCCATTACCGTGGAACACGGCTATCATGATAGATTTGTAACTCTGCAGAGGTTGTACACAATTCCCCACAAGGCATGTCAGCCCTCCCCATCGTCATGGATCGGACAGACACACTAATGGTCCCGTGCCTACTTGGTGTCACCGCGGCACCACCACGGAAATACTGCGACCAGGGGCTTCACAATATCATCATTATCATGTAGAAAGGCCTGAAGAATCACCATACGCCGGATCCCGACACCTGCCATGTCGAGTCTTCTCCTGGCTTCCGTCGCAACTCCTGCCCTCCAGGTGGGTACCGGGTGAACACTATAGTAGGGTGTGGTTCCAAACCTTTCCCATTCAAGGCATGTGGTTGTACGAAAGGTGCTAGGCAAGGTGGCACATGAACCGGTCCTTATACGACCGAAGCAAGCATCTTCAATAGCTATCCTCAAAGGAGGAATCGCGTCCCAGAGATAGGCCTCCCCACTGAGGACTACCTCGCCTGCTCCCGCCAGAAACACCCCACTATGGGTTACAATTATCACTAGTATTTAGTACCAACCCACATTTTATATTCACACACACGCCACCAAACACACACCATTTTACACCAAAAGTATGTATAGCAAGATTAATTAAGTACATATGTAACAAGTCCTAAGCAGCATGGCATACCAGCATATCATTAAGGAATTAATGATAGTTAAACCTAGGGCTAACAAGGCAGTGGATGAACAATTAACAAGGTATGGCAATCATCAGCATAGGAGTATCTAGCATTTAAAGCATGTTTAAATATCATGCACAGTTATTTCCAAAACAGGCTCTAAATAGGACTATTTGCAATCATAGGATCAATATGACCAAGGGGTTAGAACTTGCCTTCACCAAAGTCTTCTTCTTCTAAGTCCTCGTAATCCGGATCCTCCGCTCCTTCCTCGAAGTCTCGTTCCTCTATTGATTACAAACAGCGATCGAATTAATCTAACGATCAAACAATTAAGCTAGCAAGCCATTAAATCAACGAAGACCAAATAGAGACCAACAACGGGGGGTTCTGGTAGTATTGTACAGATGATGATTTTAGATGAATCTTGGTGAAAGAATCACCAAAATCGGAGTTAAGATGAAAAAGATATCGATTTACAAGTTTGCAACATAGGAAATAATGAGGATTAAGCTAAGTAATTAAGCATAGGCATAATCCTAATTATTATGGAATAAACAAGTGTTGCAAAATGATTAGGAATAAATCTAGTATTTTTAGGAATTTTATGGAATTTTTCTGATAAAGGAAAGTACTTGAAATAGATTCCTGGGTACACTCTGCGTGTGGATCTAGCAATTTCCCAGAGACTGTGTGGCTGACGAGTGGGGCCTGGGGGCCAGGTCCACTGTGCGGTACTGTTCTGTGGACTAGGTCCACAGGGCTGTGGACCGGAGGTGGCAAGAGAGGGCGGTCCACGGTGCACCGCGCCCGTGGACACGCGCTGACGGGGCGCTGACGGGGCAGAGGAGACCAGGTTTCCGTGGGCCCGGGCGCTGACGCGGCACGCCACGTCGGACGATGACGCAGCGCGGCCGGGGTGCGTCGGAGCGGTGAGTGCGCGCGGCGGCGCCTCACCGGAAACTTCACCGGCGGCGGATACAGGGCTCGGATGACGAAACGGTGAGCACCTACGGCTTCTACGCGCGGAGGCGGAGCGAGGGCTGCTAGGTGGTGACGTCGCGGGGCACCAGAGGGGCGGCGAGAGCTCGTCGGAGACGGCGGTGCGCGGCGGCGTGCAGGCGAAGCAGCGCGCGTGCGCGGAGTTGCGCGCATTCGTGTGGCCGCAGGCGTGCGCGCGTGCGCGGGGAGGCTAGCGCGCTCCTCAGCTGGGCCGGGCGCGGCCGGACGGCGAGCCGGCGCTGGGATTGCGCGGCGAAGAGCGGCGGAGCTCGAGGCTAAACTCGAATCCGTGCGCGGGGAAGGAGGATAAGTGGCGCGGGAGAGAGAGGGGAGCGTGGGGAAGCTCACCGCGGGCTTGAAGAGGGCAGAGGAGGCCGGAGGCGTGACGTCGACGAGTGCACGGTGGCCGGAACCCTAGCTCCCGGCGAGCTCCATGTTCCTTGCTCCAACTGCAAGAATGGCAGGCAGGAGAGGGTTAGGGAGTTCCTGAGGAGGCCAGCGGAAGAAGAAAAGGGGAGCGTGAACAACTGGTTGGCTGCGGAGGGCTCGTCGGAGTGGCCGCCGGAATTGGAGGTGACGGTGGGGGAAAAGCTGAAATTGACGGGCTCGGGTGGCGATGAAGCTGGTTTGAGCGCGGGAAGAGGAGGAGGGGACGTGCGCGGAGCTCCGCGGCTTTTATAAGCGGCCGAGGAGTGGCCGTTGGGCGCGGTCCAGGCGGTGGTCGTCGGTCGCGGTCGTCGGCGTTAAATTCCGATGCGACGGGGCGTCAGGGGGAGGACGACGCCCATCCGCGAGATGACGAGAGCGCGAAGCTGTGGACGGGACGCGACGAGGCCGTGCTGACGCGGGCTGACGTCGAGGCGCTGGCGTTCGTCGTCTTCCGCGGGTCATGGTCGCCGGTCGCGCTGGGGAGTTAGGCGCTCTGCGGCGGGGTTGGCGGAAGGGACGGGCGACGGGACGAGGCGCTGGCGTGCACGTGAGCTTCCTGCGGCGGCGGTGTAGCGCGACGCGACGAAGCGAGGCAGCCGGCATGGGCGCGCTGGCGCGGTGGCAGGAGGAAGGGGACGACACTGACAGGTGGGGCCCACCTGTCAGTGGCTCGGCGCGGAAGAGCAGGCCGGGCTGCTGCTGGGCCGGAGGGGAGAAGAGCTGGGCTGCGCGCGCGGGAAAGAAAAGGAAGAGAGTGGGCCGGGGAAGAAAGAAAAAGAGAGGGGCGGCCCAGGAGGGAAGAAAATGTTTGACATTTTCTGGATTTTTCAGAGATTCAAATTTGAATGGATTTCAAATTTGAAAAAGAATCAAAACCAAATGAACACATAAATAAAATCAGGAAATTCCAAATATGCAGATGGTGGTGTTTGATGCACATTTAAAATTCGAAATTTTGAATTTGGCTTGGAATTTACTTCTACTTTGATTGAATTTTGTTAAAATTTGAAAAAGTTCAAATTTTTAGTGGTTTTTCATCATGGGCAAAACATAGGGTGTTACAAGTCTTCACACCAGTGATTGTGATTTCTCCAAGTGAAAACATGGCCTGCAAAACCCAGGTCATGCAGATTGCATTCCTCCAAAACAGCCTTGAAGTGATCCATGAAACTTTGCGACCACGCCCTTCCACCTTCCTTCTCATGTTCATAGAGGATTTCATTAAAATCCCCCGCACACAACCACGGCAAGTGCCCCTGACTGTCTTGTGCATGCAGGTCCCTTAGCGTTTTCCATGTCCGATGTTTCAAGTGTTCATGCGCTTCCCCATACACCCCAGTGAAGCGCCACTTAAAACCGTCTGCCTCCTTGATCTCAACATCAATGTGATACTTTGATTTATTTCTCAACGTCACATCAATCCCCCTCCGGCAAAACACAGCAATCCCCCCCCCCCCCCCCCCCCCCTCACACACACACACACTTCCCTTCACAATCAACCACCAGCATGTTTGTGAGACCTAACTTCCACCTGAACTTTTCGATCCTCCTCTCGTCTAGCTTCGTTTCAGACAAGAAAAGGACATCAACTACTTCTGACTTCTGGAGGCAGAAGTCCACGAACTGCCGAGAGGTTTCCCAACCCATGACAGTTCCAAGCTATACACTTCGTCTTGACTCACGGGGCTGTCCCGACATCCCCGCCTTCTTAATTTTGTTTGCTAGTTCTGGAGCCAGTTCTCCTACTCCCCTCTGCCTCTTCACTTTGTTATCGACCTGCATCTCATCTTCATCATGAGCCCGCTTCTTTTCCAGTGCAGATGCTGCTGGCACAACCGCCTCACTGCTTGCCCCTCCCTCCTGTGCTTCTTGTAGACTCCTTGCTTCCTTTCTTTATTCACAGGCTTCTCCAAAGGTGCACTAGACGCAGCCTTCTCATGCTGTGTGTTTCGCATCCAGCTGCATGGGAATTATTGTACTGTTTATGTGCTCCGCCTCCTTTGCCTTCTTTGACTCATCCTCCAAATTAGGATTTTCTATGACATCTTCTCCAGCTTTTTCCCAAAAAAACAGCATCTTTTACTCCTTCCCCTGCACTTCTCACTTCATGTACCCAATAATAGGTCTTCCTTTGCATGACTTGCAGCTGGTACTTATGAGCTCTTTATCAAAGGTCTCGCAGCCTTGTCCTTCCCATTCTTGTCTGATGCATCATCCCCATGTGGCGAGCTCTTCCTCCATGATATATAGTCCCTCACTGCCTGACTTCTCTGCGCTGCCCCTATTCCCTGATCTCCCATCAGCAAAATGGTTCTAGGCATAATTAGCATGCCATGGCAGGGCAGCACATCCCTACTCCCCTGGCCTCTCCCTCCACCATTTGCATCAACTCAACGCTTCTCCGAAACAAAGCGTAATTCCTTCCCGTTGAGCCCCTGAGTCTAAAAAATGTTGGAGTCAAAGAGAGAGTAGGGATTTGAGGGGGAGCCTGGCGATCGACTGATAGGAAAGACTGGACTGAGACTTGCGGGCTAATCTCCCGGGATAGCCTCCAACCAAGCATCAATGCCTTTCGTTTGGCGGGCTCATTGGTCAGAATGGAGAGCACATATATAACATCAATCACACGGAGCTTCGTTCAGGGCGAGGATCTAAGTACCCAACTTGTCACACCAAACAGATCAATATGATAGCTTCTAAGTACCCAACTTGTCACACCAAATAGATCAATATGATAGCTTCTGTCATATCGATATGCCTCAGATGGCACCACTCCTCTCACTGCTTCTAATCCCTAACATTTCACTCAAGCATCAATGTTGGAGCAATGTAGTGTGGAGAATCTTCCACTTTCTAAGCTGAATGAACACGGGAGTAGTCGGAGCCAGGAATTGCAAAACCGTTCCAAACCGGACCGGTTTTCGCTGTAACCGGACTAACCGGTCCGGTCCGGTTTGAACGATTGTCCGGTTTTCGAATTTGAATTTTGAAAAAAAAATAAGAATTTGAAAAAAATTGTAAAAGAAAATATGTAAAAAAACTAGATGAAAAATGAAGAAGAATGGTGAACGACAGTTCAAAACAAGTTTGTGTGCTCCGGGAAAAAAAATAGGAACAACATGAAGAAGAAAAACAAAAAAAAACATTATCCATACCTGGGCGCCCCTCGTCCACTCGTTCTCATCGGACGAAGCGGCTCCGCTTCCGCATCTTCCGCGTTCGACTCCAGCTCTCACGAGTCACGCCCGCTCACCGCTCCCCGCGTCGTATCCGCTCGCAGTTTGTTCGAAACTCCACGCCGCATTCATTCGCATCGAGTAGACGAAGACACATCCTCAACTCCGCTCGCATCCGCTCCTGTTCGCACGCTGCCGCGCCATGTTCGTCGCTGCCGTGGCCTGTCCGCTCGGCTTCGGCGGTTAGTCGAGCGGCTCTGGCAATTGCCGCGTCCGCATCTCCGAGAGGCTCCGGCGATTGGTCTCGTTTCGGCATCTGATGTTTTCGATTTCTTTTCTCCTTTTTCTTCCTTCCCATTTGATCCTTTTGGCTATTCTTCTTCCGTCGGTTTCTCATAAAACTGGTCGGTTTACCGACCAAACTGTGCGGTTTACCGATAAAACCGATCGGTATACCGCTTTGGAATTCAAAATTTTGGAATTTGAATTCTGGCCGGTTTTCGAGCTGTTTTTCCGGTAACCGGTCAAACCGGTCACGTCCGGTTTTAGCGATACAATCGGTAATGTAAACCTTGGTCGGAGCTGGAATAACCGGCTCCGACAACTTCTTGCTTCAGCATACTACAATAGCGCTTGAAAACTGCTCTCGCTTATATAGGACTTGTGTTAGGAGAAGTAGAAGAGATGAGAAGCGATGCCAAACCCACGTTTCAATGACAAGGCCACCAAACATTTGCACGCCAGTTGAGCACCTAACTGTAAATATTAATTAAAATAGGGATTGGATAAAAAAATTCATTGCCAAATAGGAACTTTGAATCAGAATAGGAAGCAACGGTAATCTTGTTGGTTTAAAAGGTAGCATCTCCTTCTTTCTCCATGTCTCTCTTCCCCGTTTCCATCTTGTCCACCACCTGCTCCAATCTTCCCCATGGCTCCATCCATGTTCCGTATGATTTGTTACGGTAGTCCTAAATAACTGTGAGCCATTCATTTACATAGATCTCAAGGCATAAGATGAACTCTTGCATCCTAAGATGCAAGACTTCACCAATAATTATAGGAAGATTTGGTTCCAAAATTGTTAACTATGATTTTGCATGGACACTATACTCAAGAGCCTCTCTACATGCATCTGGTTCGTCAAAAAAATAGAATTGCAGCAAAACACATGTTCCAACAGTCTGGCCATCCTCCTCTCCACTCCATCCCGCTTGGCATCTCCCTTGCCTGCCTAGCCAAAATTGACGAGCCAATTATCAAAAAAAAAAAAAACATTACGAGCCAATCTTCGTCGCCAACTCCATCCTCCCGCGTGCGCCGCCAAATTCTTCTCCCGCCTCCCCGCGCCCACGTCCCACCACCCTCGCCGTCGCGCCCTCTAACCGGAGCCATGAACAGGCTGCCGCATCCCCGTTCAACGACGGCTACTGCGGCTAGGGTGTCCGGCATGTGGAATGGATCCGCCGCGGCTCCGGGCTTCTCTCAGTTTGCGCAGGGAAGAGGGGATCCGGAGGCTTCCGGCTCGGAGGGTGTTTTGGATCAGGCTGGTGTGGGATCCATGCGCCATCAGGTGGTTCCTCCATCAGGCTTGAATGGTCGAATGACACAGGATCCGCTCAATTCCGAGCAATTCGACGTGGAGGAGGCCAGCACTGGTGAGATGATGCTTGCGATTGATTTATTTTCAAATGAATTGTTGAGCTGTTCGAATGAATTGTTGATATGCGGGAGGCTGCAGGTGATAGCATGTTCGTGAGGTGTTCCTAGGGAGTTTTGCTTTGGATTGCGGCTTCATTTTTTTATCTGCATTATCGATCAATTCATTCATTACAAACTCATTGAAAGCATCATCTGACTCCATACGCGCGTGCTAGGCAGGCTACGATTGCAGACCTAGCTCGATCAATTGGCTGTGCCTGTGGAAATTAACAATGACTAAACTGACGTTCAATTTGTTCCTCGGTGAACGTCAGTCGTTCAATTTGTTCCCATAACAATGACTAAACTGCGCGTCGTCGAGCAACGACTGGTCCACGGTTCCAGGAAGGACCTTGACAGCGCAGGAGGAGCACGCAGTGTCTGTGCCATCGATGATCGCGTCGCAGAACTCCTCGCAGCAGCAGCAGCAGCAGCAGCAGCCTTCTCCTCCGGTCGGTGCCCCCATCCCCACGGTTCACCACGACGACGAGGAGGACTTGGAGCGCTTGTTCGGGTCTTCAGGCGGGCGCGGCCGGCCGACGCTGCGAGAACGGAACAGGAAGAGGGACGACGAGGCTTCGGCAAGGACGTGGAGGTTGTTTTGACTATAGAAATGCGAACGACAACGTGGAGAGCGGCGATGGCGAGCGCGCAAAGATGCCGAGCGGAGCCGGGAGAATAGCGAGCGGAGAAAGATACCGACCTCGACGGCGATTCTGTTGGAACTGGTTTTTCCTTTGTTTCTTCATCAAACTTGTCCGACACGTGCAAATAGGTCACCGATCTTCGAAATTGGACTAGCAAGTCACTGAAATTTTCATGTGAATCACCTCAGGTCACCGATACTCTAACTCGCCTAACCATGCTGCACTTCATGAACGTTTTGAAATGTACCCCATGCATGATGCTCGTCGTTATTTGAAACTAACCTATCTATTCACCGTAATTTGAAATATTAATCCAATATCATGCGCACACTCATCTGTGGAACTGCTGCCAGGTCGCATCAAAATGCTGTTGTGAATCCATGTTGTGTGGCCGCCTTTGCCTATCGGTCCGGTCGTCGTCTCTCTGTCGTGTGCCTTTTGTAGTGCCGAACCCAGTTACTTGTTCGACTTCATCGAATTTAGTATGTATTGAAATTATTCTTAATCAATCAATGTATGTGCATCGGCATCTAACCACACACTAGTGAGTCTATGATGAAGCCAGCCCCCCGAATGCCGTCGAGGTCACAACCCTTGAGAACTCATGACTTTGACATTGATTGAACGTTGAACAAATGTGTGTGCACAAGTAGATTAGTATTTTAATTAGGGTGAATAGATAAATTAGTTCGAACCTGAGCAGCATACAGGGGGTACAATGCACAAACACTCGGATTCGTATCCTCTGCCTTTCCCTGGGTTATGGCAAACTTTGCCATAGTAATTGTGGCCGATCATCTAGGAACTGACGCTGAGTTCCTACGCCTGCAAATCCCCCCGCTAACCAGAGTTGCATGCTCCTTAGTTTCGTGAATTAATTAATTACGGAGCCTGACCCCTCTATTATTTGCGGAAAAATATCAAAATCACGGTTAAGATCATGGTAATTTTGCCGGCAAAAACTGCGAACACACCGATCCAATTCATAATCCTTTCCCTAACTCGTTCCTCAGAAACAACCGAATACAAAACATTGCATCTAATCTCCGGCGGCAAACTCATCGGCCAATCGGCCAATAGATCATCTTAGCCATGCTGTGCCAATTAGTGCAGGCAAATATTTTTTTTTATCCGGTAGCAATGCGTTAATCTCTGTCCAAACAGGTATCAGGCTCTTGAATCCACAAAACTGGTGCATGCAGCCGTGGTTAGATGGGAACTTGCGGCGTCGCAGACCCAGCGTCCCTTCTTAGATGAGCGGCCAGGATTGCTATGGCAAAGTTTGGCATAACCCAAGGAAAGGCAGATGATACGGATTCCAAACACTCATGTAGTGGCCACGTCAGCATGATAATTAGGTGAGTTGGGGCATCAGTGACCTGGTATGATCCACTTTGAAATTTGAAAACATCAAAGATCAGTGACCTATTTGCACATGCCAGATAAGTTCGATGATCTCCAGTGCAATTTACTCTTTTTCATTTTACGTTAAAAGACTTGAAGATTTGATGGTGGCGTGAAACCAGGAAGCCTTTTTCTAAGAACGTGGTGGATGATAAAACTCACATGAAACATGGTATTTTTTTCCCACTTAAAACTGAACGTGATGGTGAAAAATCATAGCGACTTGAACTAAATTTTGACCGTACATTGTTTTAGAGCACAAGATCCTAGCGTGAACGGTTCTAAAAAAATTAATGAAATTCGAAAAAAAAATCCTAGCGTGAAACAAATGCCTTGATTATGAGGGATGGAAGAGCCTGATTTGCACATATGGAAGGAAAACGAATTAATTTCTATATGCATTTATTTCATAAAGTAAAGAGATTATCTCATGCAAGAGCAACGAATTGTATTAGCCAATTAGTGCAATATAGAATGATTCCTTCCTTGAAATATGCTTCAGAATAGGAGGAGGCTAGCTGGCGCTACTGGAAAGTATGTTCCGGTTTGTTTTCTAATTTTTATTTTTTTCTTTTCTATATATAATTCAGCGGCTGAGATTAATTTGCTCTCTTGCACCATATAGGTTGCAAAAGTAAGGTGGTGGACTACCATAACAAAGCTGATATACTATTTCCATTGAATCCCTCTCTTGCTCCCAAAATTTCGGCTTCCTCCTCTTGCTGGTGGTATCGCACCAACTTGTAGCTACAGCGGCGGCGTAAGGGCACAACCTGCTCGGTCAGACAAGGCAATGTCTGAAATTTGTCCCAGAGGTTCTTGACTTACTTCGCCTGATCAAGCATCAATCGTGTGGAATGGTAGGTCCAAAGTTCTCCTATCACGTTGGGACAACAACTCTTCCTAAAGCTAATGGGTTCAATTGTACAGCTTTTGTTTTGATCCAAACAAGTCCTCAGAATAATGAGTTATGCTCTGTCGGGCCATTGTGATGCCCAGATATGGCTCGGACTACAGAACTGCCATCGAATTTTAGTGTTTATGGTTGCAATTTTCATGGAGATGGGTCATACCATGCTCTTCTTATCTGAAAAAATCTTTATTTTTCATGTAGCTCTGTTGCGAGCTGAAAAACAAGGTTTTGAGGACTTGAAGCTTTATGAAGGGAAACAAAGCGACATGTCTTGAGTGTCTAGTTTCCTGGCTGGTCTATGGGAGCTATGTGGAAGATTCATGCAGTCCCCCTGTCTTTAACCATGTAGCGTATATAGCATTAGCGGCATATTTATGACCATATTCAAGCTATCTAAGATAAAGGGAAATATCTTTTGCGCTTAAGCAAATTGCCGGCATATTTATGACCCTATTCAAGCGATCTAAGATTAAGGGAAATGTCTTTTGCGCTTAAGCAAATTGGCACAGGAGGCGTCCCAACGATCAGGAGGGGAAATATCTCCGAGAGTGAACATCAGGATTCGTGGCAATCTAACGATCACACTTACGTTTCTTATAAATTGGGAATCCACTTCAGACAACGGCAGCATCATTGGATTTCATAAAACCAACGGATTTCTGGCACCAATGCATACCAGCAACAGGCAGCCAAAAAGACCATGACCGAGTCAGGAGAATAAGTGGTAACAAGACCATTTAACCCAAAAAAGCAGCTGAACTACGTAAAGTGCAGATAGAACCATGCCTGCGTACTGTTCGCAAAATATTATCTACCAGTGAGCACTAGTTTTGTTCACAAACAAATTATTTTCGCTTCAGCAAATAGTTTATACTGCACTAGCATCACAGAACTCACAAAATAGTACAATAGACAAGCATCTGGAAATCTAGAACTAGTATAGTGCAAATAACAGTAACCAGCTAGGGATTACAACAGGTAAAAAAAAAGACCAGGACCATGGTTAATTCAGGATTGAGATTGTTGGTCTTTCAGGTTCCGCATGCTTGCTTCCTATTTTTCAGGAATTTTATCAAGCCGCACTGCGTCGTGTGCTGCTTTCCAGTTCTGCTAGCATTTCTTTTGCCTTTGTGTGAAGTTGGTGCAACATGGCGGCAGCCGCAGAGTCCCGCGCCTCACGAGGGGTGGTCTTCATACCACCATCAGCATTCAATTCGAGATCCGGGCATACAAGGTGTACAACAGCCTTGTATAATCCTGAGAAGAAAGGAAAATAGATTATGTTTGAAAGTCTACTAAGACAATAAATTGTAAAATGATGATAGAAACATATGTTTAAAACTAAATGAGACAAGCATATGTTTTGATTTTATCATATTGGCTAAAACATGTCATTAAGATAAGTTCTAAGATAATACTATAGTACAGTAAGGTCATAAACATGTCATTACAAAGAAAGCTAGACACATATCTTGGGTAAACACTAACCAAATCCTAAACCTAAGAACCTAGAACTCCAGCGACAAAGAGCTACCTTTGTCAGCGATTATCCTTGCATAGCATGTGTTATGGTTGCCATGCGAATAGAGCTAGAATTTGATAAACAGTAACCACAGGCCTAACCCCATAGCCTCAGCCTGGTAAGCTATATCTTTGTTAATGAAGAATGTAATAACTGTATAATTCAAGGACTCCATATTTAGCCATATTGGAACCAAAGAGAGTATTTTATCAACATACCATCTATTAGTGAAGGAAATACTGTACATCTTGGAAGTATCCAGTTATTCTCACGGCATATCTTGTCCAACTCCTGCATTGCTTCGTTTCAGAGAGAGAGAGAGAGAGAGAGAGAGAGAGAGAGAGAGAAGGTTTCTTGCCTCGCATTTGGTGAGTGAAAGGACTGCTTCTGTCAACCTCTTCATCTTCAATGTTTGAGATCCTTGTCCAGAGTTGGTTGAACTAGCAACTTTCACCATGTTTGAACTATATTCTTCATACTTTTGTATGATTGATATGACCCTTGGTGTCACTTTTCCATCTGCAGGTTTAGAAAACATAAATATTGGATATCTTTCCCTCACCATTTCAGCTAAGTTTAAATGGGAATACATAAAATATATACCTGTCAAGATTGTTTGAATATCCATGTCAACCTGGGCACTTTGATCTCCAAGCATGCAATGCTCACGGACCTGAAACATAGAATGGATAGACTAGATGTTAGTAGCCAGCTTATCAAGGAAGAAGAATTATTGGAAACAGGTCAGTATGTAACATACCATATCGTTTCGCATCTTCTGAAGTGACTGGAGTGATGCATACATCTGATCATTTAAGTTAACATTGGTGCTTCCTTGAACACAATTCCAAATACACATTTTAAAAACTGGGAGTACCAATATGGATTAAGCAATGCGATATAATAGAAACGTTGTCTAGGATAGGATTGTCCTACCTGATATTTCCGCGTCTTTCACAATTTGGTTTTGGGAAGCTTGAGTCTTCACTATAAGATCGCCTTCTGGTGCCTGACAAAAATAGTTAGTTCTTCAAGTTAAAGCAGGTAAATTACATACAAAAACATAAATATTATAAATTTTCAACTGGAAATATCACACTTTATTCAGACTGCAACTTTTCACAAGCTCATTTGTCAGCTGTAATTTAACTTACCTTCACTTTAATGGTGTCTACAGCCATGTTTTTACTTCCAGAGTGCTTCCCTGTTTTCTTCTTGTCCAAGCGAACATCTGACATTAAGTGATTACATCATTATAATGAGCATAAACAATTTTGGATCGGTAAATTAAAGTAGTGTAAGATTGATAAGACTCACCAGTTTGTAAGTTGTCAAATTCTCCGCATGATTTGCTCTTGTCCATTTGACCACCTGAGATTTAAGCGATCATATAATAATAATGAGCAGAAACAATGATAGATCGGTAAACTCGGACTACTGTAATAAGGTTCATATGACTCACTGGTTTCCACGTTGACCAATCCTCCACTTTCCACTTCTGCATTTGCTGCATTGCTCACTAATTTCAAAGATTCAGCATCAGGACTAGAAAGCAAACCATCAGGACTAGAAGCCTTGAGCGCTTCAAATTTCCTTTTGCAGTTCAAGTTGTTGTCCTTTCTGTTTTTGTTGGCACCATTGTTACCAACTTCTTTCATACCTTTATTTTTCTTTGGATCTGAAGTGTTTGTGGTTGTGTTTTTTATGTTAGACTTGCCATTACCTTCTTGTTCTTTCAAACTTTCAGCCTTTTTAGAGCGCAATGGAGGTCTTCCTCTGCTCAAAGGTTGCTCCTTTGGTATAGTTTGTGAAGAATCCAAACTCCTTTTCCTGCAACAAATCAAGCATAGCCTAACAGTCATCACCCCAAAAATTTGTAACAAGGCACAATGTGAGATACTGCTTGTACAGATAATTAGCTGAAAACAAAAATCCTATGTACCTGTTAAGGAGATTCAACAACACCTCCTTATACGGAAGTATATGATAGTACTCAACAACAGATGTTGTTTCAGGGCATGCTTCATTTCTAAATATCGGACCACTCATCCTGTTAAAGAGGAAAGAAGGGAGATAATGGATCATACATGTATATTTGTTTAGATAATGGAAGTACTTAAAAATCTCTTCTGATAGAACCGCAATAACGTGAAGGGAAAGATAAGAGGTTTAGCAATCTGTACTGACATATCACTTAATAAAAAAAATACTACTCAACAAAAGCCATGAGCAAAACAATCTAATTCAGGATCCATCGTATACAATGGGATTTGAAGAATTACAGTCATGATTGATCAACGAGGCTGCAACATGCAATTGTACAAATTAGACAGTGGGAAAAGCATACCTGTTGATCAGATCTTCTATTAGAATTTCCTTGAGGCCACTATCAACAGTTTGCTGATACTGCAAGACAAACAACTTGGCAGATGTTTCTTTTTTGCTCAGTGAGTACACCAGATGTTCTTCGAGAAAACGCAAGCTTGCACCCTTCATACCTATTGATACATAAGTGATAAGATAAAACAAAACATGAGACAAACAAACATAACTTTTGCACAGAATTAGCAAAAAAAAGTGGTACAGTAATTACCTGTTTTACTCTCCACCTCTGAATATGCAGCGTGCTGAAGCTTGTAAGGTTCCGAATCAATAAGCTCAATCTCATGACTTGACCCCGGTGCCGACAAGTCGATATCGATGTTGCGTGACTTTCCAGATGCCGCCGTGATGTCTTTCTCTAGGATCGACCAGACACCCTTGGTCACAGAGGCATAATCAATCAAGCACTTCTTCCCCGTCGGGTCGACGAGCAAAACTGCGAGCTTGGAGATGGGCCACATTGACGTTTGGGGAGAATCCTCCTTCGCATTGAGCGCCTCAGCGATGCCACAGGCGTCCTCGAATGCTCTGTCAGTCACCGAGGCCTCTGCGTCGCCGCCTCTATGTTTCAGATACACAAGCAGAGCATCGCCGGCCGCGAGGGTGAACTGCTTGGGGTTGGCGAAAGTCAGATGCGGGAAATGCTTTCGGTGATAGTAGTTGTACAGGAGGACCATAGCATGAACCTGCGCAGCCAGAAAACAACAATCCTTATAAGCGCGGCGGACCCAACAAGAAATTTTAGGTATGGATTAAGCATAAACTTAACAAAAAATAACCATATTAATATGTTTACGGAAAGCCAATATAGACGAAGAGACCATTTGCACTAGCAACTGGTCCACAATATGCACAGCAGAACGGATTTGTAAAGAATGGTGGTTCTATAAAGCTTCACCAAAGAAAGCATGTTTTCAGTAAACATCAATCGTGGTACCCTATAACCCAAGATACATAGCAAACGTTGATGAAAATTCTCAAAAGATATACCATAATTAAGATCTCTCAATATAGCATTAAATCAAATCATTGACACACAATATGCAGTAGATGAAGAGACCATTTGCACTAGCAACTGGTCCACAATATGCACAACTTATAAGGAGCAGAACGGATTTATAAAGAATGGTGGTTCTATAAAGCTTCACCAAAGAAAGCATGTTTTCAGTAAACATCAATCGTGGTACCCTATAACCCAAGATACATAGCAAACGTTGATGAAAATTCTCAGAAGATATACCATAATTAAGATCTCTCAATATAGCATAAATTGTGGCGAAGCTAGAAGAAAAGTGGTGTGGGTGCAAGAATGGCTAATTTACTTGCTTATGGGTGTTTGACATTGAATTTAGAGGGTGCATACATGGTGAAAATAGACAAATTACAAGTAGAACTCAAAATTTCGTGGGTGCATTTGCACCCACAACCAGCAATTAAGCTTCGCCCCATAAAATCAAATCATTGAACCACTAGCCGTGCATCCTATTGCAGAAATCTCTGCGGCTGAGCAGAAATCCCCAAGAGCGCAGCGCCGCCCCACCCGCGACTACAATCCCGATCCCGGTCAACGAGTCACAACTCGCGTGAGTTCAGGCAGAAGACGCCAAAATTAGCCAGAGCCACGCGCCCCTCTGATCCTCAAAACCCCACAAAACCGAACACTGTAAGGGCAAGCGAAGGAAGGAAGGAACGAAGAAATACTCACCTGGCGCGCCACGTCCTCCTGATTCACCGGCTTCGGGGACG
This sequence comes from Eragrostis curvula, assembly GCA_007726485.1. Lineage (NCBI taxonomy): Eukaryota > Viridiplantae > Streptophyta > Magnoliopsida > Poales > Poaceae > Eragrostis > Eragrostis curvula. Next base: position 8,472,423 of record RWGY01000026.1, on the reverse strand, counting down.
CCTCCTGCCGAAGCACGAGGTGCTCCACCAGCAGCTTTGCAGCTTTCTTAAGTTTCACTGCCACCCCTTGCTCTCCTCCTCCTCCTTCGCCGCCACCCGCCATCCTGCAAAACGAAGGTGTTAGTGGCCTGTGGGCAGTCACGCGGCTGGCGAGGTGATATATAGCTAGCTGGAAACGGAAGGAAACGGGAAAAAGGTTGGTGACGAGCGCGGGTTGGGTCGAGATGAACCGTCTGCTCCGACACCGAGTTGATGTGTGCGTGGGCGCAGAGGAGCAGTGGATGTGTGCATTTTCTTCTGTACGTTGCTACTGCTACCTGTCTATCACCGTATCACAAGGAGCTGGAGCGCGGCAAGGAGCATTGTGCGCGGAGCAGCTAGAGAACGGACGCACGGACCAGGTAGAGCTCGAGGCGCGGCGCGCCTGCTTTGCGCCGGGCGGGGCGGAGCTTGAGGTGTGACGCGGCCAAGCGCCGGCGAGAGCAGGGAGGAGCTGCTGGTGACACTGTGCTGGGCCTGCTCGCTGGGGAGTCACAGGCTGGGCTGGGCCTTTACTAATGATGGGTTGTGTCATGCACATCCTAGGTGGGCTGAAAACAGGATGACAAATTAACAGGAATATTCCGACCCAAAACAGCACACCGCAAAAACGGGCACGAAACACCCCTAACCTTTTTCGCTTCCGTTTCTGTCTTCTCTATTCTGTACGCGTGACTGTGTAAATCCCGCAAATCTGAAGAGGCAGCGCAAGTGCGGCGAAGAGAGGAGGCGATGGTAGTGGCGGAGGGTGGAGGAAGATTGGTGGAGAGTAGAATCATTACCTCGTTATCGCTGTGCCGCTCAGAGTAGCCCCCGCCGCCGCAATGTCCCGTTCCCGCCACCCGCCTCTGCCTAGCCCTGTGCCCTCCTCCTCGTGGTCCCCTGCATCGGATCCACTCTCCACCATGGAGGTGCGGGAGCAGGAGGAGGAGGAGGAGTAGGAGGAGGAGTAGTAGGAGGAGGAGGAGGAGGAGGAGGAGGAGGAGGAGGACGCCATCACCGTGGGTCGCAGTCGCGGGCGCCAAGTGGGGAGATAAGGAGTCGGTGGCCACTGAGGTGGGAGCACCGAGAGGGTGAGGAGAGGAAGATGGCGAGAGGCGGCGGGGTGAGGCCGAGGGGGTGGGTGAGAGGGTGCGGAGACTAGGGTTGCGATGGAGGGACCATTATTTATAGATGTTTAATTGAATCTGAGTCGTCAAATTTTGGTCCAATGAATAAGATGCGCTTTTTTGTGTGTGAACCGAATAAAATGCACTTTGAAGTGGGCAAAACTGGACCGAAAGTTTGCCCACGGCACTATCAATATTTTTCATTTTCAACAAAAGTAAGGCATGTTTGTGAAGTAATTTGCAAGCAATTTATAGTATATATGAGTTCTAATATATTTTTTTTACATGCACTAAACTACATCTGTATTATTGTATCTGCGATCCGAGCTCGGGCAAGATATATCAGAATTAGGCCACCGCGCGGGCCACTTCCATCTTGGATTGTCGAATCCTTTTCGTTTTCTGCTTGCTCGTAGGCTTTAAAGCGAGATCATCCATAAAAAGCACATGTCTGGTGAAAACTATCTAAAAGTTAGATACTTGAAAGCTTTCAATATGAACGGTTGGATGTTGCATCTATGCTCAAGATGGTGCATGTGATACCCAGCCACTTTTGGTCATTGTACCGCTGCCCCCTCCAGCTTTTTCATGAATCTTAGACTTTTGCTCTTTTAGATGCAACTGTGTCAATCGTAGATGCATCATTCAACGATTAAAATTGAAGTTCTCACAAGTTTTACGTGGTTTTCATCTGATATGTTCCCCTCCACCCCTCCATAAATACCAACACCACAACACGGACATACCGCATCGCATCCCCCCCCCCCCCCCCCCCCCCCCTCCCCCTCAAGCAAGGTAGCCAATTCCCAACCAAATCGGCGTCGCCGACCCGATGAACCGCGGCGGCTGGCGCAGGAGAAGATGGGCCGCATGTGTCCACCGACACCATGGCCACTATGTAGCGGCAGCTCATTTCCAAGAAGTTCGCATCACAAAGCATGAGGAACATGACCGCCGAGGACGTACGGCGAGACGCATAGCAGCTGGAACGGGCGATGCCGACCGACATGCGCGCCATGTCTTAGAAAATCGCCAACGCCATTCCCGAGGAACCCGGCGCCATGAACGCCCAAGAAGCAGGGAAACGAGCGGGGAGTCCTCGTACGCCTTTGCCAATTCCAGGCTCGCCAAGGACAGCTTGAAGAATGTGCCATCATTGACTGCGCGTGCTCCGCAGTCTTAGTGTGCTCTGAATTTGATGGCTTGTTATCTGAAAACAGGCGAGTTTCATGAGTGCATCAGCGAAGGTTGGGAGGTTCTCATGGGTGTTCTAGGAAAAAAAAAAGGGTTCGAAAGTTATTAGGTGCGATATTAAAAAAAAAAAAGAGCTTTTCATTAAAACCTCTACTCCTAAAAAGGCTAAAGAAAGTCTTTAGTCAGCTTTCACCGCGCATCCGCGTCTTACGTCCGCTAACAAACGGCCGTTTCAGCCTACTCGAATCTGCGTCCAACTGTGCAGGTCGACGCCACGCACGAGCAACAGCAAACACGAGCTGGTCGCAGATCTGATATCTCCTGGCAAGGATAATAATCGCCATCAGATCTGCGTCCTGAAGCTACCGCTTAATGAAAATCGATTTGGATTATTTCTGCAGGGTGCCATGCCCATGCATTGTCGGAACGCTGCTAGGTCTCTTGTTCCAGCTATCAGCACGTTTTTGATCGAGCTCGAGATAATTCATCGTGGCTCCGCTTGTCGCTCCGCCGTTGCGTCTTCTTGTTGTGTACATGCAGTTTCGTTAGCTCAGAATTAAACCAGCCCACTGGACGTCGCCTGGTTGATGAGGTCGGGCAGACAGCGTCAGCCGTCGCGAACGTCGGGAGAGGCGACACCATCTCTGCACATCGACAACTGCAGTTCGCGCGGCAGAGATCGATCGAGTTGCAGCTCGCTGTCGTCGTGACAAAATCTAGCGTACATCAAAGCGAACCTCACGGGAGGCGGTTCCGTCTCTGCACCCGGCCTTCAACTACATTCAACGATCAGGGCACATTAGCTCCGGTCATCATTATCAACCGCAGCTTACGGAGGTACACAGGCATCATCATTATTTGTGCTTCGGTTTGCTTAAGCTTTTGTAGAGTTGTTAAAGTTGATGTCAGGCATTTAGCAGATATCTATGTAGCTTTGGAGCTCACAACGGCCAGCTGAGTCCCTGTGTAGGATCGGGAAGGGGGTTCGGGGGTTTTCTCGGCCTGCGTGAGAGACTCTTCTCCTTAAGCAAATGCCGTCGGGGGCGGTCTTACCCCCGGCAGGTCGAGTTTTTTTTTTTTTTATGTAGCTTTGGTACTGATGCTATTTTGCTATCAGGATTTAGGCCTATTACTTCTGTTGTAAGGCACGAATTGTAACCAGCCTATCTAAGTACCATACTTCTTTTGCCTTCACATGACAAGAAATTGATGGCAGAGGAGTCAATTTTGCAATGTGTGAAGTTTTCAGTTTAGCTTGCATTTGATTATGAACTACTAATCATCTCTCACCACTTGCTGCACCTTAAAAATTAGCTTGTTTATCCATACATATGTTGATTCTTCAATACTGATGAATAATTGCTGGATAGCTTCATCATTAGTCAAATTTATTTCCTGGTTTCAGGTACAGCTACAGTAGGCCCTATTTCGTTCTGCAATTAGGAAAATAGAAAATTATATATGAAAGTAAGCGTTTTCCTTTTATTGAAATTATTTTGAGATCAAAGGGGAAAAAGCAACAAGGCCGGGTATTTGTGTGAATTGAGCTCAAACTGTGGCATCATATCAGATTTTTTTTATATAATTGACGATTGAAACTGGTAAAGCTTTATTTCCCTCCAAACATTGGATTTGTGCAGATATGTTAATATGGAAACCACCTTCAGTCAGAAGCCCTAACTGCGTTAAGATGTTATCTGCAGATATGTTAATATGAATTTCCATACTTATGATTTTCTTATGTAATATCCTCTCGGCCACCCATACTGAAAGTTTACCTCTGAATTACAAAGTGCTCTTCCTGATATCCTACCAATATATTGATAATATTTAAGCCTTAAACCTGGAGCCTAACTTACTTTGAAAATTAACCTCACTACACCCTTAGCCTACATATCAAGGCAAATAGTTATGCCTTGTGTGTTGTAACATCTTGATCTTCCATTTCTTTTTTAAAATGTTGATGTGTTGTCTTTAAGAAAGATGGGTAACGTCATCATTCCTTTGAAAGCACAACACGGCTAATTTCTGTTCCCCATATAAATATATTATTTATGAAGGCCACGTCTAAAAAAATATTATTTATGAGGTCTAATGTGCAAGTGACACGGGAATTTTGAGTTTACATAGAACTTTTTATGTGGGAAGTAGCACAATATTCAGACCTTAAGGTGTCGGACCTCAACTATTGCTGGATTTAAGACTATGTGTTATAAAAGCAATATCGTTACTAAATTTTCTTTGTTACCCGCAGTTGGGCTTCTTCTCCCTGTTTCATGAGATTTGAATCATTGGCCATACAGGATTTTGTTAATTTTTAATATACTAATACTAAATTATGTAGATACTTAGCATTTTTGTTCCTTTTGAGCAACTATGGGAGGCTTATTACTAATATCACTAATGTAATGTAAGTGTTGAATTTGACAAAATCAAGTTGATATCTGCTTTCAAGGACGATCACAGTAACACAGGCATCTATGGGCTTCATACATCATATCTGTTTAAGATTTAACCAATCCCGGGCTCCTCTTTCGATGTCAAGGCCCAAAGAGTGTACAAAATACTCCCTCCAGAAACAAAACAATCGGAACTTTTCCATTTTCCTTTCGTCAATTCTGACAGGAATTTCGATGCACATGATTAAATATTCCACGAGGCAGCGATACTCTGCACTATTTGCATTGAAAGTAAGTTACTACTGCGGTCTTCCCGTCTCTGTTAATTTCTTTTGACGGCACTGAGTTCTTATAGGCTTCGTGCAGTACAAAGCGGTGTGCTTCCAGCCATGACATTTATCTTGCGCATTTACCCAGCATGTTCCTCAAAAGAAAATAAAAAGGAATCACCAGCATGTAATTAAGACATATATTCAGACGTGTTAATCTTGTTTACCGATCAAAAGAAAAGTCTCTGGATGAAGCTTTGAAGCCACCGTACGTACTGAATCCATAGACAAAACGCTGTCCTTCATTGACTTCTCTAATTTCCAGACGATTGGTGGCCCATGGAAACTGGAGCCTCCAGATGGCGACACCATTGGCGCGCCTCTTGTTTGTCCGAGCCGCCGTTTTTGACTCGGGCCTCCGGGCGGCCGGAAGGGTCGCGGTGGATGGAAGCGACGACATCATCGGAAGAAGGAAACGACGCCGTGGATGTGCGGTCTTTCAAAAAAAAAAGACGCCGCGGATGTGCTGGTCTTTCTCGGCGCCCGCCGGCCCGGGAACTGAGGGCGGTTCGCGGTTGGTCGGGTGGGCGCCTGCCTGCGCGAGAACGGCAGGCGCCGGCGTTTTTCCGCGGCGCCAAGAGCCCCCCTTGGTTTTGAGTTTCAGCTCAGGACTTTCTACGCACATGCTTTCGGAATTCTGACTCTCCTTGGACGCCGAGGGTCAAGGCACTGCAAAGCATGCTTCTGTAATTAGTTCTGATAACTGCTCAGGCTTATCAGATTTTGCTTTCCTGTTAACAAATTCTTTACCTAAGAATGGCACGCCGATGATGCCTCCTGTAAGAAAACCGATGGGAAACAATCATCAGTCACTGATTATATCCACTGTTGGTGCTTGTTGCCGTTCGCCTGTCCCAAATATCCTTTTTTTTAATGCGTTCATAAGGGTGAGTGTACGTGCGTTTTGAGTGTCTGAGTTGTACCGTACCAACTATCCATACCGTTTAGATGCTGTTGATGTTCTTTTTTTGTTTTCCTCTCTCTCCTTCTCTATTTAGCTTGTGTGGCCGGAATTTGTGCCTGTGTTGGGTGGGCTACCATGCTGCCGGCACGTTATCTGCAATATTTTCTTTTAAACGAATTAATTGGTGGATGATGAACGTTTAGGTACACTGGTACTACATGATCTGTTCAAAAAGCCAATGCCTGTGTGGTAACCAAGTGTACCTCTCTCAACTGTTGTCTTTAGTGTTAGCGTTGGCTTTTCCTGAACCTCTCACTCTCCCCGCTTCCCTGCCTAAATTGCAGCTTCACTTGCTCCACCACCCTAAAATGCAACACTATCAGCAATAAAAATGTTCCGGCACCAGTCTCGATTTGCAATTCTTATTTTGCAATTGAGCTTGATTACTCCAGCTAATACAGTAGACAACGTTAACAATCAAATATATTTCTTCGTGAAGAGCATTGAAAATATATTTACTTCTGCATTATTTTAAGAATAATTTCCTTTCTAGATAATGAACAAGGGGAACATACTTATCTTCCTTATTTCTGTAGGACCATATACGATAATTTTTGCATGTTTGTACTAGATAACGAGATATTTGATTCTTGTGTAGTGGCACAAATAGTGTCGGTGTTTTGCAAGCATGGACAATCAATCAGTAAATAATCATCAAAACCCACACATCATGATTTCTTTACATAGAAAATAAAAAAAGGGCCAACTTGAAGAATGAAAGCTAAGCATTGCTTGAGAAGATAGCAATGGGCGTTTTTCTATACTTATGCTGCACAAAGCTTTTTGATGACTCGATCAGATTGTTTAAATACAGTTTATACAAGTGTTACAGATCATAGATGTAACCTCATCACTGGTTGGAGCATCATCACATAGTTTATACGTTGATCAAACCTTTAACTGTCATCAGCGGATAGATATCAAATGAAAGAGAGATGTGGTGGAGGTAACAATCAAGTGTCATGCTTGAGTGTGGTGTTACCTATAAACTAAAGATTTTGAAACCTAATGCCAACATCACCTTCACCAATTATTAGCTAATTAAAGCATGCAATTTTTCAAGTTGAGCTCTTTCAATGGGATTTGGAGCATATATTTTGATCTCTTCAAACTTTTTTAATTAAAGCATCATCATGCTTGGGTTTAATATTACCGCAACTAAGCAAATTATACCAACAGGATTGGCTGGGCCGGCTTCCACGGTGCTCCCCGCTGCTTGCTCGCCTCCTTGAACCTCTAAATCCCCATTGGTGGGGGCAGGTCCATCTCCCTTTTTATCAAAGAACCTCACTGCTTTAGTGCAACAATCCGATCGAAAGCACTCATCTTTATCGACAAAATATTTTTTTGTCTCTTCCTCACTAAACGCCCGCTTCCTGGCTCCTCCCTCTTTCACTCTCTTTGGCCGTTGGCACTGAGACACCGGACCGGAAGAGATTCCCCTAGTTGATGGACCCTCATGGGTGGTCTTACCAGAGGTAGGAATTTTTCCATTATTCGATGATCCAAGGAGCTAAGGGAATTCATGTTCTCAGTATATATATTGACCATTACCCTGGATTCTTCCTTTTAAATGAAAGAGGATCTGGCCCTGGAACTTGCCTGATAGGTGGTGGTATCACACCCTTCCCAAAGGAACCGTACGTGAGACTCTCGCCTCATATGGCTCCGTCATGGAATCTGGAACACCCCCCCCCCCCCCCCCCCCTCTTTTCCTTTGACCAACGGGTTCTCGAACCCATGCGGGTCCGCTTTTCAATTGGTTGACGATAGATCACAAGCACCTAATTGTTCATTCCAGAGCTCGAGAACGGACGAAAGAACAAGTCGAGCGAAGCCTGATGAAAGGACAATAGAGTAGATTCGCAGACTCAGAGAGATGGGATTGTACCATCCTGATGTAAACATCAGATTAACATATTAGTAATTGAAGCACACAACTTTTCAAGATGGCTTTTGCTGCTCCTTCCGTTTGATTTACTTAAAGTATATTTCGATCTCCTTCTAACATATGCATATACATAACAAGGTAAAATAGAATCCATCTTCTTCTTGGCCGATACAAATAACAAGATACGCCATACAAATATACATTTAGGACTACTAATTTATTAGTTTTTGATTAAAGTAGATTAGCTATTCTAAATGCCATATATTTGAGCATGTACGGTGCATATACAGCTGCAATGTTGCATTTCGTCGACTCAATTCCATTGTAGAGTAATGGGCCAAGACATGAAATTGAATTCATCATTCATCCGATTGATTAAGCCTGGTTTTATTTGACTCAGTAGGGGCTTAATGCGTGCCTGTTGCATTCTTTGGGCTCCACTAGTTGGACTGAGGTAAGGCGGAGAAAAGGCAAGCTTGGCTTTGCCTCTAGTTAACAAGCCTCTTTATTTTCCGTAGGAGTATTTGAATCCTCTTGCTAAGAAATACTGTATATTTTAGTACGTCTGCAAAGATCCAAGAGGAAGAAGTTGAGAGCACCAAGTTTTTGGAGGTGGTACTTATAAGTAGTCAATTTCAGACAAGGACAGCACATTACATGGATTGGTTACCTAAACCGAAATTTCAAGTTTTCAACTCAAAAGCTAATCCTCTTCCTTTCATGGAAGAAAAGCTCATCATTTTTTAATGTTAGCTGAGGAGAAAGGGGAGCGGACCTCTATGGGATCTACAATAAAATCAACCTTGGAATATATTCAGCTAAAAGATAACAATAGCACATAAGTAATCAACACGCAAAATGCTAGCCAAGGTGCTGGATATATTGAGATGAAGTTGGATCTGAAAAATAAGAATATATGCAGGTACGTGCGGATTACAATAATCAACGAGCGCCGACCTAATCCCTCATCCAATCAGCATGATATAGGTAACTCAAAAGCATCTTCCTGAGAATATTTTCTCGCTCTTGCATGATTGTGACACCCAAAAACCAGGGGCAGGCAGGCTATCAGGCGGCAATAAGCTTATCACCCACCATGTGAGAGGCTATCAAGAGACGTGCCCCTGGTTTTGATCACAGATCGATCAGCACATATACTTTTGCATATTAATATTCTGATGCTATATCATGAGTGATCTGTTAGTTCAAAGTTGGTTGCTTAAAACCAAAAAGAAAACAAAAGAAAAACAACTTTTATTCTTTGGGCGCAGAAAAAGAAAGATTTGTTGAGAAGCCAAGACGGATCGCACATAGTTTCTAGAAAAATATTTCGATGCCTGTTGTTTTCCTAGAGTGCATCCATTATCCACCATGCACGATCACATGAGGCGGCGACCTAAACAACATGCGTGGTCGGTTGTGGCTGCTTCTTCCTCGTGTGGTGTTGTCATGTGGGCAGCAACAGCAGCATGTCTCCTTTCGCGTCCTTTTTTTTTTTCGAGGATCCTTTCGCGTCCATATTAGCGGCTAATCCCTTGGAAAGTTGGAATTGCCTTGATGGATATCTGTCAACCGTACGCAGATCAGACGAAGGTGATATAGACGCGCTTGTCTTTATTTTGAGCTCACGTATATGCTGAGGAATTATTGTGGCCCTAGTTTATCATGTGTAAGCGTGAAAGTGAAGCTATTATACAATCGGATAACTCTAGAGAAAATTTTTCTTAGAGCTAGTAGCATGCTGAAGTATATACACTACTACTATGTACATGAATACATGATGAGAGGGTATAATTATTATGTGCATCTATGCCTTGGGGCTCAAGGTGTTAGCTAGACTCGCCAGCGTTCAATCACGATTAACTACCTGGCGTGGATTGGGGAAGGGGCAACCACAGAATCTCAATTAAGGAAGGAACTACATAACGACCTATTAATTCTCTTCACACACAACAACAAAAAATCCTCGCTTTCCCCACGGGAATGCCACTGTATTCATCGAGGACGGCGTGTTTCAGAACGTACGTTTCATCGGAGGAAAAATACAATCAATCATTCTGCTGTGAAATTTAAAATCACTTTCTTTCTCTTTTGGCAGAGATTAAGGAGCAATCACTAGTTGTCACTCCCCGCGACTTTGGAACCAGGATACAATTTCCTATGCGTTACTTTATACTTTCAGAGTAATATTTGTATGTTGGTCTAAAAAAAAGAGTAATATTTGTATGTATAGTTGTATTTTGTATCATCTATAATGCACTAATTAAAGAAGAGGTCGTCTTCGATTGTGATTCTATTCGTAAGAGATAAAAATAATGCATTATGAAACCATGGGGGGCCGTGATGTCCATGGCCACGCGGCGTGCTGCACAGAGCCAAACATCCACGCGTCGTCGATCCGGAAGTACTTAATGCTCAGCAAATGGCAGTATACTCAACCCATTGCAGCCTCAAAACAAAGGAAAAGTAATTAGTGGCCCATCCAGAAGGTCGAAATCAACGAGCTGATGTCTCTCAAAAAAAAAAAGAAATCAACGAGCTGATGAATGGAGCAGAGAAAAAGGAAAAGAAATGGTCCGAGTTGCATGTCCGTGCCTAAGCTTTTTCCTGGTATCACTGTTTTGCCCTCTGCTAGAATATTCAGGAAACATTTTGCAGCAGCAGCCTGCCGAATGACAGCTTAGCATACTCTAGAAAACTAGTACTTCTTCTATTCTTTACGCCCTGTTCGTTTCTTTTAACGCTAAATTTTAGAGGCCTCTAAACAAAAAGAACTTAGTACTAAATAAAGTTTAATGACAAAATCTTTTTACAGATGGGTACATCTTTACGAGACGAATCTAATAAACTTAATTAATCTATGTTTTGCTACAGTCATGCTACAGTAATGCTACAGCAACCATCATCTAATCATGGCGTAATTACCTTCATTAGATTCGTCTCGCGAATTAGACCAGGGTTCTGTAGTTAGTTTTGTAATTAAACTTTATTTAATATAGCTTATCTAGAGTTTAGACCCTTCTAAAATTTAGATCCCTATACGCCGAACACCTCTAGAAGCGTCACTCTTCAATGTCATACTGATGATCCAGAAGAAACATTTTTTCTGTACTTTTTGTGGTCGCTTGCTTTCCTTCGGGTACCTTTCTCATGAGTTGAATCCCGTGAATTCGCTGTTAATTCTTCTGTGTGACACCTCATGCTTATTCACTTGGAATTATTTATGGGTCCGTCAAAAACTTGCGAGGAAATAATGCCGCTTCGTTTGACGGTAACAATTGGTGCTGACTATTTTGCCCTTCCCCTTCCAACTCTGCTCCGTGTGAAGGAGCACGTGAGTCAACAATGTTAGCTGCCTTCCCGTTTATGCCCCTTGTTTGTGGAATGGGGAATAGAATCAAGGAATTAAAGTTCGTTACCATACTCTAATCCGTGGAACAGAAGAAAAGATGAGCACTTGATGAGGTTTGTATTCGTTCTTACTTGACTAAGAAATGGCATTTCTACTAAGGCGACGTATCCTATGAGAACCAGATTCGTGTGAGAACTATAAGAACTCTAATCTGAGCCACATGATCTTGATCTAAGGGGAACACGTAGGGAGAGGTGGGAGGGGGAATTTGCAAAAATATGATTAAGTGAGTGGTGATTTTGCAAATCCCCCCTCCCACCTGAATTCAAGCGCACCATTGGATCAAAATCATGTGGCATAGATTGAAGTTCTCATAGTTCTCACACGAATATGGTTCTCATAGGATACGTTGCCTTCTACTAAAAGCACAACTATACATTCGACCAATTTATAAGATCCTAGCGGTTCATTTGATGTTATATAGTGCAGTTGTACAAATAACTGAATAAGTCGTACATGATATTTTTTTAATAAAACTCATGCCAAGTAATCCCAAGAATTTAGTGCTCAATTAAAACTTGTTTTGGTGTAGTTCACTACTACGGTGTTTCCATGTGGTCCTCAAAAAAAAAAAGAACGGTGTTTCCATGTGGAGGTATTGTGTTACCTTCTTGAAAATGATGGCAAACCTTCTACCTTTGTTTTTAACATATTTTCATAACTCAAACAAAACAATCATATAGTAAAAACTAGAGAGAATACCTTATTTAAAACCAAACAATATTAGATAAGCATGTTTTTTCAACTTTATCATGATATTTTTTAGCTTCTGGCCTGATGAGCTAGGCCACAAAAACATGTTCATACAAAAAATTGCACAAAGATTACAGATATGATTGCTCAAAATTGCGGACTCGTTAGCGAAGTACATAACTATTTCTACCTTGTATGTAACCATCATACCAAGTTCAGTTTACCCTCCATGCTCGTTACCTAGCCATGAAAACTTCATCAACCCATGCTGCATTTGCTCAAGTGTTATCTATTCACCCTATTCTATTTACATAATCAATCCTGTAACGTATCATATCATTCCATCTGTTACATCATCCATGAAAATTTTCTTGGTACACCTCATCATGAAGAAAAAAAAAAGTACGGCATACCGATATCTCGTGGAATATTCCTCTTTCCGAGACAGCGGAGCATTTCTTCCGCTCCAAACCAAACCAAGCGCCATTACGAAATGGCAGATCCGCAAATAAATTGAAACCCCAGCCCCTCTTCCGAGCCCGGGAACTTTCGCAAGTTCTCGTCTTCCCTTCCTCCTCCGCAGTCGCCGTCGTCAAGCGCGACGTTTAACGGCGGCGTCAGGCAGCTAATCCAACCCCAGCCTACTAGTAATATATAACCTCCCTCTGCTTCCCCATACGCCAAGAAAGATTAATCGCAGAGAAATCTAGTTAGCCTCGCGATTCAATTGCAATTTTTGATCGCGGATAGGACACGAATTTTCGCCTTGTGTTCAACGACGGGCCATGGAAACCGTCGGCGTTGCTCCCGCGCCCATGTCGGCGCCGGAGAAGAAGAAGCTCCTTGACCTGAAGGACCCCCTCGCCGCCCCCGCCGCGAGGGCGTCTCCGGCGTCGGCGGGCAAGTGGGCGATGAAGAAGAAGCTGGTGGGCGGCGACGGCGGGTACGTGCTCGAGGACGTGCCGCACCTCACAGATTACCTGCCCGAGCTCCCGGTGCGTGCGAGCCCCCATGGTTGTGATGTTTCAGTCTCACGTCGGGGCCGGTTGGTTTCCTGACGGTTAGTTCTCGGTGTGAATTGCAAAGTTTTTGGCTTCTTTTGGTGCGGTTTCTGTGAGTTTTCCTGAAAAAGATGGGAGTTTGCAGTCTTTTTGGTGGTTCTTCCGGTTTATTCTTGGTTCAGGGCAAGTCTTTGGATTTGAATTGCTGCGTAAGGATTTTATGGTAAATTGTTGGGCCGGTAAATTTTAAAGCAGGGCAAAAATCAAATCTCTGAAGCAGCATGTAAAGTTGTACAATTTCTATGGGCGATATGTTTGCTGATTACTGAACTTTGATTGCGCCTTTGATCTGCAGACATACCCAAATCCTCTCCAAGACAATCCGGCATATTCGGTCGTCAAGTAAGGATTCTCCTCATTTCTTTGCTTCCATTTTAGTTCCTCTTTGATTCATGTCCATCCAGACACGGATGCTCCAGAGCTAACCTTTATTTCCCCACGTGTCATCCCAGGCAGTATTTCGTCAACACAGACGACACCGTCACGCAAAAGGTGAGAGTTTCTTTCCCCGGGGCAAACAATGAAATTGAAAGCTGTGCATAATTATTTTGCTTGGGTGCTAATATTGCGATTCACCGTTTGCAGATTGTTGTTCATAAGACCAGTGCGAGAGGCACACACTTCCGGCGTGCTGGGCCACGGCAGAGGGTGTACTTCCAGTCTGATGAGGTGAACGCGGCCATTGTCACCTGCGGGGGACTTTGCCCGGGTCTGAACACAGTCATCCGTGAGCTTGTTTGTGGGTTGTATGATATGTATGGCGTCACTAGCGTTGTTGGCATAGAGGTGAGGATTTTTAGAGACTTCAAGTCTTGTGAAATCATATTGTTTTAGAGGCTTCAAGTCTTGTGTCAGTTACAATGGAAACACTAGGCTTCGATTACTTTTTATGTTTGATTCACTGATTTTACGATGCGAACATAGTAGTTAACTTGAATTGTTTCTGAAATTTTTTAATTAGATTTATAAGGTTACAATGTTGACAGTGACAACAATTCTATACATTTCCCATAGCCACCTAACCACACAGAACTTCCTTGTTTTGTTTTTTGGACTAATTGTGAATGTGCAATTTGTAGGGTGGATACAAGGGTTTTTATTCTAAAAACACTATCCCTTTGACACCAAAATCGGTGAATGACATCCATAAGAGAGGCGGGACTGTCCTCGGGACTTCTAGAGGAGGGCATGACACTGCCAAAATTGTTGACTGTCTTCAAGACCGTAATATTAACCAGGTTTATATTATTGGAGGTGATGGTACTCAGAAAGGGGCTTCTGTAATTTATGAGGTAATACAGGCATACCAATCATGCTGAAATTGTTGTCAGATTCAAATGCATAGCTTGATGAAAAATATACTGTAAATTGATTGCAGGAAGTCCGCAGAAGAGGCCTCAAGTGTTCTGTTGTTGGTATCCCAAAGACCATAGACAATGACATTGCGGTACTTTCTTTTGCCTCTGCATTCGCATGCTACATCTATTTTTTCTTCATGTCTGATTGAACATGATGGCGAATTGCTTATACAGGTGATTGACAAGTCATTTGGGTTTGACACTGCCGTGGAGGAGGCCCAAAGGGCCATCAATGCTGCTCATGTTGAGGCTGAAAGTGCAGAAAATGGCATTGGTGTCGTGAAGCTAATGGGTCGCAATAGTGGTATGCTTATCTATACGAACTTGCAGCAAAATCTTGATGTGATGCCCATACCTGCATATTTTTGTGAAATATGATTTAATAAGCTTATAATTCTCCTGATGCAGGGTTTATAGCGATGTATGCTACTCTAGCCAGTCGCGATGTGGTATGCTCATATCATTCTGTTTGTTCATTAAATTATCTTCGGAAAAGTAAATAAATACTGTGAATATTGAATCGATTGACTGACTGATTCATTCTACTTATTACCTCAGGATTGCTGCCTAATCCCAGAATCACCATTCTATCTAGAAGGAAAGGGAGGACTCCTAGAGTTTATCGAGAGAAGGCTCAAGGACAATGGTCATATGGTCATTGTGGTGGCTGAGGGTGCTGGACAGGATCTCATCGCGAAAAGTATGAATTTCGTGGACACTCAAGATGCTTCTGGAAATAAGCTGCTTCTGGATGTTGGCCTTTGGCTATCCCAGAAGATAAAGGTCAGATTTCTGGTCCAGAGCTTCATTTCCTTATCAATGTGGGGACAAACAATATCCTTTGCCTTGTGGCTCATTGGAGTATAATACTGTACCATAAATGGATCATACCGCGATAGCAATAGGTTTGATCAAAACAATCTCTCTTTCCAGTGAGGATGTAAACTCAGTCATCCTAGAATTAGTAGTATGGCCTTTTCTGTTTGTACATATCATTAGCTGGAAGCCTGGGACAACATAAGTATCCCCTTATATCATTCCATTGCTGAAGCGTTACCTACCTTTGTCACGCAGGATCACTTCAAGAAGAAGCCCAACTTCCCCATAACTCTCAAGTACATTGACCCTACCTACATGATCCGCGCTGTCAGGTCAAATGCATCTGACAATGTATACTGCACCCTGCTGGCACACAGCGCCCTCCACGGTGCCATGGCAGGGTACACCGGCTTCACAGTTGCTCCGGTGAATGGCAGACATGCTTACATCCCGTTCTATGTAAGTCCATCCAGGCCATCTGTCCGTTCTGTTCTTTTCACTTCCTATCCGCAGCTTATCTGATAGTCTGTAACGTAATCTCTGCAGAGAATCACCGAGAAACAGAACAGGTGGTGATTACTGACCGAATGTGGGCGAGGGTGCTGTGCTCGACGAACCAGCCCTGCTTCCTGAGCCACGAGGACGTCGAGAACATGAAGCATGACGACGACGAGCATCACCGGCACAACACGCAGCTCCTGGAAGGAGAGAGCTCACCTGTGAAGAACTCGTCCAAATGCAATGGGTCGGTTCAACCAGTGTGAGAAGGAACGGAATATGCAAGGATATAGTATTAAGCATGTAACTATTGATCATTTTAACCTTCTATCTTAATCTTGTTTTGGGGGGTTTGGAGTTGTAGAGAGACCACTATGGTAGAATTGAGTCTACTGCAAGCATTTGATAATAAATATGCTTCATTGTAGTAAGTTCGGTTTTGTTCGTGTTTTGTTTTGCCAGGGCGATGCACAAGAATCAATATCTGAAAGAATACTAACAATTTAATAACCTAGTTTTATCTGGAAATGGTGACATGAGCCGGTATTTCATTAAATTTTGTTTTCCAATTATTGGGGACAAAAAAAGGCGAGGTGGAAGAGAAATAAAGCAGGCAGGTATTTCATTATGATTTGGATCGATATCTTCCGAGCTGCGACTTGGACCACAGTAATGGAACGGCTAGAAGCTTCAACAAAACATAGGCCCTGTTCGTTGCATGGGGTCTAAAATTTAGAGGGATCTAAACAAAAAGAATCTTGTCATTTAAGAGTATTAATTATAAAACTAACTGCAAGACCCCTGGTCTAATTCGCGAGACGAATCTAATGAGGGTAGGTAAGCCGTGATTAGACGATAGTTACTGTAACATCACTGTAGTAAAACATAGATTAATTAGGCTCATTAGATTCGTCTCATAAAGATGTATTCATTTGTAAAAAGGTTTTGTCATTAGACTTTATTTAGTACCCTTAAATAATAAAATTCTCTTTGATGTGACAGGTCTAAATTTTAGAGGGGATGAAAACGAACACCCTCATAATCAAGTCGTAAACGTTCCTTCGAAACAGGTGGCATGGGCACAGCAATAGTTCAATTCTCAGAGACATGAGACATCCTCCTCTCCCAGAACAATAAAAAAGAATCAGAAATGTATTCCGAGTACCGATATCATATAGACTCGTAAGAATACTGATATCATAGACTCGTAAAGGTTGTCTGAAAGGAATTGCTACATTAGTGCAGGACTTTTGCCGTATAGACCACGGCCGCATGCACCACGCACACACATACACATGGCACTACAAATACACAGCTCGGGATGGAGAATTTGGGGGGGAGAAAGAATTAGTTGATTGGCCGACGCCATAAACAACAGTGACAAGGATCAGACTCCCCTCGAATTGTGGAGAGCTGAAGCACAGCCGCCTGATTCTACCCTCTGTACACGCCGGAAGGATCGGCATTCTGAACAATCCAGGGGTGCTCCAGTACCTTGTGCAGTGGAAGTCGGCTGGCAGAGTTCTTCACGAGCATCTGCACAAGAGTATTTGTGAGGTCCGAAGGTATATGAATTTGTAACTACTGTTTTTCTGGTTGCAATTGAAATAAGTTAATATCGATCCATAATCCTCTTACTTGTGCAATCAGGTCCTTTGCGGCAGGAGAAACCAATGGTTTCAGCGGAAACTTCAGGTCGACGTTCACTATCCTGTATGCAAAAAAAGACAGTTTCAGATACAACAGTTGTTTCAAGATACAAACGAGAAGGCATATAGTGGACTAGTTGGACTTTCAAAACCACGAGGATAGATGACAAGTATCACTAAATTCAACAGATTCTAAACTACATATAACTTCAAACTTTGCTTTGGCTTTGGAAACATTTGTCACGATAGCATAAAATCGACATCGATTAGCAGGGAAATCAAAGGTCAGAAGAACTAATCTACATTATGAACATTAAGAGTGGTAAAAACATTGAATTAACTGCACTCTGAGATTTATAGTGAGTTTACCTCCGATAAGTCTCAGAATGCTCTTTAGCCTCGAAAGGTGGAACTCCATAAAGGAACTCATAGCACAATATGCCCAAGCTCCAGATATCCACATGGTAGTCGTGTTCCGTTTTCTCGACTGGGCAAATCACAAGTAGTATTTAGTACCAAAGAAAGCAGCTATGCCACTAGAAATTAGGACAGCTGTGACAGTTGCAGCAATTTCAAAAACAAATACTTGTGAAATGGAAGTAAACGGCTAGCAAAGTACCCATTTCAGGCGGCAGGTAGTCTAGAGTTCCACACATTGTCCGTCTCCTGTTGAACGTGTGGACTGACCAGCCGAAGTCTGCGATTTTCAGCTCCCCCTGTTCAATGGGACATATATAGCAATGTGAGTATCTAAGAGAATCTAGTCTAAGACAGCAAGACCAGAAAAGCACGATGTAAGTACCTGGGTTCCAATAAGCAGATTCTCTGGTTTAATGTCTCTATGGATGACATGTTTCCCATGAAGGTAGATGAGCGCTCTCGCCAGCGATGCAATGTACTGAAAAAGAGGAAATCAGCACAACTGGGCTGGGCTGAAGTTAAATTCACCATGAGCAAAACATCAACTTACTGTTGCTGAGCGTTTTTCATTGAAATGTTTGCACCTTGTCAACTCCTTGTACAGTTCTCCCTTGGCAGCATACTCCAAGATCAAGTACACACGGGTCTGAGAATTCAACAACAGACAGATGATGGCTAAACTGGTGTATAAATAAACCAATGGTTACATAGTATAGAGCTATGCATGTGTGCTTGTGTGTACCTGATCGTAGAAATAACCATACAGGCGTAAAATATTGGGGTGTCGGAGGTGACTTTGAATCTCCACCTCACGACGAAGCTGATGCTCTACTTGAGATTGTTTCAGCTGGCTCTTGAAAAGGACTTTCAATGCCACAATCTGATTACTCTGTTTTCATGCAAAGAAAATATTTTAAGTGCTAGCTTCTCACTAGGATGATCAGATAAAACACAATGGAAGAATTACTGTTGATGTGGTTAGGCCACATGAAAAGTACACTGATGTTAATGGTACAAAATGGTCGTTCCATCTCCAGTGATAAATATAACACGATATAGTGGAATACTTGTATGTAAGACGGTATCTAGACTTGTATAAAAATTTCTAGAACTACCAATATAGCTGTAAACTAAATTCAGAAAACTCAATAGTCAGCTTTTTAATAAACTAGTTTGTTGCGGCAAATATTAAGCTTGTGAACCCAGGTGTAAAAACAAATACATGTAGATAAATCAGTACAGTGCTTCTAACCAAACAGGAGTAACAGCACCACAATTACTCTGATACAGTAGTTTCAACATGATAACTACTGAGCTTATCAACTCACAGCAATCTCAGTGTAGCAAGCAAATCTCACTCAAGTTATGATACTGAACTAATCAGTGCAAGTAAACATAACAAAAGCTTAAGAATCATATTTTTACCCTCTTTTCTCTAGCAAGGTACACATGGCCAAACTTGCCCCTGCCCAGTGGTTTCCCAACCTCAAAATCTGACAAGACCCACCGCTTCTCCTCATTCGCATGTGGCGCAGCCTGAAAAAAGTAGCATAGAGCATTAGTAGCATTCCCCGTTAAACAGCAGGAGTTCCTACATCCAGATACCAAGCTTGCAAACACTGAAGTACACTGAAGGTCGTTACTCCTTATTTTTCAGCCCTCCGGATATAGAAAAGCCACCCACCAAGATGGAACGAAACTAGGATTGGCCAGATCGAGAACGTATAGCACAAAATCGATGGGTTCATTCACTTAGTTAACCCTAGTCGCACAGTCTTCAACCAACCAACAAAAGGGGGCACGATTACTTGGACGACCAAACCCTAACCTGTTCACTGCCGAAGAAAATTCGGGGAAAAGGACTGGGTGAAGCAAATTAAAGCAACAATTTCTTAGTCTACGCACCCCCACCGAGTATTGTATTACACACAGGAAAGTATTTCTCCGTGAGTGCGTCGCGTCAACTGAGACACAGGGCCAATAAAAGGGGGAAAGGAGGGGAAAATCCCCGTAGACTTTGCAGAACAGAGACCAAAAATCTCCACTAATTTGGCCGCGACCGCGACAACCATCAACCATTCTAGAGCTACCAACAAGCCAATCGATCCCCAAATCACACGAATCCACACCAGCACGCACCGATTCCCCCACAAACATCCGGCGAGGGCCGCCGCAGACGGATCCGAGACCTGGGAGGAAGGGGGAGGGGAGGAGGCCGAGCGGTATACCTTGTCCTCGCTGCCGCGCGACTCGGTGGCGATCGCCATGGCTGGAGGAGCAGCGGCGCGGAGGAGAGGGGTTGGGGGAGCGGCGAGGCGCAGAAGAATTTGGAAATCGGAGGGGGATCTGGGTTGGCAACTCGGACACGAGGGGCTTTTAAGAGTTGGGCGGAGAACTCAACGGTCGAATCCTCGCTTCGGCTTCGCCCTGCTGGCTGCGGTGCGCCGCTCACGTGCGGAGCCGCGAGCCGTTTGTTCCCGGACCCGTGTGCGTTGGGATTGGATCTGGGCTTCCGTCCAGCCTGAGTCGTCCAACGGGCCTTGGAGTTAGCGGACTTTGATGGGCTGCAAAGACTACAATACTGGTGTTAGCGGACATTGGTGGGCCTAGTTTTTGAGAGAGCGGGCCCTGGAGTTTACTGGATCAAAACAAATTTCAGTGTTTAACTCTCTAAAAAAAGATGAAGAACAAAAGTAATATAATTTCATAAGAACGGATCATTGTACTGAAATTTAAATTTTAAAACATACATGAGAAACCTGTATCTCGACACAGATCTTGATATTCTTTTTTTTTTCAATACTAGTTCGCATATAGCACACTCATCAGCATTTTAGAAGTTACACTTCACTGGAAATTCTGACGAACTCCGAGTGCATAGCTCAATCATTAGCTCAGTTGCTCAAGTCATCCGGGAGAAAAATATTGTACATAAAAACACAAGTGAACCGAGACGATGACGCAGCTTCAGAAAGGAACGAATGATTTATAGCATGAAAACTACGTACACCGATGGATACATGCATCCAGCACTCCCCAGAAAACCAGTACATACTTGCAGCGGTCGCACCGTTACAAAAATGCAACGTGTGCATGTATATATAATCATTTTTGCAATCTCTTTTATGCCCTAGTGCTGTATTCTAGTGATGTGTAGCTTGCTACATGCAGGCCCTAGCATATATTAGGACGTTACACGCCGCAAGAAGCTACTGATCCAGCAGTAATCCCGCCGATAACGACATGACAAAGTGGATTGCAATCAGATAAAGAAATTCTCGCGTCTTATCATTTCGGAGGCCAAGTCAGACAGCCCAATTTCCGGCTGACTTAATCTATTCTCCTGATCGCAACGGGCAGACAGAGTGCCTTGGCGTTTTGGAGCGTTCCGGATCATTGACTATTGATTATTAACGTCTCCTTTTTTCCAATCCTTTCTAATGGATAGAAAGCTGCTGAAAAAACATTGTTATTTTTAAGAAAAACACCTAACAATTGAGTAACTGACTGAGGATGTCAGATTCCTTTGGACGTCCCTTCTTTATCTTCCTTGGCCGGGTGAAGGGATATGAACACCGGCGCTAAGTCTTTATTCCCTTTTTCTTAACACGACACAAGTATATTCTAACCGACATTGCGAATTCAGAAAAGGAAAAAAATGTAGGATGTCTGAAGTCTGAACTTGTAAGTAAAGGATTTGTACGATCTCAAAGAAGTAGTGAAATTTCTTGAATAATTGAATTTCAACTTTAAAAAAAAAGGATGTGCGGAAATAGATAATGTTTTGAATTTCAATCCACACTAGCTAGTTAATGTCCCACTTTTAAGTCCACTTATTATTGCGGGTTAATCAAAGGACTGAAGCCCTGAAAAACTCTGCATCCATACCTTCTCTTTTTTTGACGGAAAAAGGGCAGGTGTTCTGCCTTTGCATTAAGGAAGATGAGAAATGAAGCACATAGTTCAGTTTACAGATTAGGCAGCCGAGGCTGGCTCAGAAAGCAAAGCACTAAGTCTGAACATAAGCTAGGTGGCCAACGCACTGGCCTTAGTACCAAAATAAACAGCTAACGTTTAATGATGAAAAGGAACTAGCTGCCGGCTCTGTTGGTTTTCAACTACTTCCCCGACGTTGACGTCCCGACAGTCCTGAAACTTTGTAGTGGCCAGATAATAAGAGTTGATCTCTTCCTTGATCATAGCCGCAACTCGATGGACGTCAAGTGCTTCATTTTGGAAACATCCATACCTTCTCCATTTTCCTTGTTATTGTCTTATCACTGTTACGTTTTGCACTTTAGAGCCTGGACTATTACACCAACACATACTTATTTATTCGATATGCTCCGATATGTTTGGCTGTGGTTTAACTCCTTGGCCACGCAACAATGCAAAGGTTGAGACTAACTGATTAGAGTTTATATCCACCACTCAGAAGCGACTCAAAGGCTTTCAGGGTGCTTAGTATAGGATCAGGTCATCTGGTCGAGTTTAAAAATTACTATCGGTGTAGCGCAGCAACTGAATTAAGAGGTGTCAAGAGTTTGTCAACGTAATGGATCCAATGGTTGTGGTTGCTCTATATGATGAAGAATGTCCAAGGAGACGCAATAGATCCACTGAATGATTCCAAGGTTGATGGATAGTATAGCAGCCGGGGAGGGGCATGGGCGTTAAGGATTTACAATAGCACTATTTTCAACAAAAGATGAAAATAATAGAATACTAAAAACGAACATAGGATGTGGATGGGTGAAAAGCTTCACCATGATTATTGACGACCTAGACATAAGCAAGCAAAGACTTGATATCAAAGAACCGATCGAGAGCTGCACAGGTCATGTCCATGACATGTACATGGTATGGTATGGTGATTCTTTGACTTATTGAATGGAACACGTCGATCGGTCGATGTATAATAAGCTGAACAGTGAATTGCTATGACATTTCGCTTTCTCGCGTAGGAATATTCAGAAAAACCAGCTCCGTGACAAGAGCAGGGCGGTGGGACTTCGCTGTCCCTCGCAGCCTTGATTAACCAAGCACTAGGCAAATTCAAAGCGAGGCGCCTTTGGCTTTTGTGTTTCCCGTGTGTGCGCGAGCCGGAGAGCTAAAGGCGGGAACCCTTTTTGATTCATGCTCGACGTGGCCTGTCTACCTTAACAGAGCGTTTTTTTTTTTCAGTGGATATGATTAGGCGTTTTGTTTAGAAGGAGCTATAGGCATTGATGCTGATTGAATTGATGGATAACTAATTTTCTTTGCTGAAGACTTCAGAAACCAGATTACAGCATCAAATTCACGAGTACTAGAATACTGCTCCATGAAACTAAAATGTCTTACAATAACGTAGAGGAAGTAGTATTTGAAGAGAAGAGAAAGGTGCGTGCATATGTATCCAAAGTCAAATTTGGGGGGAAAGGTCAATACTCCATGATGAACCCTCATGTTCCCCCCCCCCCCCCTTTTCCCTTTTGAAATCTCAGGACAAGGTACGGAAAACGAAGGTTGCTTTGGCCGAAATCTCACGGTAATTCGTGATGGTCTTCCTCCTCTTCTAGGGTAATCTGCTTCCAATGATTTAATTTTTGTCAAGAAAAGGCAGCGTAGCAAAGGGTGCAGCGATGGAGCAGACGAGGGACACACATCGCTTCCAGGGAGAAAAACAGCCCACCATGTGGTGACGGCAGAAGGACTGGTTGGCTTGCCGGCAAGGACTGGTTGGCTTGCCGGCAGGGGAGCTGATGTACAAACTACTACTGCAAAGCCACAGAGGACAGGATCACCCTGCAACGCTTTTGGCACCAGAGCGCAACAGATTCTCTGACACGTTCCATGTCCGGCCGGCCGGCGAGGGGATCGATCAAAATGCGCGTGATTAAGTGCTAAGCATGTACTTACTGTACAAGAAACAGATGGAGCATAACCGTCTTCTCCGATTATTTGACTGCTGAACTGCTTCACACTACAATGCATCCGTCATCAATGTCACCATGCTGATTAGTGTTTCGCCACCTTTCAAACAAAAAGAAGATTGCTAGTTCTTCTCAAGTTGGCAGATTTGTTTTTGCTACCTTGTCTAGCTAATGGATACCTTCTGTATGTCAAAAGGTCAAATCAGGGGGTTAAACTAAAGAACAACCCATCTTTCTGGTCCTTCCGTGTCGGTACTCTCTCCCTCTTGTGCTAGCTGATGCAAACCATGATTCTCTCACGGATCAATCAAAAGCCTGCTAATAATTAGCATAGCCCTCGATTAACCATGTGCCTCAAGTATTCCTTTGTGCGGACCCCATCCATCCATTTTGTTCTCTAGCAGGCCCATTCCTGTCTCTACTTGAGTTTCAATTCCATTTCTTTTTTGTGTATCTTAATTTTCACCAAGAGAGGGACCTTATTAATGTGATCTTATCGCCAACATGGAGACTTGGAGGCACCTCATCATACGGGCGAGGCAATCGAATCTTTAGATTGATGATAGTTCATGATCTTTAGCAGAACATCCTCCACATGCAGATTTTGTGCAAGGAATACAGCCATTCACTCACATGGTAAGCGTCAGATAAAAACAAGCACGGGAACAGCCAGCAGAACCTGTTCTGCAGCACAGCTTCTAATCATGCAGAATAGGAGCATAAAAAAGATTCACTTTGAACTGATTGAACAGACACCGTCTCTAGAAGAAGACATGAACAATGTCTTCTGGTAAACACGAAGTCTACAATGCAACAGTGTCTGAGATTGTTGCAAGACATCCAAGAACCTGTACAAGACATTATAAAGATCTGCACTGTGAGCGCGTGTGACATGCAAAATTCACGCGATGAAAACAAGTGCATTTGCTAGCCAGAGCATCACAGTTATCTGAATTTTTGCTGGTGATCACCACACGAGAACACATGCAACGCATGAACAACGCAACATTTGAATCACAGGTACTAGCTTTTTCTTCATGATAGCAACTGAAATTTTCTTCATTTGAAGTTCCTCATGAAGACAAGGCACGAATCGCATGCAGTTACCGCGAAACTTGATTTTGCTAGACATGCGCGATCGATCCATCACAAGAACATCCACACGGACTGTACTGATCCTACTGCTACGACTGTCGTTTGATCACAGAAGCTACACGAGCGACAAGCTGGGATCGAGAGGGTAGTAGTAGCCGCCGGGGAGCTGGAGCTGGCCAGCGGCGCCGAAGTCAGAGCCCGCGCAGAAGTCCAGCAAGAACCCCTCGCCGGCAGCGGCGGCGCCTGTTGTCCGTCGACCAGTTGGACGCCGACGACGCCGCGGAGGCCGGGGTGGATCCGCCGGCCGAAGCCAACGCGTCCCGGAACGCGGCCGGCACCAGGAAGTCGTCGCAGGTGTACGTTTCGGTCTTCACGGCGGGGATGGCCAGCGACGGGAACAGCGACGCGGGCGAGTGCGCGGCCGCCGGGGCCGGGGCCGGCAGCTGCACGAGCAGCGGCGGCGGCGACGGGGTGGCGGCGGCGGTGGTGAGGCGCTTCTTGAGCTTGGTGTTCCAGTAGTTCTTGACGTCGTTGTCCGTCCTGCCCTTGAGCTGCGAGGCTATCAGCGACCACCTGCGTGTGGGCGCGCGCGCGCGTTGGTAAAGGTCTCAGGGAGGAGAGACAAAGCAAAGGGAAGAGCACTCACTTGCTTCCAAGCTGATTGTAGAGGGAGAGGATGACGGCGTCCTCCTCGCCGGTGAAGCCGCCGTGCCGGATGTCGGGGCGGAGGTAGTTGAGCCACCGCAGCCTGCAGCTCTTGCCGCACCGCTTCAGCCCTGCGTCCGGGGAACAGAGAGACACGCACCCGTCAAGATCATCAATTGCAACCGCTGCGCGACGCGTTCGACGAACTTGTGCTTGTGCATGGAACGGTCAGAATCGGCGAGATTGCTCACCTGCTTTCTTGGGCAGGGCGATCCAGTTGCCGCCGCTGCCGTGGCGCTGGATGTAGCTGCGCAGGGCGTCGTCCTCCTCCGGCGACCACGGGCCCCGCTTCACCGCCGCCCTGTCGCAGCACGGCGTCCGTCCCATGGGCACCACCAACCCTACCCGACCCGGCGGCGCACGACGCGAGAGGAAGAGAGAAGCAGAGGAGGAGGAGGAGGACAGGACAAGAGGACTGGCTGTTGTGCCGGGAGCAGGTGCTACTTGTACCTGTCGTTCGTTGGGGCCATGGGTGATTGGACCCTCTCCTCCCTCTTTCTCATGAGCGGCACTGCACAGAGTCTTTAAAAATGGCGTTCTTGGGAGAAACAGGGTGAAAAGAGCGTGTTGGAGAAAAGCTGCGTGGACTGACCGACGCCGCAGCGTGGTTTCCCATTTCGATGTTGATTCTCCTTTTCTTCCCCTGCCTGCTTGTTGGGGCGGTTTCTGCACAGCCTCTTCCTTTTGCAGGGAGATCAGGCTTCAGGATTCGTGATCAACTATTGGTACTGCTCAGTGCTCACATGATCGCGCGCACAGGGACAGGACAAGAGACACCGAAACCAACAGCGTTCATCAGCTGGTTTATTAGGATGAACTGGTAGCATTACGGCTAATTACTGTCCCGGTCAAGATTTGGGATTATTGGAGCAAAAGAAAACAACAAAGGATCACTGGATCAACTTATGTTTGCTAGCACATGATCAGTTGATCACGCAGAGAGAGACAAACAATGGAGACGCAAAAGCAAAGGTGTATGCGCCTTTTAAACCCTTTTCTGTTTTGTTGGAGTAAACTCATAGGAACGGAAATAGTACTAAAAGGTGAGAATGTCTGAGGAAATTGGATGGTTTTTGAGGTACAAATTCAAAGGAATGGAATTGAGCATGGCGCCTGTTTGGGGACCGGAGCACGGTCCAAAGTGTCTGCAGTTTCAGTTCTTGCACCTCGCCCGGCAGGCAGGCAGGCACACATTTTTGCAGCCTTGCAGAGTTCCGGATAGTACTGTCTTCTTTGACTGACCGGAAGAGCATCAGCAGTGTTGTTCGATTGGGGGTTTAAAATTTAGAGGGGTCTAAAAAAAAGAATCTTATTATTTAAGAGTATTAAATAAAGTTTAATTACAAAACTAACTGCAGAACCCCTGATCTAATTCGCGAGACGAATCTAATGAGGATAAACAATCCGTGGTTAGACGATGGCTACTGTAGCATTACTGTAGCATGACTGTAGCAAAACATAGCTTACTTAGACTCGTTAGATTCGTCTCGTAAAGATGTACCCATCTGTAAAAAGATTTTGTCATTAGACTTTATTTAATACTAGATTATTTTTATTTAGAAGTCTCTAAAATTTAGCGCTAAAAGAAACGAAGATCGCCGAACTTTGCTATCGTTCGATTGCCGCAGTGTGAGCATCGTTTTGTGGGCCCCAATTTTTTCTGATTAAAAAACTGTTCGCTCGTTCCCTCCCTGAGCGGATGCATGCCCCATCACCCACGGACTGCAGCAGCAAGCGCTTTGTTTGATTTTTTTTATTCGGCACGGTTCGAACGGAAAAGAAGCGTCGAACTTTTCTCCTGCGCGCATGGTTCCACCTCTGCAGTGTACTCCATTCGATTATCGAACTGCCAGCGCGGACTACGGTTCGATTTGGAGACACCCTGCGGCTGCTCTAGGCAGCCCATGCCCATCAGCTTGGGGCTGCTGCATCTCATGACTCGTCCAAACCGTACGCAAAACATGAAGACGAACGGGCGGTTCGATGAATCTCAGCAACGTGTCCGTTTTGTCCCGAGTTCGATTACAATGATCCCTTTTCTCACAATGGAAATGTAGAATAACGCCCGCTGTTCCATTTCTGCTGCCTATTCTCTACTGTAAATGTGAAATTGCCATGAGATCCAATCATGTCGAACAGAAAAGTGAAATGGAACAAAACAAGGACAACCATACCAGAAGAAATTCCGTACTGAACCCTCAGTTCCGTAAAGCAGGCTTCATGAGCGCATGAGCTCCTTTTTGCATGTCCTAGTGAATCATGGAATGGTCCCAACAAAAGAAATAACTTTTGATTTTACTAGTGTGCCTTTTGTAGACCGGACTTTACCATGGGGTCATTGTAAAATGATTATCTCTGGAATGGCCTCCTGTTAATGATCGTAACACATTACTAATGCGATTCTTCAATTTTTTAACTGGATGGCTTCGGAGTTCATCATTACAGCCATACTCGTGATTTGGTCTTTAGTACGGTCCATCATCACGGCAGCATGGTCCATCATCAAGTTTAGGGGACTTGAGGGCACTTGCAATGTGCGGGACGTGCGGAGAGTTTCATAGATCGGTTGATGCAGAAACAACACGTCTGCATCAATCCTCGATGAAACAACACGTCTGCATCAACCGATCTATGAAACAACACGTCCGCATTTTTCATCTGCCGGGCCTAGCAGCGTTCATGTGGTAAGACTTGTGCGAGGACATCAACCTAAGCAGACTTAGCCCGTGGGCTTCAAGATGTTGTGTAGGCAAGACCAGCAAATTTGACTACTAGCATAAACTTAGCCAATTTTGTTGTAGGCGTACGAAATGGCCCATTTTGTATAGCACACAAACAAGTTTTCGCCCATCAGCTGGAGTGCCCGGACTTCTTTGAGCTTGTGAACAAAACTGGCCCATTGTCATCGAGCCTAATAGTCTTATTCGGCCGTTTTCGCTTTCATGGCCATTGTCGGCCCACTTAACTTCTGCAGTCCTCACGTTGGTGAGCTGCAGCCTGCACGTAACCATCTCTCATTCTCCTAAAAAAAAAAGGTAACCATCTCTCATCACAAGCATGAATCACAAAGACGATGAAGAAAAAAATGTAAAAGGCCTACACGTAAATTCGTGCCGGAAGAAGAAACCAAAGGGGACACGAACAATTGCCCGGTACGGCTTTTTACGGCCAGGGATCGATGTACGTGAAGTGCTCGTGCGTCGTCGTTTCATACTGTAACGTTAAAGCAGGTTGACGTGCCGAGGCTGCCGGGTGGTCGCCAGAACACACGCGAAACGACGTACTGACGACATTTCATCTCATGCCACCCCTTTCATCTCCGGTCGTGCCCCTTTCATCTCCGGTCGTGTTAAACCTGTAGTATTAGTAAGTACTAGGAGTACTACTATAATGCCTGAAATTGCTGCGAGCTCCAAGTGTCACAAGGTTAGTAGTATTACTCCGATCGCACAAGCTAGCAAGTCCAAGACACGATCAAGAAACAGCACCAGACAGAGCACGCCGCTGTGCGTTCGTCGTCTGACAAAACTGTTTGCTGCTGCTGCTGCTGCTACAAGTAACAAGAAGATGACCTCTTTTGGGGTGTGTTCGTTTCACCGTTTAGACCCCTCTAAAATTTAACTCTAAAGAGAATCTTATTATTTAGGAGTATTAAATAAAGTCTAATGACAAAACCTTTTTACAGATGGGTACATCTTTACGAGACGAATCTAATGAGCCTAATTAATCTATATTTTGCTACAGTGATGCTACAGTAAATATCGTCTAATCACGGTTTAACTACCCTCATTAAATTCGTCTCGCGATTTAGAGGGGGGTTCCGTGCGCAGTTCCGAGTTGGAAAAGTATGGTAGCTGAACAGTTTGATTTGATAGAGTGAGATGGATCAGGGAAAGTGTCCCGAGCATTGATACACGCAGCTTGGCAGGTTCGGATGGATTGATGTGGCCGGGCATAAAATTGCGCCAAGTTCTGCTCACAGTATGAGTAGCAGCAAAGGCGCCTCCTGTTTTCAACCTACCAAAAACCATTGTTTTTCTACTAATTTATGGTACAGTTGCGGTTTTCTTTTTTTAAGTACTTGGGGCGTGTTCGGCGTTTTAGAGTCTAAAATTTAGAGGATTTAAACAAAAAGAATCTTGTCTTAAATAAAGTTTAATTACAAAACTAACTGCAGAACCCCCCTCTAAACCGCGAGACGAATTTAACGAGGGTAGTTAAGCTGTGATTAGACGATATTTACTGTAGCATCACTGTAGCAAAACATAGATTAATTAGGCTCATTAGATTCGTCTCGTAAAGATGTACCCATCTGTAAAAAGGTTTTGTCATTAGACTTTATTTAATACTCCTAAATAATAAGATTCTCTTTAGAGCTAAATTTTAGAGGGGTCTAAACAGTGCAACGAACACACCCTTGGTGCGGTTGTAGCAACCCAAGCTGTACTACTGTATGAAACATGTCGCTGTGGCGAAACGTGCTTGGTACAGTAGAGCGTTGGCCTTCGCATTTTCCCTCTTCTCGTGATAGCCAGGCGGAGATGACAGGATGAGCCAACCACTGCCACGTTGCTCTTTCTTATCCAGATCCTGTTGCCCGATAGCGGAGGAGCAGTTCCTGTTGCTCTTTCTTACGCATGCAGCGTAGCCGAGCATGCGTAATGCGTCTGTTGCGGACGACGCCGTCGTACGTGCCCGCACATCACACGCGGCCCTTGCGTTGGCGTTGTTGCGTTGGCGTTGGCGGGCGGCCCTTGCGTTGGCGGCCCTTGCCGTACTCTCTCGCTAGGACCGCGCGACCGTATCCACACAACGCCAACGCAAACCATACAGGAAAGAAAGGAGCCCTGCGCCTCACGCGTCCGTACGTCGCTCGGGAGGTGCAGGCTTTAACCCGAATCCTCCTCCTGCTCTATCGGGCTGCCTCATCATCATCGAGCGAGATATTTGCGCCGTACCCTACCCGGCAGCCGCTGCTGGCGCCGGGCACGGACGGAGAGCGACCGGCGAGGCAAGTTGCGCACGATGATGGTTTGTCGTTAGCCGGATGATCGATCGACACGGGCAGGGACAGTGCTGTGCTCAAGAAGTTACTAGCGCTTTCTCTTGTACTCGTCCGCTCGCTGGCCCTGTTTTTTCGTCGTCCTCCAGCCACCCAACGCAAGAACGAAAATGAAAATCCGTACTACTATCAATTTGCTACCGCTTCCAGAGCTTCCGCTCTCCTCGCATGAGCAGCCCCGTTTAACACTGCAGACGGAGCCAGCGGAGCGGATCAGGCATGGCCATGCAGAGAGGCAGCACCATAGATCAGGTGCGGTGGGGGAGCACTGCGCGCCGGCCGCGTGTTATTTCCCGGACAAGGAATACCGCGGCGGGGGAAGCGGCCGGGTTCGGCCACTTGGCATGTTGCCCCAACAAGGAAAGGACCGCTACTCGATCGGAGACAAGATTTTCTCACGTGACGGCGACGTGCCTGCCGTTGCTGCAAGTGGACGAAAATATCTGTGGATGGATCGATCGGTGTGGATAACCACCGTGACTCGACTCGCGGCGCACGGCCCGCCGCTGGACCAGGTCCTTGCTGCCGCCGAGGGTTGCCCCAGCCTTGGAAAAACGAGCGATCCCTTCCCGGTCTGCACCGACCGTGTCGGATATCCAGAGGGTAGGGCGTTTTATTGTGAGCCACACTGATGTGTTTGCAGCTTGGGAGGCCTCTTTCTTCCCTCGCTTCTGCCCCCACTTACTGTCGCTTTGCACTGCTCGTCGTATATGGAGGTCGAGGAGTGATTGATGATAGCCAACACGATGATGCTTGTCTTGATGGGTATATCCTCCTCTCCTCTACATCTTGCTGCTAAAACTAATGGAACAAAGTAAACCTGTCAGATTTGCCACGCCTCATGCCCAGTCCCTCTTTTTACTAGTTGTGCCGGTTAGCCTCAGCACTCACTTGCTGCGCTCTTTAGCAGCGACTGAAAAAGGTTGTGCTGAACTCAAAAATCAAAACGAGGAGCCGCAGAAGATTAACCGCCCACGACGACATGTCTTGGGCAGGGAGTACTAATTTCACGATTCAAGGACACCACAGCTTGTTGGATCTCTTTTGGATCGCCGCAGTAGAAAAACAGGAAAAGAGCCGATACGAAAAGAACAGATGTGATTCGTGACGTGAACATCAAGGCTCGAAAAGAACAGCTGCAGTACTACCAGTGCCCAGATGACGCCATCCTGTCGCACAGAACGAGACAGGTCTGGCTCTCGGTTCGCAACACCGCAACCTCTGCTCCTCCAGCAAAAGCAAAGAAAACGATCGATCGGTTTCGCAACACCGCAACCTGCTCCTCCAGCAAAAGCAAAGAAAACGATCGATCGGTCGAAGCAGTAGTACTGCAGGTCTACAGGCATATCCACGTTGCTCGGCCGAAGATGACCACACACCGCACCGAAGCAGCCGTGGTGCCGCGTGCCAGAGAAAGACGACAAAGGAAAAAAGTTGCCGGGATCCGGAGTTCCCGACGAGCCGGAGCTGGGAACAACCTAGGAGCGCTGCGATCTTCACTCGATTATTGTTCTGCTCGGTCGTTGTCGTCCCATTTTTTACCTCCGGCTTTTGTGGTAGTGGTTTAATGATCGATGCCTGTGCTGGATCACCAAATC
The DNA here is from genome assembly GCA_007726485.1 of Eragrostis curvula. Classification (NCBI taxonomy): domain Eukaryota; kingdom Viridiplantae; phylum Streptophyta; class Magnoliopsida; order Poales; family Poaceae; genus Eragrostis; species Eragrostis curvula. The sequence goes on along the minus strand of RWGY01000026.1, from coordinate 8,440,213 downwards.
TGTGCTTTGCCCATGCTGCACTACAGGCAATGGGGTTGTTCCTGCCAGAACTAAACTGAATTGATCGGAAGTTTATATGGAGCTGACAGGAAATGGACAAGCCACAGTTTTTACTCACTCAAATACTGTGTTTTTTCTTCTCCTTACACAATACAAATGCTTAACATGCCTCGCTAAATGCCACAACCAAAATGCGGTCCTCAACCTCAACTGGCGTCGCGCCATATCTTATTTCTGATTTCTAGTAGGCATTGGCTGACCCCGTTTGTCTATGAAGCAGGGAGCCTGTACCAGGCGGAGCAGCTCAGCTCGTCCCTACGCGCTGTCTCGCACGCCCAATCGCCAGCCAGCGGCCGCTTTCGCGGAGCACGTCCACTGCGGTTACTGCGGTTGTGGGAGGCGTACACACTACAACACCCTGCCGTAGAGGACATGTATTGCTTTGCCTGATACCCAACACGTGGCGGCACAAATATATGACCGGGGCCAATTAAACTCCATTACATGTTAATAGGTGATTTTATTCAAGAAAGTTTTAATAGAAAAACAAAAATCTTGTATAATGCTAGTCATTTTCATATGCATCAACAAACGAGAATCCTTCCTTTCTTTTACTCTGTAGATGCAACCGCCCTCTTCTTCACCGTCTCAACACAGTAGCACTCTACTCTAAATAATAAAAACATTAAATGCACTCTCGAGGCTAGCTTGGAGGGGGGACGCGTGTACCCTTACACATATGGTGCGGCCAACTAGAGGAGAGGAGCTTTCCATGCAACGAAAACATACAAACATAAAACTATGTGTACATAACAATAGTGGATGTAGATACACAATTGCGGGATTCATATGTCTAGGGGACATGACGAGATTTGAATGGACGAATGGGCAACATGGAAGCAAAGGCAATGCCAAGTCTCGTTCTGTCATTTCGATGCAAAAGCAATATGGAAGTCGAAGGCAAAAGGCAAGTAGGAATTTGCGTGGACGCTATTACAAATTCAATCATTATATTGTTTTGCGTTAAATAGCCCATTAGTTTATTATTGCTTTATCATCGTTCTATTTTTAACGAAATATCCCAAAATACGAATTCGGCTTAGTCGCTCGTTTGCAACAAACATACTCGCTTATGCTTTTGCCCTCGCATCAAGTAAAAGGATGCAACACATTCCAAATTACCAATGTGATACTATTTTTTATGCTCCTAGAGCCAACAAGCCATTGAAGTTAAGCTTTTTATCACTCTTATTCCCAGATGATCATTGTTGCACTCGCCATGGTGGCTAACATTCTAAGACATGCAGAGGGCATTCTGTCTTATTTTTCATAATAATGATTGTGGTGAATAATTTTTAAAATACATGATGGGCGTGTCAAACTAAGTTTTCTACAATGAAAGTGATGGGGTATTTTTTCTTCTTTTTTTTCTCAATTAATGGTGGTGAACACGGTAGCTCCCTACTCTAAATATGTGGAGTTCAATCTGAACCCCCTTTTTTTTCATAATAGCCGTGCTCGGTAAGTTTTAAAATACTGGACAGAGTTTTGGACAGGGGAAAAATTAGTTGTTGCTAAACAGACGTTCATAACGCAAACATGAAGGCCTTCTTTGGAACGCAGGATTGAAAAACACTGGAATAGGAAAAAACGCAGGAATAGAATAGGAATGCATATGCAAAACATAGGATTGGAAAACATAGGAATCTTGTAGTGTTTGTTGTTTGGATGGGCGTAGGAAAGACTATAGGAAATTGAGATATCTGATTAGCTTAATTATGTCTTTCTCTTATGGTCACCAAGCTATATCTTCACATAATCTCTTTTTTTTCATTACATAATCTCTTTTGTTTATTAATATTGTGTGCTTGTTTTACTGTTGTCACTGGCACGACGTGCTTTGAGGCATCAGACTAATGGTTACTCTATCTCTCACTTTTATCAATAGTTTATTAATAGTTCACGCATTAGATCAGGCTAATGGTCTCTTATTGCTTCATCCTACTGATGCGAATGACCAGATGCTTTGCGGTAGCGGCAAGGTGTCTGCTTACTACACACACGACTCTGACAGTGTCGTATTCAGTCTTGACTTTGTGTTTTCCTTCTTGCTCTGTGCGTAATGACAAGGGACAAGTGATGGTTTGCCTCGTTCTTCAGCGAAGGGAAAGAAAAAAAGAGCTCAGAATGGAGGGAAAATTTCCTACGTTTTTTGAAATGGACAGCATAGGAAAGTTTCCTTTGTTTTTCCTATGAGCAATTCCTTTGTTCCAAAGGAATAAACAGTACCCAAATCTATAGGAATCAGATTCCTACATTTTTCCTTAAAAAATCCTTCAAAACAAAAAGGAGCCCGAAGACCCGGAAATAGCTGTTAATTTATCCAAATGGAAAAGAAGAGTGAACCAGCTGAATGGGAAAGACAGGGCAAACGCCATCCTGTCTCACAGAACGAAGCAGGCTGGCTGGGTACGAACCGTCGCGCTGAGCTGAGCCGAGCCCAACACGCCTGCTCCATTCCAGCCAAGCCAAAGCAAAAGCGAAGTTGCAGGTCTACAGGCCTAGCTACGACCACACAAATTGGAGCTAGACTCGCGCACCGTGGGGCCCACCCGCGTTCCGGAGGAAGGGGCAAAAGAGGTCGCCGTGGTCAGCTCAGCTGGGAGCGTTGCCCTTCACTCCTCCGTTCTCGCCGCCTACTGCCTCGTTGAGTCCGACGGACGCGACGTCGCGCAAGCAGCACCGTCGCCGTCGACGGCCGTACCCCGGTCTCCGTCGGCGATGACGACAGCTGCTTACACAGTTACTCCTACACTGCTGAGCTCCTCGCCGAACACGTGCTCACGTACTGCTGATGTACATGGTGTTAACATACCGACAGTTGCGCATACGGTAAACTGCTCCGGGAGAAGCCGAGCTTCAGACTTGTCGACGTCTCGCCCTTTCCTCTTCTTAATTTTTCCTTTTCCATCAGGAAATCACGTTGTGCTCTGTTTAATTAACTGCGCACTGAAACGTAACGAACCCCGCGACGTCTTCGTGTCGTGCTTGGGGCGCAGCGTTCTTGGAGCTCTCAAGGCAAGACTACCATTTGTGTGGCGAAGGACAAGCAGCAGCAGCGCATGTGCAGCGGCGACAAGGACGGCGGGCGGCCGTGCAAGTCGCCGTCCACCAAGGCAGGAAAACGACCACCCGGCGACTCTGCGCGCCGTCGCAATGGCGAAGTTTCCACGGCCATGTCGCCGACACTGCTAGGAATAATTTCGCTGCGTACACTGACACTACCAAGCAGAGCAAGGCACAAGGCGCACAAAAAAGTTCAGACATCTTCACGGCGCACAAAAAAGTTCAGACATCTTCACTTCAAAAGAACTCGGTTTCTCCAAACATCAGAGTGAAATACATGGAACAATCAAAGCTGAATAAAACATCGTTCATTTACTTTTAAACAGAATATTACATGGGGAAATTCACACCAATGCTGGGTGAATCAGATTCAGCTAATAAGGTAGTAGTACAAAATATGCTGTGCGGGATGATCTTAACAAAAATTACATCAACCAAATGGGGAAGTAATCAACAAGTCGCTGCATCACGATGCACATACGACGGGGATACTAAACACCATCATCAACCTAAAGCATGCAAAGCCTGAGAATCACAGAAATCTTTTCAGCGCCGGCGGCCCGCTGGTAATCCGGCCACCTCCCGTCTTCATCGCCACCATCAGCCGCACTGGTAATCCGGCCACCTCCCGTCTTCATCGCCACCATCAGCCGCAGCTGTCATGCTTCGCCTCCACCACCACTATGCACAGACAGAGGACACGAACCAGCTCCACCACCTACTTTTTTCTACATCTTTTTTTAGCTATTTTTGGGATATTTTCAGCTACCTCAAGAACCCCAAAACAAATCCACCCTTCTTCCTGATCTCCACCACCCTGCCTCCGTTCTACCAACCAAGAATATTCACATGGCGATAGATATGTACAGAGGAATTAGCGGAAACTGGAAGCAACAAAAGGAAACTACTTTAAGATGCGATCCTTCTCCGACGGTCTTGCGTCTTACCACCATCTTTGACACTAGCAAAAGAAACTCCACGAACACGAGCCGGCACCGCGGCCTCAGTTGATGAGATCAGAGACCCAGCCGACGTCGGGGCCTCCGACCCCGGCAGCGGCATCGCCGGAGACGGTGCCTTCCTTGCTCAGGTGCTCGAACACCTTGTCGCGAAGGGCGCGCCCGGACTCCACCCTCTGCACCGGCTCCTCGTCGAAGCCGAAGCCGACGTCCAGCGGCTCCAGGCTCGGCACGAAGCCGGTGGTGGTGGCCATGGATGTCGGCGGGGCCCGCGGAGTGGTAGGCATGCTGTACAGCCCGCCAGCTGCCTTGGGCGAGCCGTAGGCGCCGGAGTGGTAGCCGGACCAGCCGCAGGACGGGGACGAGTTGGCCTTGTTGAGGCGGAGCTGGCGCATCGAGGCCGCCAGGACGTCGTTAACCGGGGACCCGACGCCGGACCAGGACCCGCGTCGGAAGGCGGCGGCGCCGTCGGGGACAATGGCGGGGAGTCGAGGGCGGCGACTTGGGCGGCGAGACGAGGGTGCTGGTCGGCGAGGACGACATGATGGTCATGCTGAGGTAGCTCTCGAACGCCTGGCGCCGGAGCGGGGACCCGTCGTAGGACTCGGCGTGCGGCGCGGCGGAGACGCACCTGGGGCTGGACTGCTGCTGCGGCGGGAGCACGCGCAGCTGGTCGGGCGTGTGGGCGAAGAAGCAGACGCGGCGGCGGCAGGCGGTGCCGTCCTTGCACGGCTGCGTGCGGTAGCGCGCCGGGTGGAGCCAGCACTCGAACACGCCGTGCGCGAACTCGCAGGCGTCGCCGCGCTTGCACCCGCCCTTGCGGAAGTCCGGGCAGGCGGTGCCGGAGTAGTGGTACTTGCGCGGGTCGCGGCGGCGGGCCTTCTCCCCCGGGTGCGCGAAGGGGCACTCGGTCCAGTCGTGGCTGCGCGCGCGGGTGCAGCGCCGCACCTTGAACTCGTACATGCGGAACTCGTCGCAGCCGTACGCCTCCACGGCGGCCGCCATCGCCGCGGCCTCCGCGTCGTCGTCGTCGTCCTCGACGGCGTCGTTGGACGGCAGGTACTGCTGCAGCGCCGCGAAGAGGTACGGCGTCATCTCGTCCCCACCGCCGGCGCCGGCAGCGCCGCCGACGTCGACGCCGCTCACGGGGAGGTGGTGGGACCACGGCGGGACGCTCATGCCTTCGCCCATCATCATCATGGCTGGCTGCTGGCTTCGGCTCTCTGCTCTTTCTTGCTGCTGGTTGGATAGGACTTCTTTCCTCTCTTCTCGGGTGTGGGTGTATGCGAGAGAGATCTCGTGACCTCGGCTTATGGCGGAGGGAGTGGTGCGGTGGTGCGGGGAGGAGAGCTGCGGGGCGGATCGCGTTTATATGCTATGCTGCTCCGCTAACCAGAGTTTCCTCTCCATAGGGAAGCGATCTGAACCGTGGTTACCTAACCACGGTCGGCGGAGTCTCCAATTGCAGCAGATGATAACTGACACGGTTCCTACCCTACATCGCCCCGTCTCTGACATTCCAGCCCCACCAGTGGACGGCCCGCTGTCAGTGAGAGAGAACAATCAGTGATGGAGAAGAAAGAATGCATGAGGGTGCGGACGCGTGGTGGGCGTCGAGGGATTGTGTCAGAAATGGGGGCGCCCGGTCCAGGACACGTATTGAGTGAGGTGGGGGCGCCACAACACCACCTTTCGCGTCTAGGGTTGCTGCTGCCCGGTCGGACGGAGCCGTGGTTTGGGTCCGGCAAAGATATTCGCTCGTGTAGTAGGTTCTAGAAACCTTGGGTAGGGACTGGCGCCCCTGTTTTGGACACATTCGCGTCGCGTCTCCGGCCGGTCTGGGTTCGGGGGACGACGAAACTGATTCAGGACGTTAGTTTGGATGTTTTACAGCAGGCAATAGTAACAAATTACAGTGTTTGTAGTTATTTTTTTAGTAGTAGTTACAGTATTTTAGTAGCAGCTACAGTGTTCACAGTTATTTTTCTACAGCCGCAGCCTGCCGAGCAGTCTGAATGCTTCGATTCTTTGTTTGTTATACTCGTTATAGGGTGCGGTAATATCCGAACTTTCCTTTATTTTTAGGAGTTAAGTGCTGAGGATGTGGATAACGTCGATTTTGACCTATTCTTGGTGAAGACTATAAACAATGCTGTTGGACTGGTTTTCCTTTTCCTTCCCGCGTAATGCTGCCAAAGTGTGGATTTACTCCTATATACTAGCCTAGAATTTAATTCACACAACAGCACATACTAAATCAGGTATGTAGCATAACGTAGCATCATGGAGCGAGCTGAGCTGAGGACGACGCAGCCTTTGTTAGATCTGGAAACTCATCGAACATTGTTTATTAGCGTCCCGTTAAAGAATGCTCCTGTTTAAGGGTGGTTGTTAATAAAAGAAGCAAACGGCCGGCGTTGCGCAATCTAACGGCTTGGGAAGCGGACAGCGCCCGCAAGCTCAGGACATCCAACGGCTGGTCCCCGGTGCCACGCGGGCGGCCTCGCCCATACCGCAGCCCACGCCCGCGCGCATGACCCGCCACACCGGCTGCTGCCGCGGCTACGTGGGGGCGCGCCGGGCGTGACGCGCGCGGGGCCAGGGACCTACTCGTCATTCTTTTCTTCTCGTGCCGGGGAAAAAAGGAGTGGTACTAGGGGATAAGACCAAGGGCTCTAACTCCTTCCGGGCCCACCGGTTCCGACGACGAGCAAGACCAAATGGAGTGTATCGCGTCCGGATATTTCTCGCCCGTTTTTGTTTGGACGACCGAAGATTTTTGTGCGTCCGGATATTTCTCGCCCGTTTTTGTTTGGACGACCGAAGCTTTTTGTGCCAAGTTGCGAGTTTAAAAACGCTTGCAATGGACAAAACGAGATGGTTTTATCCGATTTCAGCTGCAGGAGCTGACCTGTCTGAGCGAGCCTACTAGGTTGGAAAAAAAATTCCAACCTAGGCGGTGGCCGTGGAGTCGGGCAGCGGAGCATGCAGCTCATTCTCGGCGACAAGAGGGGTCACGGCGGGACAAAACGAAACAGCTGCATGCGTTGAGCAAACCGCTGCACAGTAGTGGTACACAATTGCAAATTGCTGGGATCTTCTTCGGCTGTCGGTGCGAAACGCGGCGGCGCGCGGTTCTCCGGCCGAAACGGACCGAAGCAAACGACAGGGCGGTAATCATGGGCGCGAGCGAGGGTGTGCCACACGTTAGGTCCGGAACGGCAGGCAGAAAGCGTCAAAACTGGTGACGAAACGAGGGCGCCGGGGTCACGTCGCCACTCCCGTGCAGAAGCTTCCACCGTCGATCAGCCGGCCATGCGATCCGGTGGTTGAGAACCCTCGCAAGCGTGGAGACAGCAGCCGAGCTTGTATTTTGTGCGTATCAGACGCCGCATCGTCATTGGCGCGGCAAGTGCTTCACAGCAAAGTGATCGACGGTTATGAATGATTATGACGAGAGCAGAGGCTGGAGAAAAAGAGGGAGAGGGAAATCGATGTGGGGGGAGGGTGTGGCGTACGGTGTGGTGTGGATCGCGCGTACGGGCGTGTACTGGCAGCTGAACCCGTCCCGCCATCCGGCTCCGCGCGAAAACGACTCCCCTCAAACCCCGACACGGCTCGGCTTCAATTACCGGGGCCACTACTACACCACAGCACTTTGATCAACAGCATCGCTGGTGCTTAGGCATGTTGATCTATCTAGCCTCGGTTGTGCTCCTGTCCTGATCAAAGTGATTTTGCATCATGCCTAGCCCTAGTAGTTTACGACTTTGCATCACCTCGCTTTGCCACACGACGAAACAAAGCTCCATGGTTCAACGTGACAAAAAAATGTTTTCGCTAACAATGATCTTACCTTGTACTGTGACCTAGTAGTAATTAACACAAACAGTACGACGAGTACTCCCGTGTGTGGTTCAACGCGTGCTTTGAATGGCGAGGGTCGTGCTTGCATAAACCGGACCGTTCAAGATTAATGCTGATTAGTACTGACTGGGGGAGCAGTAGCACGCACGTTAAGATGGGCCACGCTGCGGACACCCCCTTTGGCGTGTCCATCAAATTCGCGGAGCGCACCGCGTGTCACATGGATCCCAGGCAGCTGCCACCATTACGCTGCTCCCATGCATGGCCTCTGCTAAACTGAGTATACCACACAGATCAAACTCCGACACCGCCGCTGCTTTCTCAACAAACGACAAGAGGGCGCTGAGAGGCGGTTACGTGGAGGTACACCTGTTTGCGTCCTCCGTTTCACGGCTTTATTAACTAACGTGGGCGTTTTGCTTGCAGGCTGGGACACGGAAGCCTGAGTTTTACCATCATCAATCATCAACGATGTGCGCGCGATGTGTGTAGAAGAATACCCTTAGGGTCTCCTGCCTACTCGGGCGCGGACAAAGTTAAGTAGCCAGGATTAGCTTTGGATCAACCAATGGCTTCGAGCTGTGTCACGTACGTTGAGCGAACAAGCAAGGCACCTTTGCTTGGCTTGGATGGCTTTGCTTGCTCCCCGCCTAGGTTGTTTGTTCCCTCGTTCCCTAGCTACGGCAACAACAGTAGTGACACTGACCAGGCCACTCATCATTATTATTCCTACCCGTCTGATCGATCGAGTGCTCTCGTACATCCCTTATCCCGTCTCGCCTCTATTAGCCTCTTTCTAGCCTTTAACTTGTTGTCTTTAATTTGCCCGTCCTGTGCCAGCAGCACGCGCCATCCTGCTGCTGCTTCTTGAGAGCGGTGACGAACGTGCGTGCCCCGGCCCGGACCAGCTAGTACTGGATCTCGTATTCTCAAACACGGTTCCAGGCATCAGCACTGGAGACCGGACCCACGAATAGGGGTGAGAATAATCGTGATCCGTCTGGAGCCCAGCAGCAGCAGGGTGGTTGCTTGCTTGCTCTGACATCCGAGCCAATGCAAAAGCTTCCCTTCGCGAATGGTCTCTGCGCTGCTGGCGCTGCCGTTTTCGGGAAAACTCCAGCCTCATGCCTCGCGCGCCCCGAACGCTCTTTGGATCTTTTCTTGCTTCGGCAAGACGGCGGCGGCGCGCGCCCGCCCGGTACGCGCCACAGACAGCCGCGCGGTCACCACCCTTTCATCCAACGCCAAATGTGGCAACGTCTCCGGCGCGGTGTCTCCACCAACTTGGGAGATGGCTGATCGATCATCGATGGCATTACGGTGCATGCACCAGGCAGCATCACGCATGCATGCATGGGTACCCTCGCAATCACGTCACGCTCATTGGATGGATGGATCCGGCCGCTCGGCCGTCGCGTGTCGTCCCGTCCGGTCTGGATAAGCTAGCGCGGGGTCGGGACACCGTACGTGCCCGAGTGGCAGGGAGCAACGCGTTTGTTCGCGGTGCGGTGCCGTGGTGATGGGCGGCGTGGTCCACGATGAGGAGACGGTGCATGCATCCGGTCCGGGATCGGGGATCCAGGCAATCCAGTTATCCATCCTGTCCGTGCACTGCACCGCTCCATCGCTTTATTCAAAGGAGCTGGGAGACCATGCCATCCTTCCTAGGCCGTTGGCCCCGCGCCATGATAAGGGCCAAACTGGTTCGGAAAAAAAAAACTCGACCTGCCGCCGGGGGTAAGACCGCCCCCGACGGCATTTGTTTAAGGAGAAGAGCCTTCTCACGCAGGTCGAGAAAACCCCTGAACCCCCTCCCCGACCTTACACAGGGACTCAGCTGACCGTTGTGAGCTCCGGCGCGAGTCTTTACCATGTGCTTTGATCCGGGGAGGGCGAGGGGATTTTTTTACACTGCAATGAACAGTACCATCTCTGGCACTGTTCACTGCAGCGCCCGTGCCGCAGCTGGGACTCGATCCCGGGCCGACAGGAGCGAAGCTCCAGGAACCCTCCGGCTCTGGCCACTCGGGCGTCCCAGCGTTGGCCGAAAAAAAAAAAAAAAAGATAAGGGCCAAACTAGCGTACACGAACACGAGGCAGGAAAGAATGTGATGTACGTACGCACGTACCAAACTAGCCGCGGGGAATTGCTCGCCAGCATTTTGTTCCTCTGGCCATCCACGTGCTTGACGGTACACGAACACGAGGCAGGAAAGAATGTGATGTACGTACGCACGTACCTAGAGCACTTTATGCGTCCACCAAGGACCCCTTTTTGTTTACGTGCATAGAGATTGGATTGATAATGTCAGCGTACGCAGCGTGTGTGAGCGTGCCCACACATCTACGAACAATTTGTTTTCACTTTGCTGGCAAGCCCAGTTTAGCTCTCTTTTTTTCCCCGTTTTCTTTTTTTCTCAAGAAAACGCCAAGGCTCTCTCGGTTGGACTCGTGCGCAAACGTTCGTGTCGTCGTGGTACAAGGTCCCATTTAGTTGGTGAGAAACAAATTGACAACACAGTGCGCCGCTTGGGGGTGCGGCTCTTGGCCTCGTCCGAAGACAGCGACCGAACAGAGCAGTTCGATCAGTTCCAGGCTCAAACAACATGCTACTACTTCTAGCTTCCATGCCGATGGATAAACTTTTGCTGTATTGTTTACGACGTCTTGGCAATATCTTGCTTGGCAGCTCCGGCCTACGAGCTATCTCCCTCCCTAGCGCCCCTAAAGAAAGAAGAATGCAAGGACTGCGCGCGGTAATGGCGAATCTTAACAAGATTTGGCAAAGGTGCTTAGAGCACAAGGTTTGACCGGTTCCCGCACCTCTATCCGCTTTGGTCTCTGGGTCTCCTGTTCCCCATCACATGCATGCCACTCGCGCTCTCAAAGACTGAAAACAAAGCCGCCATCCCCTTGTTTAGTACTGCTAGCTAGTACTCCACTAATCTAATATATACAGTTTTGTAGGTCCAGGTCGCAAAGACAACCACTGGGGGTTTGCTTAATTGCTTCCGCCTTGAGATTCCGAGGCTGCACGTGTGCAAGTCCCATGTGGGGTTTGAGTTGATTACGGCCTCAGGTGATGCGCGAGGTAGAACGCAGATTCTTCCTTATCTGGCTGTGTTATCCGCTTGTTCAGCATCTACCAATCTGACGTGCCATGCAAGCTCTGAGATGGAAATATTTGCCACTCTAATCGATTCTTGGACGATACGGTTGTTTACTGGAAAGCCATCTCCGTCTCTATCTATCCTTTTCCCAACAAACTAAAGCCGCATTGTTCTGTTTAAAGCAGCCTTGAACTAGCAGTCTTGCACACTGGACCAATCGAGTTCGATCTTTTACGCTATAGCCTGCGCCCTTGCAACTTGCAATGTTTCCTGCCGTGAGGAAAAGTTAACGATATGTCGCTCGCCCAAGCTGTCTGCTGCCTCCAGGCATAATGCGCCAAAGTTCTGTATAGTTTAATCAGTTTGCACGTCAATTCTGCGCACCATGTCCGAAGTCCAAGCTCCCGGATTTCGCCCAATGGCGGCATCCGTTTGTGGGCGCAATTATATGCCGCGTCTATCTATCTGTGGGAGTCTTCGCTTTTCAGAGGCACGGCGAGGTCGCCGATCACTACTCTGTGGGAGTGGTGGAGTAACTGTAAATAGATTGTGGAGCAAGTAACAGCGACATGCTGGCGTGGACGTAATTAAGAATGCCGTTAAGTAGTGGTAACTAGTGGACTAGTGTGGCTTGGCCAGGGAGACATTGCTATGCAGCTACTCAAGGATGCTGTGTAAGAAGCAGACAGACACAACGTCAACAATGTTATTAGTATTTAGTAAAACCTACTAGCTCTGCAAAGCCTATCTGAAAAATTAATTTACTTCAAAGCCAAGATATGTTGTACTCCTGCTAATCCGTTACCAATCCTGCCCTTCGAATCGGTCAGCATGTAGCAACTATAGAAGTGACTGTTCAGCAGGTTAAGCGGTCAATTAGCAGGACACAATAATTGGTCACGCAGCGTACATCTGAAGCTCCTGTTGAAATGGGCGTGCTCTATCTTAATTGTATAGCACACGAGCACCGGAGTAGTGAACTTTGGCGGCACCCCTGCTCACCTCTCCGATCCAGTGCTTCACTGCAGACATTTGTGCGTCAACTCGGCGCTAAACACAGCCCTAGCAATGACAGTGGAGACTCGTCTGAAATTTTGTAATGCAGGGAACTCTGCAAACTGGACCACAAATCTGAACTCTGAACTGAACGCACGCCGTGCCCCTCCAATCTCTGTAAACGACTCGTGCCGGAAATAAAGCAGATCAGATAGGCTGAAACCTCCACCCAGCCATGATGTGGCAAAGGACTCGTTTAGGCATCCCAGCAGTAGTTGCCGAGGCATTTATCTTGGGAGTCCCCACGAACACCATGTGAATCGATCGGTCGACCAGACACAACCATCCCAACTAACAAAGCTCGATTTTATTCTGTCAGAGGAAGCACTGATCCTCGTCAGCCCCTCTTATCCAGTAATCTTATCCCAGCAAGATCTTTTCTGTCAACTCTTACTGGTGGCCGGGGTCATGACTAATATGGCAAAAAGGCAGTGTCAACTAACTAAAAACCAAGGAGGCGACAAGTAAGCGCATCCATGCTGACGTGGCATGGCATATGTGTGTCTCCGGCCATGCATGTTCTATCTATCCCGATAAGAACGGAGGACGGCGCGAGAAGAAGTGACGCTAATGCACGCGAGAAAACGTCATTATGGATTGTAATCCAAGCAAAGTAGCCGGCGTCTCTACCTCACCGTGAGAAAAAGGGGAAAATGGTTAGGGTTAGTGAATCATCATGACCCAGCTGAAGAAACATGAGACGGCTTTGATGCCGTGGCTGCCCGGATAAGCTGCAGACGGAATGTCAAGACCCTTTTTCATCAGTCACGCTCGCGCTTTCCGTTCCGCGGCCACGACAAGACTGTTAACCATTCCTGGTCCATCCTCATCAGCCCGAATAAACTACCCAAACGGTCAGTCACTGATCGTGGCTGGTCGATCTCGACGGCCTTTGATTACTATTTTTTCTTCTTCTTTGCGGTGAGCCTTTGATTACTGTTGGGGTCCAAGATTCGAGGAGGTGGTTAGCACGTAAACGCGGCGACTCAGCAGCTGGGCGTGGATAAAAGCGACGGTGAGGAGACTTGCCGTACGTGCAGCGGATCCGGGATCACATGACGGGCGCGCTCATGGCATGTGCGAGGGCGGCCAGCCGGAACACGTCTCCTACTACGTAGTACTTCCGGAAGCAGCCGTGGCGGACGGGAGCCGCGCGGGTCGCGGTCGCGGAGGCACGCGGGCATGGGCCGCGCGGTGGTCGGGCCACGCCACGCGCACGGATGGAAATGGAACGGAGAAGAAAGCAAAGGCGACGGGACGGAGGGGCCGTGCGTGGCACGTGAGGCGGCCGGACACGTCGCGCTCTAGTTTAAGGAAGGAGAAGGACGCTGTTGGTGAGCGAGCGCGCCTTGAATTGCCGGCGCGGTTGGATGATGGATGGGCTATGCTAGTAGCCTGCGGCGCCGCGCCGATTAGTCCTGTGCGTCGCAGTAGTGTCCGTCCGGCGTCCTGCCTCCCGGCTGGCGACACGGAGACCGGCCGCCGCGGATCGGAGTGACAGCTCAAGGAACACACAGCAATAAACTTTCACGCCGTGCCGTTGCGAACTTCTATACACTGGTGGCGTTCGTACGCGGCGGTACCGTTGCGTCTTGCGTCGGGCCTTGGCAGCCAGCCGTGCAACAGACGCCATTGATGTCTCGCAGCATGAGGCTCCGACCTTTCTCTGGCCGGCGCTTCTCCGTCCCTCGAAACGTGACAGGAGACATTTACCACAACCACCGCGTGTCGGTTGTTCAGTACAACTGAAATCCGTGCTTGATTGTAAAGACTGAAAGAGGATCATCGGGTGAGGAACCATCCTGACATCTAGACGTACGCACGACGGCACGAGTCTAGTAGTAGTAGATAACATGGCAAACAACTTTGTCGCAGCCTTCGGAACGGAAATGGAAGCAGAAATGGTAACAATGGCAAATCACGATCTTTGTGGCCATGGTTCAAAAGAAACAGAACACCAGCTCCCTTGCGGCAGCAACAAACTCACCTGGTGAGAGGCCTTGTTGGCAACTTAATCGGCCCAAAAGGAACCTCGGGGTCCTTGGTGGGTGGTATTTAACTTTATTTGGCCCAGCCAGTACTTTAATTTGATTTCGGCCCGGCTACCCACATGGCTGGAAAGTTTCCTCTCTTTAGGAAGGGAGGAAAATGTTCCCCTCAAAAAAAGGAAGGGAGGAAAATGTAAAAATCCATTAACATCCTAAAAGCGATTTCATATGTCCAACTACAGATGTGTCTCAAAAAAAAAAAAAATAATAACTACCAGATTTTTTTTTGTTCTAGGGTAAATGTTTGAGTTTTCAATTTTTCATTGTCACCCTTGACAGTGTTGATCGTTCAACGTTGCTCTTGACATGTCCTCCAATGTAACTCTAAATGGCCTGAGAATCTTGGAACTCGTTGGTCTTGTATGGATAGCAAATATCACATTTTTTTCTTCACTTTATTCATAGTGCCATGACCGTGCTTTTAATGATATTTGTGATAAATATAAAAGAAAACTAGATAATACAACACCGAAACAAAAATGTTAGTTTCACTGTTGTTGATTCAGCATGTACAGCTAAGTTTCTGCAATTTTTCTAAAAATATTAGTAAAATGCTAAATATGGAAAACATTCACTGCAAACTGCTGTCGTAACTAGAATTAGCTTCAGAACATACCTTTTATACATTTTCACAACTGCTGGTCGTGTCAGTTTACTGTTGCAGAATCGACCGTTTCCTGCAACCAGTTAGTAGACTATTAGGGCATGTACGATGCATGGTGCTTAGAAGAAGTGCTTAAAACAAAAAACCAGGAATTTTTTTTCCTACAATGCAAAAGGATGCTTAAAAGAAGGCCTAACCACCTTACTAAACACCTTAAGCATCTTTTCCTTCATATAAGCACCTAGTGCTAAGAATAAACTGATTTTTTTTTTTTGCTTAAGCACCCCTATAGGCACCCAGTCTTATTAAGACGCAAACCAGTCATTTGTGTTGCTCCTTAACCACAACCACCAGGAAAACAAACTGGTTCGGATGTCTCAGTCCCCGAAAAGTAGCTCTGTTCCGTGCTTACGAGAGGGATGATGTACGATGCTTCAACTGTTCTTCACCTTCCACTTGCGCTGACGCAACGTATTCAGTCTCTTACATATGGTGTATCTACGGATCCAAATATCTAGGGCAAAATAATCCAAGTAGATAATCCAAGGGTACATGATACACATGCAGGAGACTGGTTCCTGGTTATTTTTTCCACCCAACTGTCACCTTCAACATCTTATCTCCGCAAGATTCTTCGTTTACTCATTCGTTTTGTGGTCTCACTCAACTGGTTCATGATCATATTTTATAATCATGAGTAGTAGGGCTGCTACGCATATGAATTGCATGCTCAGCTTCCGTCCAGTATGTAGACGCAAGTAACACATGTTTCTCCGAGCAATCGAACCACTGATTGGTAACTCCGGTCGTGGTCTTCGCCGCGTGGCACCCTCCCTCGTTCATCATGCCACAAAGCCTATTCACTCTGCACAAAATTAGGTATCTGACCACATCTTCGGACCAGATGTTCGACAAACTCGCAGCAGCTCAATCGATCCATGGGATCTAGCACAGCTTCGACGACAGGTACATCCGACCCAGACGACCGTGTATGTGCTCGCACGAAGACAACTGGGTCGTACGTACGAGACGGCCCTCTTTTTGCTGGGATTGGTCTTCTTGGCAGGTTTCGCTTCTCTCAGCCATCCATCAGTCGCGTTTGTAACACCTGCGAGGGAGGGACCAAACAAATGGCCAATCAGTTTGGAACGGGCCTCCTTCTCCATTATTCGGTGCCGTGATTTGACGCCGCCTGCGACGTGTTTGGCCAGGCTGCGCGGCACGAGTCGCCGTCCCAGACTTTGGGCTAGTGGCAGAAAGCCACCATAGGAGCAGGAGCACCTCAAGTTATTGATCCATTTCATTTAGCTTCCGAAAATGTAGGAGTTCAAAGTTGAACACTCTATTTGCGTCAAAAAAAAAAGTTGAACACTCAATATATAGGAATTATCCGTATTTTATTCTACCTTTTTTTTGGTGTATACATCTTTTCGGATAAACTTGTTGAGTGATGGCCGACTGTTCATACAGCACCGGGTACAAAAAGAACAGTGCGGCTATCTAATCTCTATAGGTGCGTGTTGGAGTTTAAAACTACCAAACTCTGATGTCAGAAAAAAGACTTGAAAGGGGCTTCTTATCCTACCATATCCTCCACGGATCAAATGATCAAAGATAAGATTTGCAGCACACCAACTTTGTCTGCTCCATTTTTTCCCTTGTCCCATCGCCCCCCTCTTTTTCTCCCTTCCAAGTTCCAAGCCCGTTTCTCACGTTAATCGAACGACACTTTTCTCACCATGTGCTCTGCAATGCCGGGGCCTACGTGCTGCAGCTAGCATCTTAGCCGTGGCCTTTACTCGATAATCTAACACTCCATGTCCTAATCCTCCCACTGATGGCACAATTTTTCAGTCTCGAATCGGCAAGCAGGATGTGATTTGTTAGGTAAATGGCCTGATCATCATCGAAAGCAATTACTTACCCAAGAGGAGAACAGAATTGTTCGGGGTGAAAGCGACGCGAGGAAGCCGCAACCACCGTTGCTAATGCTTTCTCGCGTGTGACCTCGTCGCGCGACCAACGCGTGTCCGGTGATTGGTTTGGGCGAGTGATTACCTGATGAGATATTTGTTCAGAGATCATGTGGTCTCTGCCTGATCTTGCATGACAGTAACCTGGCTCACCGGTAACTTTACTTCGTCGAGTACTGACCGGGGGAGCAAGAGGGAAAAAAAAAAAACACGTAGTGGATACGGATTGGCCGACCGTTAAATCGGGCTTGTGACGGATTGATACGTGGATGCACGTATTCATACGGTCAAAACGATTATGAGATGTCATTACAGTAGATTTGACGTAACTTAATTTCCGACCTCTTAATTGTTGAGGTGGCTAGGGCGTTAATCTCCGCTGACCTCTCTAACCTCTGTTGTTAGGTGTTAGTTTTGTGTAGACCAATACTTCATTTCAGTGGCAACATCAGTAGTACTATGAACCCCTTGATATGTGATGCGGTCCATACCAAACCATATACGTACTGTTGAAAACAAAAGGAAAAGGAAATGAAAAGATTTTTGCGCCGGCTAGTGATTGCAACAGTATCCACTGCAAACCAAACTGAACAAGGGAATGAATATAGTGAGCTCATCTCTCACCATCTCTAAAATCAAACCCACTCCGAGCCTCCTTTGTGTCAACATAAAGACGCCAAGTGATGGCAGAGGGGGATGATCTGCAGCCGTTCTTTATTTGCACATCTAAAATTATATTAGGCCAGTAAAGTCTCATCTTCGGATGACACGTACATGATGGACGACGGCATCGTTTTGCCAAAAACATACACATACACCACTAACAAAAGCCCTTCTTTTTTCTCTTTCTGAGACGATCAAGCGAAAGGTCTTCTAGAGACAAATCTTTCAATCATCTCCTTCCTGACGGTCATTCGATTGATTACCAGTCCTGTTGATTACGTGACCCTGATGGTCCCGAAGAAAGGCGTCCTCGGCGACGGGCCGGCCTGAACCTGATCGGTCTGCCGGGCGGTGGAGATCTTCAACTCCAGGTCCGGCGCCTGGAGGCTCACCGGAGGCTTTGCCATCATCGTCAGGGACGGGTGTCTCGGCGCAAGGTTTGGCGATGTGCTGCTGCTGCCCATTGCTGACGAGCATCGAGGCGTCATCGCCAGGCTTGGCGGCAGAGCGTGTGCAGGGGTTGGTCTGCTCATGCCGAGAGACAGGGCAGGGAATTCCGTTTCGGACATGGAGCTCGTCTCGTCTCGCAGCTTCAAGCGTCCGTTCACGCTCGACGCCTTCTCACCGTTTTCGACCTGAAACAAAAAGAGAGAAATTAAAGTTCAGAACTTGGCATGTTACTACTACCGAAAACGTGATGCTCGTGAAGAGGTTTCGGTTGCAGAGAGGGAGGCGTTGAGAGGTGATGCATGGCATGAACAGGAACGTACCACGTCGAAGAGGCTGGACCTCCTCTTCTTCTGCGTGAGGCTGCTCTGCCTCAGGAAGTACTTCTGGGCGTGGCTGGCGACCTGCGTTGGCGTCCGTGTCGTGACGAAGTGCCGGGAGATGCCTCGCCAGTCGCCTTTCCCAAGCTTCTCCAGGCCTGCCAGGAACCTCCGGTGCTCGTCCTCGGTCCATGGAACCCCTGATGGTGATACGGAGTTTTTTAGGACTAAATTCGAGCCAACAGAAAATTTTGATACTCATGGTGGCATATAAGCTGCAAGATCCCTCTTATTAAGACTCTTCTGAAAGTAAATGATTGTGACATGAAGCATCTAGCAAGTTGCAAACTCTGAAACAACAACCTTAAACATCTTAAATGATTCAGTGACTCATGAAAGAGTCAATTTTGAAAACAAAAAAGTCTGACGGCAAATTAATCACGAAACAGATGTTATATTTTTAGAGTTAAGAAACAGATGTTATATGAGACTAACAAATTTGTCAAGAAGTCGGCACGTTCTGAACTCACCCTTCTTCCTCTCCTGAGCTCTGCCCATGAGTCCATCGGAGAGGTACCCGTTGGTCATCTTCTCGGCGGTCTCATCCACCGAGACAAGCGACGACGACGACGAAGCGGATGGCGAGCAGCTGGAGGCACCGGCAAGAGCAGCCGCCGCCGCGTAGTACGCCGGCGCCGAGGACGACAAGCACTCCATGCTGAAGCACTTCTTCATGGGAGTGGGAGAAGAGCCAACGTGCAACTGCACGCCGAACAGCCTAACGCTGCCGCTGCCGCTGCCGCTGCCGCAGACGCCGCTGCTCTCCGTCATGCTCCGGTGGCCGGTGCAAGTTCTCGAGTTGTGGCCATTGTTGCCACAGCTAGAGCACTTCCTAGCCATGGCTGCGGCGGCACAGGAGAGGAAGAAGAAGAAGGTGGAGGGCAGAAGAAACAAGGAATAATTCTGTGGAGTTGAGATAAGATGTTGTGAGGATGTTGCATCTGGGGGCTCTTAATATGAGAGAAAGATGTGGCAGGAGACTACTGAATTGCTGGGGAGTGCACACCTGTACCATTGAAGGGGACGCATTGGCATCATCCCCTTTTATGGTATTGACAATTCGATCCAGATGGTCGGGCATGCTGGCCTATTTAACTGCACTTAGAATCCACAGGAATCTGCAAAGCCTTGGGTGCCTCTCCAATAATATTGCTGTCACTGTCATGCTGTACATAGGTTATTATTGTGTGGCTCATATCAGGAATCTCATGCAATCTTCTGCATTATTTGCCACAGATTTTTATTCCACAGGGTCAACTAAATGGAAAAAAAGGCTATGTTTCCTGATAACCAATTATGACATAAGATTTGTCAGAGTTCTAGTACAAGACATATACCTCTCTCCTATCATGGCGCGAACGTGTACGCCCCACATACTAGACAATGATTTTTGCATTTGATCTCAAGATTTTTCTCTATAATATCATCAACATTTATTGAGGCTAGATCCCATTTTCTGAATTTTGTAATTAACTAGTAGGCCAGGTGTGTGTATATCTCTCTCTCTTTTGTTCTTCTTTAAGGTAGGTAGATTACAGTGTCTCGGCTACTGCTATTGCTGATCCTATCATCCATCTAGTAAAGTAATAAAATTCAGTCCAGGATCCTTTTTGTATTTGTACTAAGGTGGTGTTTGGATCCTCTATAGCTTTTAAGAATCTGGATTCTAGTTGTAGTTTCTATAATCTGGCTTTTAAAAAAAATCTGGGTGAGGGTGTTTGGATCCTGAATTCTTAAAATCTAGAATCCAGTTTCTGAGGTGGTTAATGACCAGCTTGACCTTCCTATATTTTTGATGAGCAGTGGCACAAGTTGTAATTATCCAAAAGCATTCATGGGCAGTGGGTCTTTTGACAAATAAAATCACTTAAAAGCTGGGTTAGGCCAGATTATGGGATTCTTAAAATCTCATAATCTGAATTCTAGAATCTGGTGTATAATCTGATCTGTTTGGATCCCATACGAAATGCTACTAAGTCTGCAGATTTGTAGGATTGAAAAAACAAGATAATTTTGTTAGCCCATCAAAATCAATAAGTAACAGCTCCTTTGCGCAAAAAATAATAAGAAGTCACTAATTGTGTACCAATACCTCCAATCCTAACCTATATAACAGAAAAAAAATTCACCCATTGAGTACTATGTACATCTGAACCTAACCTAGAAGAAAAAAAAGATCCATTCCTAGCACATGACAAACAAGAAAGATACTAATCGTTTGCTCAGTTTTGACTAGAATATTCTAGTTCAACTGAAAAAAAAAATGATGAGGAGATCGAATGTGATAATAAACCAAAAGTAATGCATAGTAGTTGATGTTGGTGAAGATATCACATATATTTCTTTGGCTTCTGTTGTACCAAGGGACAATAACATTGGCCAAGTAAGGAGCCCTTACTGTGGAAGCAAGCATACTTATCAATGTTAGGTGCCAAGGTACGATGGAGAAAAGGTCATAACCATAACAACCACAAAAGGGATATGTGAAGTTGTACCTTCTAGACTTCTCGTAACTACTTACCATGTAACATTGTTTTTGATGGATGACTTCACGAAATAAAGTTTTTTGTCTTCTCTTACTTCCCTTTGCATTATATGTTAAGATGACTTATAATATGGAGTGTTGTGTATGCACTAAGCTCCAACTGTTGGTAGTGGCATTATCCTGTGTTCATATGGACTTCAACTTACTTTCCATCTTTTATTCAGTAGACCAAAATAACAGGTCTCTCTTTAGTGTTTGATTGACTGTAAGTGGAGTAGCGTTTGTTTTAGTTCACACCAATCCAAAGTAGATTAAAGAAGTTGCAAAAGATGGTGTCGCATTAACTTAACATACTTGTATCTAAAAAGGTGCCGAGTAGATACATCCGAACCAAATCCTTGCTTACTTTTACCCGTCAAGCACATTGTCTGTACGAACCATCGCACTTGTTTAACATCCTCGTGGTCTGTGATAATCTTGCCACTTGCATGTTTTATTCATCTTTCAGTCTCTTGTGGCATCATGCATATGCTACGCTACCCTACTGAAAGTGAAGCCTTCCAATGATTTGAAGTAGCACAAGCAGTATACTACTCTAAAAAACTTAGCTTGTTAGGAGTAGGTGTTAGGCAGTCGACCGTACTGAAAAGAACACTTTGTATGAAACAAAACATCCTTCTCCATTAATATTAGAAGAGATGCTATATGGAGTCTAATGGCGCAGCAGTAATAAGTAATACAGTGGTTCGTTGATGAATTTTTTGCGCTGCGCTTTCATGCCTCATGGAAAGGAAAAATGCATGCACAAGTCCAATATGTCAAGAATACAATTCAACATGAAACCCATTCTAGATTTATTGTCAGAAAGGAAAGAACATAATCATTCTAAGGAAGCTATGCACTGGGGAATATCGCTTCGCCACCAACCTTGTTTGTCCTAAGTTTCAGAGACACAACACAGCTTTAGGACTTCAACGACAGGATTCAGAAATGCAGAGACATCAGGTTCCTGCAGTGATCCTCCCCTTGCAAGCGACCACACATGAAAAAAGGGATACCGGGGCAAGGTAGGAGGGGCATCTAAATCCAAAACAGATGGGGGCGTGGCAGATGTTGCTCGTGGTGGATTGATTGCAAAGGAACCAAACTAGAAACAGTTCAGATAGATATCCAGCAACAGAATAGTGCTCCATCTTTTGTTTTCTTGCTCCAGGTACTTGCAGTTCTGAGAGGAATCTTTTGCTTCCTCCGATCCTTTCTTTTTGGGAAAGAATCCAATCCATATGACTTTCAGGAGGAGGAACATCAGCTTTGGATAGCAAGCATTTCTACTGGGCCTTTAGGTCCCTTTTGTTATTCCTGTCTTCCTTTACTGCATCGACAGGATTCAGAAATGCAGAGACACCAGACGATATGTCTGAACAGATTTATTGTCATCATTGTACGAACCGCGAGCAGATAATTCAATCCGTTTGTGTCAAATTTAATGTTTACGTCACCAGTGAACCTAAAATCTATATCATCCTAAACTGAGAATGCGATGTTTGAGCTGCTACGAACAGTTTAAGTCGTCCTAGACGCATCGGCCGCCATGGAATTCTTGCTCGTCCTGGCCAATGCCAATCGCATGCATGCAATTCAAGGGACACGCAGGTCACGATCCCGGAGAAAAAATTGACAAATTTCCAGCTCAAAGTCGCTTGTTTGCTTGACAAGAGAAGCATCAGAGGACAGGCAATTACATCAAACCGTCTCGTCATCTGTGACGTATTTAGCAGACACTGCCTCCGGAGTGGCCTCTTTCTTATCCTTGACGACTTCAACGACCATACACACCCCAACCATGTGTTGCATCTCCTGGGCTGCATTTTTTGTGGCGACGGCCTGTGGAAACGATCGAGCAGGCCGGTGTTACACGCAGAAAGTGGTGGAGCTATATGAGAAAAAAAAAACATGGCGATGAATTCAACCGAGACGACGACGGCCGAGCTAGCTGTCCACCGGCGACAAGGGCGGCTTGTGGGCGCGCGGCATCATGTACAGATGTATGGCTTGAGATGAAGTGGCGATCGTGGAGTCTGCAGTCAGCAGACGACGCCGCGTGTGACTTACACGATGGAACTCCTCCATTGAAAAATTCAGCTTGGAATGTCAAGCTGAATCTTTGACGAAACTGTTCAAAAAAGAGGAAAAAAAAAATCCTTTGACGAAGTTTGTGCTCCCAGATACCAAACCTGTCTTCAGGAAACGAGTTCAGTAAATACTTTACAGGTGGGACAAGACGACCGCCTGATGACAATCACTGAGCCTGACCTGAGTGCCTGACCGGCGCCGGCCTAACATTTCAGAACCGTGTTCAAAGTTTGGATCAACCGTGGACCCGGGTAAGGAATCTGAAAGAGGCAGATATGAACACCGATGACCGGAACATCTAGCTGAGCCAAATGCGTTGTCCCAAGTCCAGCTGAGCCTTGTCACCCTCTTCTCTTGAAAGCTTCTGTGCGCTAGGTAGGTCTCTGATGCGAACATGCGTTGTCCCAAGTCCAGCTGAGCCTTGTCACCCTCTTCTCTTGAAAACTTCTGTGCGCTAGGAAGGTTCAGCAGCGTGCCTGCATAGTAAAAGGCGAGCAGCGAACCTTTGATGCATGGAAGAAACGCGGTGTGTTCACCACCAAGGTCGCAGGCACACGGAAGGCGTGGTCGCGTTCTGAAGATTGGACCCCGTGTGGACGACGAAGAAGCAGCAAAAGTTTGACACGGAACCACTCGATCGGCTCCCCGATTGGTGTCTCTAGCCGAGGAGACGGGAAACGACGGACCGGTCCGGAAGGCGCCGCAGGCATGGAACAGAACAACGGAACGGATGGATGGTTGTGGCGGGGACCAGTTCGATCATGTCGTCCGCAGTGCGATGATCGGGTGACGCGTGCGCGGTCGAGGAACAGAACAGAGAGCGTATTGGTGCTCAGAACTATAGGCCCGGAGACACTCAGATGGGCCGACATCTGGCCCAGTGCACGGTCGATCGGGTAAAGCCCAAGACAGACTACGACGCGAAGCAGGCCCCCCTCTTCTCTGCTGCAGCCTGCTTTTATGCATTAGGGTTTGCACAAAGTGAAGGAGAAGGCCCACAGTTAACGGTAAACCCAGATCTACCAGCCCACTTATCAATTCCCACCGGCCCGCTACGCTTCGTCGTTCTATATGAGGCACCGGTGCCTTCCGCCTCTTCCCCGCTCAGCCGCCGCGCCGTGCAAACCCTAGTCCCTCGCCTTCCCTCAACCTAATCCATGGCCGTCAAGGAAGCGTCCCTTCGCCTTATTCGACTCGAATCCTGTTCTGAGTTCTGTTTCGATTTCTTGTCTTTGTTTTTTTACTTCTTTTGCATTGCAAATTTGATTGCCGTATTATTCGTTGGGTTCGTCGCCTTTGAGAGAACCGGATGGCTTCTCGTCCGTGCCACCTCGGTTCCGTTGCGGGCGTAGAATGATGCGTTGCGTTTAGATCCTCTCTGTTTCGTCCCATCCCTTCATATCTAGTTGTGTGATGGCAGATGGGTTCTTGAACAGTTCTTGCATTTCGGTGCTCATTCTTAGATTCGATCATAGGCTGCGATTGTTCGTGGCTATCGACAATCCTATGCGAGCTCCTTAACGATCTGTGTTCCTTGGTACACCCGAGGCCTTGATAGCCTTTGTTGGAGCAGCTCACCGCCCTCCGCCTCTTCGCATATTGTTGTTTGTTTAGGTCGTACTATTTTTGTGCTGCGCTGGATCTGTTTTCATTATGAATTTGCAAAGGGTGTGAGTTAGCACGTCCATGGCCTTCATAATCCCGGATTAACTCCCTTAGCTGTTCTTCTGATTCATGGGAGGCCAAGATTGATGTTCCTGGGAGTTTCGCTGATAGCGCCTTCTTGCCCGTGGAGGTGCTTCATTAGTAACTCGCCACACAACACACTACGTGAAATTTCGCCCTCTTGTATTTGGATGTTTGGATAAATATGGTTTCTTGGGGTTGTGGGGTGTTTTTTCTCCTTCGTATGTTCAAACATTCCAGTTGAGCGCTAGTTTATGTTGTCGAGGGACATTGCCGTGCACGCAAGCGACGAATTAATCTGTTCGTAAGGCTGCTAACTTTATACAATTGATTGTGAATTGTGGAAAACGAAACAACGTGCTTTTGCAAAACGTACGAGAAGCAAATGGCATATTCCAGTAATTTGAATGCAACACAAGACGAAATTTGCTGGTTTTACTGAGGCTTATTATGCTTGCTCTATCATACTAGTCCTGCATCCTTTACTGTTATACTAGTTTATTGTTCTGTTATCTATTCCCTGTGAAGATCCCAAGACCTACCGATAGGAAGTGCCGTTTGACACTGTAAACAGCAGCTGCTTCACTTCACTTCAGGTGTCCGTCCTTCGACCACAACCTTTGTGGTTTGGTCTGGGATGGAGCTCCCATCTGCAGTGGTTTGATTCAGCTGTGGTGCGTGATTTAAATCGGGTCTCTGAGGGATGTTATACAGAACTACTTATAGTTTTTTAGTTAATAGTTATTTCTATTATAACATAGCTTGGGCCTGATGCCACGTCTCCGGTAGCTTCGAGCATTGACCGGAGATGCTATGATTAGGCCGATACAAAGTTGTTCCAACGTTTCACATGTTGATAGGAACCTGGGGACTGTTTTCCATCAGTTTACAGAGCCGGTTTCTGTGATTACAGATTCTTTTACCATTAAGTATTTTGATTTGTTTTCATGTGTATGGCGATGATGCTACAATTAAGGCTTGTTTCTCTAACATTCGCAGTTGCCGCCTAAGAGCTTTCGCCCTGCCAGGCTTGAGAGCTTATGCTGCTAATTCCTTCCTTGGATGTCTGAGCCATGCACATTTTCGAGATTTTCATGTTTAGTTGTACGATCCGATTTGTTTCGCATTGCAAATGATGATAAATCCAAAGGCTTGTTTCTCTAACATTCGCAGTTGCCGCCTAAGAGCTTTCGCCCTGCCAGGCTTGAGAGCTAATGCTGCTAGATCCTTCCTTGGATGTCTGATGCAATGCAACGCAACACAACCATAATTTCTATAATTGTTTTTGTTATCTTTGGTGACCGAGTGTGTAAAATGTATGCCCTATGATGATACAATCAAGGCTTGTTTCTCTAACATTCGCAGTTGCCGCCTAAGAGCTTTCGCCCCGCCAGGCTTGAGAGCTAATGCTGCTAATTCCTTCCTTGGATGTCGGAGGGCATAAATCACACTTGTTTTTTGCTACATTATTTTCCAATAAAATGAAGTTCTGTGCTTATTGCAGCTGTTTGTAAATGAGTGAACTTTTGCAGGGAATTCTGCTCAGTGGAAAATAGGTGACGGTGTAAAAAGCTGCTCAATGCGTTCTGTAAACACATATGTTTTTTTGCGATTATTTGGAAAGATGTATAAAGCGGATCAATGCTTTGTGTAAACATAGATTTGGTTTGGAAGGATGACAAAATTTCCAATTAGTAAATGACTGTATACCCGATGGTGTTCAATTCAGAAATGGTTCTATCCAATTTGTATATTTTGTCTCGTTCGTGTCATGCAATGTCATTCTATCCAACGATATGTGCTAGTCATAAGCGCCTGTAAGAATTATTCAACTGGAGAAATGAAAAGCTTTCTATTCACTGTTATTGATGTCTTCTGATTTAAATGGGTAGGAAGAAAATGTGTGAATTAGGGTCTGTTTTGAACATGGCACAACGCAGTTTGATTGGTTGGAGGTCGATGGGTAATCTTCACCTCAATTGTAATTTTTTGTTATATTTAGGGATGCAGGGAAACCCACATAGAATAGTTTTACATAGGTAACCCTCGAAGATTGGCCATGACTAGGGCTAGACTACCGAGCCAGCTCGGCTCGGCTCGGCCAGCTCGTTAGGATAACGAGCTGGCTCGGCTCGGCTCGTTATCTTGACGAGTTGAAATACTGGCTCGGCTCGGCTCGATACGAGCTCGAGCTGGCTCGCGAGTCAGCTCATTAAGCTCGTCGTTCGCTCAGCATCTCTGCCGCAACCTAAGGAACAAGACGACGATCACGCCACCGGGTACATCTTCACGCCCTTGAGAACGACGGCGTGTCGAGCGGAGAGGCGGAGGCTGACGTCGCGACCGAGAGGGGACGAGGGCTGGTGACGTGGAGGAGCCGACACCACTGCACGAGGAGAGTAGGGGGAGCGGCGGCACCGTCCGGCTTGAGCCGCCGGCCGCAGCGCGTCACGTCGCCTATCCGCGGCTTGGATCTTGACTCGGTCTCTTTTCACCGCGGCTTGGATCTTGACTCGGTCTCTTTTCATCATCGCCGTGTCATGGGAAGAACGGTGAGGACAACAAGCTTGTGCTCACTATAAGCTTTGGCGTTGATGGCTGCAACGTCTATGATGGAGAGGCGAGTGCTGCGACAGGGGAAAGGAGGCGCCGACAACCTCACGGAGCTGCTCCAGGCAAGCTCGCATGTAGGTGGCGAGGGAGCAGGGTGACTGGCAAGCGAGGCAGACGATGTGGCTCGTGAATGGAGCGAGGCAGGCGGCGATGGGGACTTGCGAGGAGGCAAGGTGTTGTGACGGCGCAATTCAGGAAAGGGATAAAGTGTAGAGAGGGAGAAGAGGACCAAAGGGTGTTGGACCTGTTAGGACTTACTGGCTCGTTTGGCTCGCGAGCGGCTCACAAGCCAGCTCGTTAAACATAACGAGCTACAAGCCTGGCTCGGCTCGTTAGAAAAAATAAACGAGCCGAGCTGAGCCGAGCCGAGCTAGTCACGAGCCGAGCCGACCTAACGAGCCACGAGCTTTTCGTCCAGCCCTACCACACTGCATCCCTAATGAATGATCGTCTTCGTCTCCAGCAACCCACAAGACGGTCGTGTGGACTCGTGGGTCGTGGCCGAGATCCTTGGTTCAACTGGAGCGGCATGGCTCAAACTTCAGTTTTGCAAACTTCAGTTTTGCTAGGTCTTATGCCATCTCTACAAGACACATCACAGACCGCACTGATCAACACGAAAGGAGCAACCAAAAAACTCTCGACACATACAGCGATATGCCTTCGAAAATGCGACCAGCTGAGAGCTGAAATCAACTACAGCTAGCCCTCTAGAAACCTCAGCGCAACGCGCCCTGCATAATAAGTCAATTAAATATAAGGTAGCTGTACGAAATATACCCAACAATTCATAACAAGATTTTGCATTATAATTATTTTTCTTTTCGAACATGCAGAAGAGTTACGTATCTTTGTATTATAGAGAAAATAGAACGATCCGTACATAGCCCCTCAAGCTAGGACCAAAGCGAGAGGGGTGATTACATACACACTTGATGTTATAATTTCTTTCTCAAATGTTATGTGACTGTGAAATAATTCTGACAGTTCATGACAAGATCTTGCACTCCAACTTTCTTTTTCTGTATGAAATGCCTCGTGTTGAGATTGACTACAAATATGTGCATGTATACAGAAGACTACAAACAAAGTATTGTGTACGTGCTCATCCGAAACTCAGATTGCAAATATGAACAAAGAGACCAAAATAGCGAAATTTCAGTAAGAAAGGAACACGAAACTTCATGACACGATTCTGCTTTGCTATTTTCCTTTTTCTATATGGAACGATGTTTTTGAGATATACATGTGTACTGACTACAGACATATGAACAAACACCCATCCTCCTCCCTACAAATTTCCCTTACCTACACCAGTGACTAGATTAACCCACAACAAAAACTGCCTTCAGCTTGTAGGGTCTCTGCATTGCAGGCACCAAAAGGCTTCAAAACTTGTGTGGTTGCAACTTAGCTCAAACAGTCTTCACTTTTACGAGCTGAGATCTGCCTATGCTAAGCGTTAAGCGAGATCCGAGTCTTGATGGGCTTCAGCTTCACTCCCATGCTCTCGGGGGATAGAAGTTCAGGGGATATGCAAATCGGGCTCAGTGTACTCCGGGGGCTACTTTCATGCTGGGAAGGTCTGTAAAGCCCGTATCCCATAAGGAAGTATTCCATTGGAATCAGCATTGCATGTGGTTGCTCTTCAGTAACAAGTGAACCGCAGGCTTGAACCTGCAATTTATCCACAGAAGACTACTTAAAACCCGCCTTACTTCATGTAAAGATCACCTTTGTGACGTTGAATGTCAAAATATGTTTACCTCCACAAGCGCACAATATCTTTGGTCTAATTTTGTGGTCATATGGACAGCGTCGGCATGGAATTGTGAGTATTCTCCAACAAAAATCAGCGTACGGCACTGAAGCTTCTTCAGCATGTCCGTTAAGTCATGTCGCCTGTTTATCGCTTGAAGGAACCGCCATACATTAGCTCCTTGTCTCTCATGGAGTAACTGCAGGAAAGGAAATAAGAGTTAGAGATGTTCAAACAGTAGATGCTGTTGTCGTCTTAAGCACTAGAAAAATAGAGGTGAAAACTAACACTTCTACAGGCTTGCACAATCTCTGATTCAGGTTCTTGTCCATTCCCGCGAACTTCCTGTACATGGAATCAAGGAGCCTGGGTTAAGACGGTATATTAATATTACGGATGAAATCAAAATAGAATACTGATGGAGGACCATAAATACCGTGCTGAAATATCGTTGTAGCAAGCTTTCCTTGACTAGTCCACGTGTTCCATAATAATAAAGCAAGTTTAATAATACCTGCCACATGATATTCTTTATGTTAATACAAATACACTCTAAATATTGGACATAGCAATAATTAACTGGAGAAAAACACAAAAGGCATTCAAAATAACTGAGAAAAGGAAGCCTCTCGCGATATACCTTGTTATACAACCATTCACTCCATGAAGGGGCTTTACATAGCGGTGAAACCAACATTAGGCCAAGAACCCTCTCGCGATATTTTGTCTGTGACAGTGAATACAAATACCCTTAGCAAGGGCTCAAAGTGCAAACAGTTTAAAAACCTACTCATGGTAATACTTACTGCAAAGAGGGTGAGAATATAGGCACCAGCGGTGACACCCAAGCACATTACAGACCCCAAACTGCAAGGACAAAACCAAGATGATAACATCAGAGGCCTCCTATATGCACAAAAATAATCAAGACAGAATTCAGCAACTGTCCTTATACAATACCTGAAGAAATCAAGGACATCAGCAACTTGATCAGCGAGGTCATCCACAGATGGCACGGGCACATCAGGTGGAATTGGAGCTGCTCCTAACTGTAGTACTTAACAGAGAACATGACAAATAACCATGTTAGAATTAGAGCTAACATAACCAAAGTGGTTGGTAAGGTAATCAATGCAAGAAAGAACCATCATAACTGACCTCGTGTCCTTGAGGAGTGATGTGGTAGACACAGAAATTGTGAAGCAACAGCGACGCCGCCTCCGGGCAGAAGAACAATCCTTGGAAGCAAGACATGTCTACCAAACAGGAATTTGCCAGTGTGAGTCCCTTTTCTGGTGGAAAACATGCTATCCTATACTTAGAAAGCTTAATAAGGCAATGGAATCACTAACGATTTAAGGCTACATCAGGATAGGTTATGAGCGCTGGCTTGTCTTCGTCTCCATATACAGTAACCGATAGAGTACCACATCTTGTTTCAACTCGGTGCTCCTGAGGAATCACGCAAGTCAGCAGGCACGTATTAGAAGTTTTGTCAGAAAACGTAGCACAATCAAATGTATTTGAATTACAGTATCACATTTCATTCCCAAACCGATCAAAACAATAAACATATCGTCCCTCTGGTACAGAATACACAGATACAGGAGCATAGCGAACCTTTGAGTTGCAATAACAATAAACAAATTATTAAGTTCGTGCTAGCTTTCTTCTTGTTCCTTTTGCTAGGCCACATTACAACCATAGCCAGCTGGGGGATTCCCTCTCCCAAATTACAACCATGGCATAGCTACGAATTGCAATCAAAAGACACACAAGAAAAGTATCACAGAACAGCTAATATTCCCCATTCTTAATCGGTGATCCTTCGAGCAATGCTCGCTAACTAATATCATAGCATCCTAATTTACAAGCATTGCTGCTAATTAAGGCACAGAAAAGATGGGAAAAGAAAACAAGAAACGGAAATTTCAAGAACAAACAGCTACCTAATCACCCGCAAGAACTACAGGAAAGAGAGCAACAAGAAACCCGGCCACGAATTCAAACCAAAACCTCCCCCAAGGACGCAACCAAACCCAAATGCAGGGGAATCAAGAAGCGGAGCCCAGAGCACGGACCGTGCCGCCGAAGAAGAGGCGCTCGACGTCGATGGAAACAGAGCCGCTCGAGTCCCCCATGGCGGACGCCTGCCTGCCGGCCGGCCGGAACCTCCTACAAAGATTCTCCGTCGGCTTCGGCCACCAACCTCCTCCGGCTCTCTCTTTCTCTCTCTCCTACCCTTCCCTTTCTCCCTCCCTCTTCCCCGCTGGCTTCCCTCGAAATCCTTGGCGTGTATTGCGTGTGTATATATACAGCGGAGGCCGGTGCCCGGAATAAGCTCCCCACCGACGGCGGTCAGCTCACCGAGGGCGGTGACCCAACGGCGCCACAGACTAAAATAACGGGACGGGGTTGGGATCCACTCGTTGTTCCCCTCCTCGTTTTCTTGGGGTCCCACATGTCATCGTATCGCTCGGTGCGCGTTTGACTAGCCGGTGGGCCTGGCCTGGCGTTTTCCCTTTGTTCCGCGCGTGACAGCTCGGATGGCGGAGGGGGTCGTTTGCTGGGGGCTCGCCGCGTCGCCCTCGTGAAAAGCATTAATCCCGCGATATTCTCTCTTTGTTTTTTGAGAAAGAAAATTGGTTGGGTGAAAGATATATCTAGCACACATGGGCAATTTTAGCTATCTTCTATATACTGAAAACGTACTAAAAATGGGATCAGCCACCAATTTTAGATTCCTACCATTTCGGAAGAACGTGCTAAAATCTTTTTAGGATACGATTCCGGAAATATAGGTCCTCACAGGAAGCTTGAACCTAGGATAGAAACTCAAAATTGGAAGGTTATATTTTCTCTGCAATGTGATGTGGCGTAGGGCATAATATCCAGAAACGCGAGAAATGATCATAAAAATCGATCCTTGTTTACTAATATGAAATTTACGAGCATTAGTTAGCACATCACTCCACGTCAATGCATCAAATCTAGTGGCCTACGTACCACAGAGTCAAGCATAAGGAAAGCAATGCCTAGTGTTTTTTTTTTTTTTTGACACGAAAGCAATGCCTTGTTGAAATTGCTTGCTACAGGTTTCTGGGTGCCAACTCAAACTGGTGGCATCAATATGTCCCTTTTGTGCCGAGCTGGAGCGGCCCCACATTTCAGTCTGAGAAAGCTGAGTCCGGTCATGGCCCCCCGATGCGTCATGGGTTCCTCCTGATTGGCCGCGCCGCTGGGACCCGGATGTCAGTAGGGGATTAATGACGCCCCATGCTTAGCCTCGTGAGTTGCGACAAAATGAATACGGAGAGTCCTGAAAATGATTCATGATGGAGGTCTCGGATCCGTCTGAGTGGCATCAAATCGGTGTTTATTCTTTCTTTTTTATTTAGGTATTGGCGTATTTTCTTTCACACATTTCTTGCAAGAGTAGTCGGAGAATGCCAGCCTTTTGTCCAGTCTAATAAGATCATTTCCCTTTTTTCTTTGGTGATGGTTGATAGTATTTGAGAAGATCACAAATTTAATATGCGCTTGAGCTATAGTATTATTTTACATGCATCCAACTTTATAGGTTGACCCGGCGGGATCATTGGGGAAATGAACAATTCTTGAACTCTTTTCTAAGCTACTTTAAGAGACGTGGTCGGTCTCGTTGACTTGCACTTGCCAACTAAAAACAACGTCTCTCCTACTCGTTGTTGTTGTTGTTGCCTGATGCTTTCAAACGCGCTGCAAAGCAACGCTAGATTCCTCGCTTCTCTTGCATTGCTGTCGTCTTTGCCGGCCTTCTTGAAGCTTGTGAATCATTCATGGCTGTTCTTGCTCAGCGAGGATCAGTTTCATTTTAACGTGACGTTTCAAAGTAGAACCAAAAAACAAGATCGCAGAAGCGCCAGCGCATGTGGAAAAAGATCTCACCTGGCATACTTTGCAAGGCAAAACTGAAATACGACATGAATGCGATCCACGTGATCATAGACCAAGCTCTCCTCCTCCGCTCGTGGATCTCGACTGCCACATGCTCTATCACGATCGTCAAACTTAATCTACATCTCAGATCGATTACGCAAACCTTCTGTCGGTGAGAATGCGGCTGCGTTCCAACAATGTGCAAAGATGACCAACAAGTAACAGTGGTTGCATAACAAAGTCTGAAGAAACTTCTACGTACAAATGTGCACACTGAAAGCGCAAGGCAAGTGATGGAAGAGAATGTGTAGGGAGTGTGCGAAGCCATGCCATGGACACCTAACCCTGCTTCAACTGTGCCATAGAAGCACGGCTGTTCATTGGAGCACGCGCGACAGGGTGGCTAATTAATTGTTCCCAGGTCTCCATCCAAGTTCGTCGGCAGGTCCTAATTGTGGAATTGACCCCATCACCTAATTTAATCTGCTCGGCAACCGCAATAGTACAGTATACTAGGGAGTACAGTACTCAAAGGACGCGTACATGTAGCATTAGTACTAGTTACACGTGCGAGCGAGCAGCTGATGGAGCACACACGGCGGATCGAGGACTGAGCATCTCTGGTTGACCTGTAATTAAACTTGGTCATCGTCGAATTGATGCACGGCCAGCTCGGCGTCATGTCTCTGAGCTCCACTTAACAAGCAGTCGAGCTCGTCACCAAATTTATATTATTACTTCAAGTGTCAGAAGCATCTCAGACTTTATACTACTTCTTCCTTTCAGATTTGAGCGCCAAATCTGCAGCAGGCCCGTGCGCCTCGCGTTTAGACCGGAGAGGGGTCACATGCACGCAGCATTACGGCGCGTGGCCGCGCATGCAACTGTTCAGACATCTTGCACCGCGTGAATATGGGCTTCTTGCTTCGCTTGTGCCGTGCGATCAGTTCTGGCATTTCCCACTGCCTGAAGCTGGCCTGTAGATCTTCGTCAGGTCTTTGCTTGTGTTACGCACTTACGCTGTCAATCTGCCAAATCGAAACACAGGTGCCGTCCCGACGACAGGCGCGTGCGTTTCGCTCTCACTAGCTCCAGTCGTACGAGTAGTCAACAATAATAGCTAGTAGTACAGTCTTATTCAGGAGATGGTGCATGGTCCATGCATGATTAACAACAATATGCTGACGACAGGGAAGTTAATCGCTCTCAGGTCGCCATCCAAGTTCGTCGGCACGTCCTAATAACACTCGAATTGACTAGCCACTGATCGTAATTTAACTGCCCCGTACGACATCGCGCGCGTCGTGGGAGGAGCAGAGGGCAATATGATGCGCGCTACCAGTGTTAAAACTACTCTAAGTACAGTGATTAACAAATTTCTGCACTCTGAATCATGATAGTAGGGGAAAAAAAAGAGAAGGTACTATACTACTACCACTCACACGCACACAAAGCGGCGAACTGAGCAGCTAGTTGACCTGCGGCAAAGCCAGCTTGGCGTCATTAAGCAAGGTCAACTTTATGTCGTAATTCCGCGCACGGTCATTTGTCCCCGTGCGGTGGATCTCCAGCAAGACCTGTACACGCCAAATGCTGTCTTCTTTTTCTGTCTGCAACAAGGTCTCGTGGGATTTTGGTACTACGTCACTTGATCTGTACAGGTCTGACGACTGAGAACATGCGCCACTGATCTGCCTTGCAACAGCGTTTGCGTACACATATTGCAGTAATCGTAATCACCTGCTTTTTTACGTCGTCAAATCCGGCAGAAACAGCAAGCCAGGCAGCCTAATCGCGGTCACAGACGAAACGATCAGTCGAGAGCAAGTGAGCAACAGGCGCCTTGATTGGCTCTTGTCTCGATCGATCGATCCATCGACAAGCAGGGGAGAGTCTCGTCACTACATGATCTGATTGAGCCGAGCGTCTTCTCATTTCACGGACGCCGTCGTACGAGTCAACACAAGTTCTGAAACCCTCGAAAGCGACCTGCTCTTTTACCTATCCGCGCATGCAATCGGGGCAGATTGAGAATTCATCGATGATCTTGTTCTGCAGCAAAGCAGACGTAGTTTTTCTCAAGAAAACAAATCCAGCTCGAAGTTTAAGCTTAAGAAATTTCCAGCAAAAAACTATACTAAAAAGCTTAATCAGTATTGGTTGTTATTCTCCATGGGGGCCAATTCAAGTGACTACTAACATAATTTAGCGGCCAGATTGTCCAACCTGTTTGCTCCACTAACTGCATTTGGCCAGTTGGCCGTTTTAAAAACTGCTCAAGCCAGCCGGCTGCTGACCGAAAATCAAGCACATCTGTATAGACAAGTCACGAGTCAGGGCTCAAGATCTCCACCATTTTAGTTGGAATAAACATTTTAAATCCTCTGATCAGAACAAAACGTCATCTACCTAAAATATCTTCGTCCAAGCTTTGTTGCTTATACAAACTACTTAACCCGCATTGCACGTGGCAGATCCAAGGTTTACAAAACCGACGGTAACCGCTCGGTTACCGCGGTTACCGGACTAACCGGTCCGGTCCGGTTAGTTCGGTCATCCGGTTTTGAGATTTGAATTTTGAAATTTTTTGGAAATTTGAAAAAATTTGAAATAAAAAATATGTAAATAAACTAGATGTTATTTGCAACACATTGGTGGAAACGGTTAATAAAAATGAGGTTGTTTGATGGGTCAAAAAAATGGCGCAAGAACCGTCCGGTTAGTTGAGTAGAAACCGGTCGGTTAGTTGAGTAGAAACCGCGGTAACCGGTGCGAACCGTCCGGTTTTGCGCCGTCTGACGTCGAGGTGAAGGTTAGTTTATCGGTTTTTATTTTTTTCTGTTCCCGTTTGATTGATATACAGTTATAGAGATGCAATGTAGTGCTGCTAAATCGATGATTGTGAAATTTGTTAGAGGGCAATGTAGTGCTGCTATATTTCATTGGATAGATGGTATTATCAACTCGGCAATTGTTGTGTATTGGTAGTATGTGAATTGTGTATGTGTTACTAAGAGGAAATGAGTACATCGTATTGTCGATGTGATTTTCTTGCAGGCACGATGGGTGATCGTGATAAAGATAGTGTATGGGAACATAGTTTTCTTGCATGCTTGTATCCATTATTGTATGTTGATGTGCGCAAAACTACATGTATTATGTTTAAAACTATGTTGTATGTTAAATTTCGTCAAGAACTATGTATCGGACAATTTATGTTGGACTTTGTATGAATTGTGGTATGTTGTATGAGGTTCATTGGTGCAATATTTCATGAATTCTATGTTCTCAATGTCTGATAACCATTATTAGAATATTTCATCAACGTTCATGCCAAAATTTCCAATTTTTTGAGCCTATTTTAGCAATTTCCAGTGAAACCGACAAAACCGAGAAAACCGGTCGGTATACCGAGCAAACCGGTCGGTTACCGAAGAAACCGGTCGGTAACCGAGATTTTGAATTCAAATTTTGATTTTTGAATTTTTGTCCGGTTACCGCGGTAACCGGTAAAACCGGTCTAACCGGTCCGGTTCGGTCGGAACGGTCCCAACGGTTATGTAAACCTTGGGCAGATCCAAGTATCGTTAAAACAAACCTTTCACACTGTCGGTGGCTGCAAACGTTAAATGCGGTTCATGTCATGCCCCAGAGTTTTAATCACCAGCACCCACGCGTGTATGGTCCAGATGCATGCATGGGTGGTGGTTGGAGCTAAGGGGAAGTACGTGTCGGTTTGGTTTTTAAGCCGCCATGGCCCTCGATTTGAATGGGCTGCATGCATCAATGGAGAATCGACTGCACAGTACCTGCATGGAAAGCTCGTCAGCAGATTGCCCGTCCATTCTCCGCCACCAGTAATGGCTTAACAGCATCGCCGTACCGGCATTATGATGATGACTCGCACGAACTGTGCGCTCGTGTCGTGGCGTTCGCGCCACCTACTCCGGCGTCCTCGCGGGCCACGTACGTACGCGCACCTCGAGAGGGGTACTACTCAGCTTACTAGTCAATGATGCTTCACTTGGAGGCTTCAAGTTAATTAAGGACAAAGATTTACTGATCTGATTCTCCTGTGTGCTTTGTTGAAAGCAAACAGGTTAGCAGCCAGGAAACGGTACCAGAGGAATATTCTGATGCCGAGCAAGTATCTCAACCACCAGACAGCAGTTCGATCATAAAACTGGCCACGTAATCAACTTCTCCGATCCGTTCATGATCACTGTCTCCAGCACGAAATATAGGAAAGATGTGATGTCAGTAACAGTTGGGAACAGCATAAGCAGCTGATTAATTTTAGCAGTTGAGTAACACACCTGGCGCGCCAGAGATCGACACCCGATTCAAACTGCCGGGCGTTGCAACACCCAAATGATCGAGTTGCTAGCTTAGCTTCTGTACGTACATAATCGATCATTGCTGGCACATGGAAGACGATCCTGAGACTTCACACTTGATAATCTGGGTGCTCTGAGCAGAATCCCTAACATGATTACCACCGAGAGCTTGACAAAGCGATCGAACGCCATGATTAAATCCGAGCGAATTAGCCCACGAGTGATAATAAATTAACACAACGTGCAGGCATGTTGTTTAGCCAGCTACCCCGAAAGCGGCCGGCCGGCCGTCACCGGCCTCCTCTGCTTGGCCTGGTGGCGTTATCAGCTTCTAGTAAAAGACGAACAATTCGTTAACTCGTCAAGCCGTACCATTCGCTCGGTCGCGCATCAAGGTCACTTCGGACGTAGGCTCCGCGTCACCAAAGTTGGTGCCCATTTGGTCATTCCTTCACATTTTCATATATAGTAGGATACATGCTGCTTGTTGCTTTGCAATGGTGATGCATATACGTCGACCTACATGTCCCTGCAGCGTGGAGTACGGCTGCACATTTTTTTGGGTCCTTCGTTATTGGACATAGGAGCGCCTCTGCCAAGAACTACGAAACAACGCGCAATGTGCCTTGTGCCCACCGGCCCAGCGCACGGAGTTCCTGGCAAGTTGGAAAGATCTCCTCTTTGGTTGTGGTTTTTTTTTAGATAACTAGGATGGCTACCTGCACATTTGCGCGGCTAGATTTATGTTTAAAATTAAAATATATTTATATTATTATAAAAAACTAACATAGTTTATTTTATTATTTATTTTATGCTCTATATTTATAAAATAGTAGAAATAAATTGGAGAATTTCTCATCATATCTCAATTTGAGTGTGAGATGATTCATCATTTATTTTAGATTGTGTCTTAGCTACTTAATTGTATTTGATTTATTTTAGAAGTGAGATTGGTTCAAACCTGTCATGCTAAACAACTAACATTTGTCATGGTAGGAAGAAAAGAACATGTCGTACTCAGTGTTTTAAAAAACGGAGAAACTAAGCGGGCGGTTGAGCACCGCCTAACGCCCAGGCATGCTTAAGAGATGCTTAAGCGGTGCTAAGTGGTCCTATGCGTTTGTACTTTTAGCAAATAAATATAAAAAGATAGAGAAAAATAGTGAAAACATTCATATCAACACATATTTGTTGGGAAAAAGAAGAAGAAAATGCTTAATTAACAGCTTAGTTGAAAGCGAAGCGGTGGAGCACCGCCTAGCGCCTAAGCGGCGCTTAAAAGGTCTAGGCAGTGGCTTTTTAAAACATTGGTCGTACTATAGATAAATCTTTTGAAGAAAATGTGTCATGCTAAAAAATAAGAAAATGCGTCATGCCAGAAGCTAGACATATGACGGTGTAATTTGAAATAGGAATTAAGTGTATTTTGCATATTTTATTATTCCAAATTGAGGTATTTTTGACTCCATGGTGGGTAAATTAGACATAGGAATTGGGGGTATTTTTCTATTTTTAATTATTTCAAATTTATTTTTTGGACTAATAATGGCTTGGTGGGTAATTTAGAAATAGGCGTGAGGGATATTTTTGGATATTTTTATTATTCCGAATTTAGTTATTTTTTTACTCATAATGGTATGGTGAGTAAATTAGAAATATATGTGAAAGGTACTTTTGTCTATTTTTTATTATTTCGAATGTAAATAGATGAAAATGAGTGTCAGGCCTTTTGCATACTTGATGCATGCATACAGGCTACGATTTGTTTTACATTATTAAAAAGTCTTATCATAAATGGAAAAAAGAGGCAGAAATGCTAATCTATGCCACCATCCAAACTTGACGAAGATATTCATGGCCACCACCTCTATGAGAAAAGACAAGTTGAGACCATCACATCCTCCTGGATATCTTTGGTTGTGTTTCTAGCCTAGAAGACTATAGTTCATCTTCTTCACAAAGCATGCCGGCAGTGGTTAGTGACTTAGCTCGACACCTAACTTGTCGATGACCAATCAAGGAACGAGGTGAGAGTCGAGGCAGCTTGAACTCTATATCTATATCTGGCCCTATTAGATCGTATGTTATGTCTTCGGAATAAAAGGAATACATATGTGTTTTAGAACACCTCCACCAAACCGATTCAATCGATCCAAGACATCTCAGATGAAGCGCTACTTTTTGGGACATGGCAATTGTTTGTGTTTGGCCATATGTCTTTTGTAATGACTGATACCCTTAGCAACTAGGTCAACAGTCGTGTTCTTTTATGAGTGGTTAGCTGCTAAAACAATTTGCACACCTGTACGACTCTATCACAATTGTACATGCCATTAATTGTGCCTTCATATTTGGTTTGTATTGAACATTGTTTTTGGTAACAGCTTACTAGATAACCATCCACAAACAACTTACAAGATTGTTCTGTTTGCTCATCCATCCAGAGCTAACTATAGTACCAAGGGGACCTTTGCCCCCCCCCCCCCCTCTCTCTCTCCTAAAAAGGAAATCTGCAAAACGCTTCATTAGTTATTCCTTGATTGCCCCCCTTAAATAATCTTCTAGTTCAGTCATATTCTATGTACTAGAACGATGTACTGCAATGCGAGAGGAGTTCTTCATAAAGTACATAGCGATATACAACACTCTACGCCACTTCCTAAGTATTACAATCTTGTTGTGTTGATTGGACGCTCCTCTTGTAGCAATGGTACATGCTATGGATTCTTGACCGTATTGGTGTGCCAAACTATAAGTTTTGTAGGCCCCCTGGATCCGTACGCGATGCATGCTACTTACAATATGCATTGTTGTGCATGTATTGACATATTCACCAAGGAGTTACCTTCTTTTATCCTTATGGAGGTCCGTTACGATTTGTACTTACGCACCTAGTGGTAACTTGGTTACCCCAATGGTGATGTAGTGTTAGAGATATATATATATTTCCTTTTACCCTACGTGCGTATCAACCACCTTCTTGTGCTTATCCTTCACTATGTTATCTTTATAATTGGACTCTTCATGTTAATCATGCAAAAAGATCCACACAATAAAGCAAAACATCTAGCCATTGACTCTGACATGTAATCAAATAGTAACTAAATTAGAATAAAAAACAACAATACTACCACCACTACTAATATGTATCAAACTCTCGGTCTAAATAGTAAACTTAAGAATTAGAACTATGTAAACATAAAAAATATTCTTCGATATATGTTGAGTCAAAATACCTGTGAAACAGAGTGTAAAACAAATACAGCCCATAAATACTCATGTCAAAGTATTAGTAAATAATAAAGTCTATGTCTAATAATTAATAATACATAGATATAACTAGATTTTTAGATAGAAATAAATTAAATTTTATTTATGTTACAAAATATTGATTTATATAGTGGTAATCAAATTTTAGATAGTTTGATTGTTTGGAACTAGAATATATTTATGTATGGTTGTAACATACCTCTAGAGAGAAAATAAGAGAAAACACAAAACTCTCAAGATATACCTGCACGCCGTATTGTATTAATCAACAAATCACATAAATATTCCTCTGCGGCAACACATAAGGGCATGATAACGACCTCTCTTAGCTCAAAGCTTCTTAATACTTTATTTAAGAGAATCACTCACATAATTAGTCTAGAATCACTTCTCTTGATAACAACCTTTGGTATAGCGATAAGATTGTGGCCCACATGGAAGATGATCCTGGGATTTCACTCATAATCTGGATGTTGTGAGCAGAATCCCTGACACGTTAATGATTAGATAAAGCCAGAATAGCTATGATTGAAGCCAAGTGCGTGAATTAGCCCAAGGGTAAATTAACAAAACGTGTTACTCCCTCTGTCCCATTTTATAAGGGTTTGAAAAGTTTAAAATTTTTCCTAAAATATAACACTGCGTTTGGATGTTGGCATTGAGGCCCATAATTCGGAATTGGCATTGGGCAGCCTCCAATGCCATTGTTTGGATGTCCACGGAATTGTCTCGCAGAAACGGGATCGAATGCCGAATCCTTTTTCGCCGCCCTCCCGCGCCACTGCGTCCAATTCAGAGCCCCCGCCCTTTGTATTCGGCCGAAATCACCCCGCCCTCGCCCCCACGCTCACTTTTCCCTTCCCCGCCTCCAGAAAAGAACTCCGCTCGCCTGCTGCTCGACTCCCGCGCACGCCTGCAGAGAGGAACGGGAGGAGGCGACGATCTCCGGAGACTCGACGGCGGCGCAGGTGAGCCTCGTGCCCCCATCCCTTCCTCCCTCCGGCCATCCCTCCCTCCCTACGTCCCTCTCCCAGCCAGCAAGCAAATCAAACTCGCCCCCATCCTTTCCCTTCGCAATCTCTGCTCAATCCGCTATGGACGACCTCGCCCAGCTCTGCCAGCAACCCGTGGAGGCCTCTCCCTCATCCTGTGCCCTTGAAATTTTTAGATCCGTGCTCTTCCTCATCCCCTCCCCCTTCTAAACCCTAGGTCAGTCAACGTGATGAGGAAATTTAATTTATTTGTTGCTGTTTACAGGGGAGGAAAGGAGGTTGGCGGGTTGAAGGTAGCTCCTCATGATTTCTGAAAAATTGTGTTGTGGCTGATTGAAGCAGGCTGCCGGATTGAAGTTTCTGTGATGCACAAACTGAATATTTCTGTTCCTTTTTGCAGGGTTGCACAGGCTGGTCGGACAGCTGAAGGTAATTGCTCCCAGATTTTTTTTCCTCCTAAACTGAATGTTCCCATATTTCTGTTCTTTCTAAACTGAATGTTCCCAGATTATTTTTTGCAATTCGTGTCCTGTGCTGATGTTGGAATGAGAAGAATGGCTCTTGAATGAGCTTGTAATGCTTTATTAGATGGTTCATGTAGCTCTGAATTATGACTTTTAATTACATGCCTTGTTGTTATGGATCTAAATTTGTGATGTGTAATTTATCTCCTAGTGCTGGACAAGTTGTTGCTACTTGTAAGAGACATGGAAACTATTTTATGTCATGTTATTGTCTCTTTGATGGCTCTTGTGATCAACATTTATGCTGTTGAGATGTCATCAATATTTTTAAAATTGTTGCTGTTATTATTTCGAATTTTTCAGAATATTGCTGCTCTTATGATCTTTTTTGACAATATTATCATGCTTTTTTAGCTTTAAAATAATATACATCGATTCAAATATATGCACAGCTGTCAGAATATATTTTCATACATGTACAGAGTGTACATTGTTCAAACGTTATAATTCAGCATTTGTATATTCAAACAGGAATTGGAATTGGTTGCTACCTTTGAATTCTAGCTACCAATTACATGCACATCCAAACAACAGCATTGGCATTGCAGGCCAATTCCAATTCTGCAAGGCTTTGGTATTGGAGGTCTAATGCAATTCTGCATCCTCAATGCCAACATCCAAACGAAGCCTAAGAGATTCTACATATAAGACAAATTTTGAGAGTTGGTAGGGTGGATGAGTGAATGTAAATTGAGGGGTACAATACTCTTTTACACGAAGACTATTTTTGTCTTGAAGTATTAGGATCTCTTAGATTTTGAGACGGATGTAGTAGCAAAATAGATGAAAAAAGGGGAAAAAAAAAGAACCACAAGAGAATGTAGACTGCAAGGACGATTCTTATAACACGACGGAGC
Organism: Eragrostis curvula; assembly: GCA_007726485.1. Lineage (NCBI taxonomy): Eukaryota > Viridiplantae > Streptophyta > Magnoliopsida > Poales > Poaceae > Eragrostis > Eragrostis curvula. The sequence goes on along the minus strand of RWGY01000026.1, from coordinate 8,397,406 downwards.
GTGTCGCCTAGCCAGGTTCCCGGAAAGCAACCGGCCGTCACCTCCACTGCTGCGCCCTGTGGCACTACTGAATTCCTCGTCAGTCTGAAACGAACAGCGCGCTAACTCAAGCCGTACCATTTCGATCGGTCGAGCATCAGGGTCGCTTTGGGACGTAGGCTCCGCATCATCAAGTTGATGTTCGTTAGTTCGTTTCGTTTTCATATGACGATACATATAGAAGCTGCTTGTGAGTTGTGATGGCGATGTACATAGATGTAGGTTTGTTTAGATGTCTTTGCAGCGTGCAGTACGACTGCTCACTGATGGGTGTCTAGTGGTCATTGGCTTCGTCCGGTCCGGCTATTGTTCCTTCCTGTCCGAGATCGATCCACCGACAGCTTACGCGATCGTTTGATCATATGCGCGAAGCTCGTGCGTTGCGTGCTATGATAATCACGTTAAACTAATCGAAGAACATAGTAGCCCCATACTGACACCATGAGCACTTGCTACTACAGTACTCATGGGCCTTGTAAGAGGCAGACAATGCAACATATTGATGCAGGCAGGTGCTAAAAAATAGTACCCCGACACTGCTTCCATGTCCTGACACACAGGCGCCGGTCGATGTATCGAAGCTTCTTCTTGTTCTACGACGACGACGCTGAATGATGAACACAGTAGCTGTGAGTAGCCAAACAGGCATGGAGCTTGGGATGGACAGGGACATGCCACCAAATTAATTAACGAACGTACGTACGTTGGCCGATCAACCGAGAGCCTTCGCTTGTCTCTTCTCGTGTCGTCGGATCAGGGTGATTGATGCTTGTATTCCCATGGTTAGGTGTCGTGTAATTTCTCTCTTTTTCCTTTTGACTTTGACAAACAAGTACCGTCCCTCGCAAAAAAGACAAACAAATATCATAGCAGTTCGCCAAAAAAAAAAAGAGTCATAGGAACAAACCAAAGATTTTTTTTTTTTAGGAAAAACAAACCAAAGATGGTGGCCTGGTGGAACGAGATCCTCGTGCGTGATCCTTTGCACACGCAGACCAGACCAGCCCAGACGTCCGAATGGCCCAAGCAGCCCAACACAACGACGCGAATTCACCGGTGCTACGAGCGCTCCAGTTCTGCGCCGCCGGCGATGAACGCCGCTAATGGCTTCTGCCGCTTCCCCCACTCCCGATGTGCGCGCGAGACGGAAGAGCTGTCTTGCTGCCGCCTCGGGCAGAGACGAGGTAGTAGAGCGTCACCCGCATCTCCCGACTTGTGTGTGCATGCGCCCCCGGAATCCCCGGATGTTGTATTGCTGTTCATTGTGGCCTGATCTGCTTACAGTGAGGATGCAGAAGCAGCGACAACCCGATTGGCTCATCATCACTCTGGTTTATCACTCGACTGTGCTTCTGGGCTTCTTTTTTTTTTTTTGAGACCGGGCTTATATATTTGGAAAGCTCAGCATCATGAAGCCACCATCAACTAACGGGCTTTAACAGCAGGTGCCATGGGCCGGAAGGCCAATAAACCTTTAGACACGATTCGGCCTTCCAAGGCCCGAGAGCAACCGTCAAACGGAACGCTTGAAACTCCCAAAACATGGCTTTGTTTCATTCTGACCTTTCTACAATTCTACTAATCTAAAAACAAAAAAACTAATCTACAGGCAGCCTACTCCGCAACCCATTTTTCTGTAAGAGTGATGAGTTTAGACTTTAGAGGAGCGAGTCTGTGATCAGACTAGGCATGTTATCACATATTTCAAAATTTTGATGGAACTATTTGTGCACAATTCTGAATGTCGACATAATGCCAAATATATCGGTTGATGCACAGGCTGGGAGTAGTAGTGCGGGACATTTTGTGCTGAAATATAACCTCTCTTTATTTAAAAATAATATTTGTGCATAATAACTTCTAAGCATGTTAATGTGAAAGCACAATGAGAAATTTCTCATTGTATAATTCATTTCTATATATACTTATAATTTGACTAGATATTAGTCAAAATAGTTTGTCAAAACATATTAAATGTTTGAGTTTTCTAGAAACATGTATACGTACGTATAGCATATTACTGGACGGATGAAGTATACAACAAAAATAGTAATTAGTCAAGGGTAAGCGTACATGACGATTATTTATTTTACATTCGATGATCATAAGCACGACCTAATCGCCACAAGAAATCTGAACTCCATCACATATGTATGGCACTCGAGAAGATAAATCTCTAGAGCTCGGGAACATTTTTTCTTCGTCATCTTGAAACCGTCCACGACTTCCTGGATCGAGTAGGCAAGAAATCGCTCTCTCATCTCATCCAGTCTAAATCAATTTTAAAAGGCCACGCATGTTCATGTGTATTATACGCAAAAGTTTGACTTCTATAGAGAGTCGTCGCCGACTTCTTTTGTCACCGGCAGATCCAAACCAAAAACTGGAGAACGGGAGATACAGCCCACATAATACAGGAGACGATGAAGTCATCACGAGCCGGTTTCTGCTGGGCTGGCTCTCATCATCACAGACCGATCACTACAAGATTTCTAACAACTCCCTACAGTTTGTCAAACAATGGGTGACAATTTTAGTGTATTTATTGAATAGATTTGAAAACTGTAGGTAATGAGTTTGTAGGAAATTTGCTTAAACTGTTGGGAAATGATGATATTTGTGCTACAAAACTGTCAGCCACTCAAAACAAATACACTAAAATTCTTTAACTGTCGGCCACTTAGAATAGCACTGTCGGTAATTAGTGGGAATCCTGTAGTGGATGTGACCTTGTAGATAAATACTAGTATTATTCACTTCTGGAGTCAGCAATGCCAAATGTCAACCCATAAATTCCATCCGGAACAGGATTTTCTTCCTCTTTTAGATAATGGGAACAAATTGTCAACTGGAGATGAAACTGACATTTCGGTATATCTGTGGGTTGACATGCAAAGATGGCCTCATTTCGAGCTGAATATAATGGCTTCGGCGGCGTCATCTGCCCATGTTAACTGCACCTCTTGCCAGATCATTTGCGAAACAATTTTGTATGCCTGCACGCGCATGCGTGCAAGGGAATTAGTAGTAGACCCATTCGGAAGATAATCAGCTAAAACTTGGTCTATCTTGACTAGTTCCATTGAGTCCGTGGCACTACCATTAGCTGAGGAGATCTGCAGTTAAGTACTAATGGGCAGTAGGACGGTTTTGTATATATATTGTGCTTAGTGTGAGAAGCTTTCCAGTCCTGAACTTCTGGGGTGGTGTTGCGTGCAGCATCCTCTTTGAACTTTTCAGTGGCACGCACCCGCCAAAAGGTATTAGACACTGACGTGAGAATTGATAAGAGCGGAACAGATCATGAACGGGGACACAGTCCTATTTGTGTGTGTATTGTGCGATATGACCTGCTATCGAGCAAATATGTGAATTTTGTCCTCAAAGGAGATGGATGTCGTCTGTTTTGGGTGTCAAGTGGGCTCAGATGTGTGTTGTCTGTTGTTTGCCCCCGAGGGCCACGGGCGAACCGTTCCCGCCAATCTCGAGCTGCAGAATACGAGCAACTTGCTGCACCCCAATCGAAGAGGGTCGCTGTCGTCAATCGTTGCTATAGAACCCACATGTTGTACAATAACACGAGCAACTTGCGAAGCCAGATGTGCGGAACAATGCAATGCACTTTACCGTCCCCAACCTACGTAGTCCTAACATCGTACCGTCACCAACATATTCATGAGAGCATATGGAACATGGTACCGTCACAAAGCATTGCCGGCCGCTCTGGAACAGCAAAGTGTTTTGTCTCCACGAACGTACGGCTAGAGCCGGACCGGAGCGGCGGTTCACGCGCGCTCTGCTCTGTTCACATACGGTAAACTAGTATTGTGACCCGCACATTTACGCAAACAGTAGTTGATTGTTTTTATAAAAATGATAGTATACAATTTATAATTTTGTTTATAAATATTTGGAGATATTTTGTAATAAACTTGCATATGTTCTCTCTCATGATCGCATCCATGCTTGCTCGTCACGATGCTCGGTTGGTTATCACCTTGGCTCGTTGTTCGGCTCATTTGTTCCTCACGATTGTCAAGTGGTTCTTTTGTCTCCTCGTTATCTGTCATGTCTACTCGTCGCCTCCTCATGCAAGGGCTACTACCCTCACGCACCACCTTCTTTGGCCCAGCCCTTCGCCTTCGTAGGTTGGTAATGTTGTTGTATAGATTGCTTGCTCGTCGGCCTCTCATCCAAGGCTCTTCTCGTCCTCCTTAATTACTTGCTTTTAATTTGTTTTCTGGCTCGCTCACTCACATTTACTCTCGGCTATGGCTTGCCATCGGCACACGCTATTTTTTTCACACCCTCGCTTGTTTGTCACGTCATTGGATAGTCATCGTCATATTTTGTCTTCCGGCTTGCCTACTCCTCACATCACTCAATCACATGCTAAAAATAAGAGAATGTGCCATTCTAGCTAGACACATGACAATGTATTTAGAAATACCAAGTAAGAATTAAGTGTATTTTGAATATTTTTATTATTCAAAATTTTAGTTATTTGGACTCATAATGGTATGGTGGGTAAATTAGAAACAAGAATTAAGGATATTTTTAACTATTTTCTATCATCCAAATTTAATTATATTTTGGACTTATAATGGCATGGTGGATAATTTAGAAATAGGTATGAAGGGTATTTTTTGTTTTTTTCTTATTATTCCAAATTTAGCTATTTTTTATGACTCATAATGGCATGGTCGATAATTTAGCAATATGCGTGAGAGGTATTTTGGATATTTTTTATTATTCTGAATTTAGCTATTTTTTGACTCATAATGGCATGGCGGATAATTTAGAAATAGGTGTCCGGAGTATTTTGCCTATTTTTTATTATTGCGAATTTAGCTATTTTATAAATATTTATAGGGTTTTTTGTGACTAATTGTTTCATAATGGCAGTGATGGGTATTTTTCTCTTCTTATTTTCTTAGATTAACGTGGGAAGAAGTGTGAGGGGTATCTTTGGTTATTTTTTTATTATTCTAAATTTAGCTATTTTTATAAATATTTATAGGGGGTTTTCTGACTAATTTTTTCATAATGACAGTGGTGGCTAATTTTCTTTTCTTATTATCTCAGATTAACGTGAAATTTTTATGCCTTGAAAGCGAACAGATCCTTTTTTTTGGTCAAGTATTATATATAATAGATAGATATACGAGATAGAATTCTAAATATCTGGTGAGACTATCTTCTATCCTCAAAGGGAAAAGTTCCAGCCATCATCGTTTCATGCAATTGCGGGACATGACTCCCACCATCTCCAACAGGGAAAGAAGACAGAGAAGTCATGCAGCTCCGCACGCGCGCCTCGTTCGCCTTCAAGCCGCCGGTGTCTGGGAGGAATGAACGAGTGTGAACACCCGTTGCCATGGAGCCGGTTCTCATTCTGGAAACTTCCATAATATAAGCTTCTTTGTGTTTGGTCAAAGCCGAACAAACTTTTCAAATTTTTACGAACAATATCTATAAAGATAAATTATCTTAAATATAAAGAGTTACATATTATTATAATTTTTCTAATGATGTACCTAATAATACATTTGAAGAGGGTCAATCTTTATGAATTTTTTGTTATTCACATGATCAAAGTTCAACAAGATTGACTTTGACCAAACCTAGAAATGCTTATATCTGAAACTAAGCCAGTAATTAATTAAGCGTAAGTACATTCTGATGATTATTTTATATCCAATGATCATAAGCATGACCCAACATCCAGACGGAATCTGAACTCCATTACATATTTATAGCGTGGATACATATTTTCTTCGTCGTCTTGAAACCGTCCACGACTTCTTCGATCGAGTAGGCAAGAAATCACTCTCTCATCTCATCCGGTCTAAATCAAATCTAAAATGCTACGTATGTTCATATATACTATAGGCAAAAGTTTGACTTCTATGTAGAGTCGTCGCCGACTTCTTCTGTCACCGGCCGGAGATAAACCAAAAACTGGAGAACGGGAGAAACAGCCCACAGAATACAGGAGAGGATGATGAAGTCATCACGAGCAGGTTTCCGTTGGGCTGGCTCTCACCATCACACATGATATCGATTTGACCTCGATAAATACTAGTATTATTCACTTCTGGAGTCAGCAATGCCAAATGTCAACACTTAAACTGGGAAAAGATTGTCAACTGGGAGGTGAAATTGACACTTCGGTATATCTGCGGGTTGACTTGTAAAGATGGCCCCTGAATATAGATGGCTTCGGCGGCGTCATCTGCCCCTGTTAACTGCACCTCCTGCCAAATCATTCGTGGAAACTATTTTTGTATGCCTCCACGCGCATGCGTGCAAGCGAATTATAAGTAGATCCGTTCGGGAGATACTGTAGTTGTTTATTATAAATCAGCTTAAACAGGGTCAATTTGGACTAGTTCCACTGAGTCCTACAGTATGTGGCACCATTAGCTAGGAGACGTATATTTAAGTGATCGACAATTGGATGTTTTTAATGTACTGTGCTTAGTGTGAGAAGCTTTCGTGTCCTGGACTTTAGGGTGGTGTCGCGTGATGCGTGCATCATCTTCTTTGAACTTTTCAATGGCACGCACGCACCAAATCGGACTGTGACGTGAACTGATTATGAACGGGGCACAGTCTTGTATGTTCGTGTAATGTGCGATGTGACATGATATCGAGCAACTAGTATACTCCAGCCACGGAAAGAAGAACTGCTGGTTGCGTTTTGTTAAGGACGATGACAGTCTAGCTAGTTGGCCTATTTTCTGGTGCCAAGTTGGCTCAGATGTGTCGTCTGTTGTTTGCCCACCAGGCCCGGACCACGGCGACTCGTTCCCGCGCGCGCGCGCGTTCCCTCCAATCCCGAGCAGCAGAATATATACGAGCAACTTGCCGAACCAAAATCAAAGAAGATCGCCGTCAATCGTAGCTAGCACCCACTTGTTGTACAGAAAACACGAGCAACTTGCGACGCCAGGCGTGCGGAAAAACAATGCACTGCACTTCACCTTCGCCAACCTAGCTACGTACTAATTAACATCGTACCGTGTCGAATACATGCATGAACGAAGATACGCGCGAGGAGACGGCGGTTATTAGCGGCCAGGTGCGGTGCGCGTTGGAGACCGTGCGTGCGTGCAAATCGTTCTCGGTGGCCGGACAAAAAAGCTTTGCAGATTGAAGCGATAAGATCCATCACTTTGTACAATAGCCAGAACAGAACGAAAAAGGCCAAGGATACCATTCTTTGGAATGAGGCCGCGCGCGCACATTCCATATGCTCTCATGATTGGTTCACGCGCGCGCGCATCGGCGTCGCGCCTGCTCCGTCCGGAACGGCCAAGTGTTCGTCGTCTCCACGCTCGTCCGTCTGGGTCGAGGACGGAGGACACACCGGAGCAGCGCGTCTCCGCGCAATACTCTGTTCGCATACGCTCTGATCGATGATGATGGCCAGCCGTGCGGATCGCCACCACCTAATCGATCCGCGTCTTATCTGTAAGCCGTGTCTGATGATAATACGATCGACAGGCCACGTGCTCGATCGACACACCAGAGGTTACGTATAAACACGGCAGCTTAGCAAGCAGACGGCAATGACCTCAGTGTGCCCGCGCTTTCGCCAGCAGTAGCATCTCCTACTCCTAGTAACGTATAGTATAATCACTTTGCTTTTCCATCGTTCGATCGCAAGTAAGCAAAGTGCTTAGGTGAGGGTGACGCGGTGCAGTTGTTGGGAGGAGCTAGGAGAGCACACAACAAGACAGGGCAGGCACGGAGAGACGGTTCTGAGGTTCTCCCGCCAGCCTGGCGCGCGTGCGATGGCGGCCACGGCGATGCCGATGCCGTGTTGGCCAATCGGCGTTGGGATTTCGGGCGCTTCCTTCTCCGGCCGCCGGGAATAGTATATATTTGCGTCCGTGTAGCGGCTGCCCTGGACCAGGGGATCTCCCGGTCCCGCCCGCGTGGAACCGTGGACACGCACGTCCCGGCTGGAAAGGGAAGCCTTGTCCGCCGTCGAGGGGTCTTCGGATCATTCCGTGTCCCACTCCGGCACTACGTGACAAACCACGACCTTCTGTTTTGTTCTTGATCGCAAGGCGATACACACGCAAACATGTCGCGCCACCAACCCACGCCAACGGGCAACGGGCCGCTTGTTACAAGCCCGACGAGAGAGAAGTACACGCGCGTACGGCAGGCTACTTGAGGTTGAGGGGTGCTTGTATGCATGCATACATACAAGAACGGGTTTTATGGGTTAGTTAATTATAACGGTAAGTACCAGGTCATGCATCTCTTATCAGACACACGATATTTGTGACGGGGGAGACGCAATTTTGAGGTGCATGGCATTTATCAGCAGTCAATTTGGCGACAACCGCCTATAGATATCATCACTGCCAGGTGTACCGGCTAGGCAGAAAAAAAAAATATTATAACTCATGCATCTCGAAAAGTTACATCAAAGTGATGAGCTCAGCTAAATAATTTTTGTTATCCTAGATGGCCGTCCTCATAGTTCTTTTTTTTTCTCCCGTGAAACATCAAAGCCTACAATTAGCCATAAATACAATATTCATATAAATTGCATCTGAGACTAGAACCCGTGACTTGTTTCTATGTTTGGTTGGTAAAGCTTACCGGCTTAAAGAAGGGTTGACCTTTGGAAATTAATTGGATTCATCATATATAGTGTTCGTTAGTCAGGATTTGGTATAGCACTTTTTTTTTGCATATAATTGTTGCAATAGTACATCTCAACAGATCAAGAATATGGTTTATTTATGCAGGAGTCAAAGTGCTAAGCTGCCACATTGGGGAACTCGATGATTTTTCCAAGGAAAGGGAGCAATGATACAGAATGAAACAAATCGAAGAGAGGAAAGGCAAACATCACGTAAAGAAGAGCAAAGAAGCTTTTTTATATGATTATACTGTGTACATACAAAAGCTGATGTTACCATACAAGAGCTTCTTTTCTATGATTATGCAAATCGAAGCGAGGGAAGCTGATGGTACCATACTGAAGCTGGTGTACCTCCATTTGAGACAGACAATTATTGTTACAAAATTGATGTTATCATCAACATAAAAATGGAAAAAAAGAATCACCCCCTTGATTATAACTACTCTGAATAAATTAATGTATTTATTTACCCGCCAAAACTAAATAAACCTTTTGGTTTTCTAATGTTTGTGTTCTTGCCGTGTTGTTGTGTTCACAATGTTGCTTGTTCCTTGTTCCACCTGTCCATGAAGCGGCTGATCCTCGCCAGTGCAACATCCAACGTGTCCAAGCTCATGTTAGCGAAGCACACCCTGAACCATCCGGGCTCGGAGCAATGGCAGGACGACCCGGGCGAGATGTTGAGCCTGAGCTCGTGCAGCATCCGGTCCCACAGCCTGAGCTCGTCGGCGACGGTGGCCTCCTCGCCGCCGCCGCGGACGAGCAGCCTTCGCATGTCCATCCACACGAACAGCCCGGCATTGCTGCGCAGGCACGGCACGCCGGCGCGCGCCAGCCCGTCGACGATGAGGCCGTGCCGCTCGCGGAGGCGCTCCCGGTTGGTGCGGATGTATGTTTCCGCGAAGTCGTCGTCGGCGAGCATGGCGGCGAGCGTCTTCTGCGTCTGCGACGAGACGAGCGTGAAGCTTGACATGCGGCGCGCCGTGGTGACCACGGCGTCGTTGTACGAGTAGACCACGCCGACGCGGAAGCCCGGGAGGCCCAGGTCCTTGGAGAGGCTGTACACGATGTGCACGCGCTGCGCGATGCTTTCGTCGCCGTCGCGATGTCGAGATTCGACGAGCTCGGCAACGCTGACGAGGTCCGGGGCCGAGAAGACGGAGCCGGAGTAGATCTCGTCGGAGATGAGGTGGATGTTCCTGCGGGACACGAAGTCGAGCACGTCCTCCAGCGCCGACCGCTTCACCGTCGTGCCCAGCGGGTTGGACGGGTTCGTCAGGAGCACGCCGGCGACGCGCATCCCGGCGGCGGCGGCGGACTCGTACGCCGCCTCCAGCGCGGACGCCGTGACCTGGAACCCGTTCGAGCTGTCGCAGTGCACCGGCACGATGTTGGCCCCCGTCCTCCACCTCAGGTCCCGATCGAAACTGCACAGAGAAACAGGGGAGCCGCCATGTCAGAACAGTACTACTCTGCTCTCCAATAACGAGTGTGTAGTAGTGCACTGTGGCAAATGTGACAGTAGGAGGTGCATGTGCATGCAGCATGCAAAATCGATGCTTGCTTACCCTGGGTAGTAAGGCGTCGGGATGAGCAGCGCGTCTCCGGGGTTGGCGAGGATGAAGGTGAGCAGCTCGTTGGCCGCCGTGGCGCCGGCGGTGAGCACGATGCGGTCGGGGTCAAACCTGGCCTTGCCGCCGCGTATCTTCCCCATGAAGCTCGCCATCGCCTGCCTGAAGGCCTTCAGGCCGTGGTAGTCCTGGAAGAGGGCGTTGTCCCTGAAGCTAGCGACGCCGGAGCCGGCGGCGGCGCCGCCCCAGCCCGCCGCCTCCGGGTGGTCCCGGAGGTACCCTTCCAGGAGGTCGAAAGACACCTGGTTCTCGGCGAGGCCCATCTGGATGACGCCGCCCGGGTTCGACACGGCGTCGTAGGGGTTCTCGTCGTAGGCCTTCCACCCCGCGAAGTAGGGGGAGTCCTCGCCGTGGGCGGCGGAGGTGGCCACCCGAGACAGGGGAGGCGCCGCCGCCACGGCGCTGGCATCAACCAACAGCTTTCCAACCATGGCTGCCTTTTTTTTTTTTTGCACTTCACTCACACGAGTAATGCAAGCGCAAGTATATATCAAGCTTCTATAGATGCTTGCGAAGAAGCGCCTTGGAGACTTTGCACTGCAATGACCGTTCAAGTGTTCAGCAAGTGAACACACGAAGCAGGGCAGGGCAGAGCAGAACAGAGCAAGGAAGGGTGCGATGATCCTTACCAGGTATGAGGGGTGGTGTATATATAGGCAGTGCAGGTATATATACTCGTATGAAAGCACTCATAAATGTCAAAGCTGAGAGGAGGGAGGCTTCAGAGCAAGCGGAGAGGCGACCCTGACTCTCTGCTCTCAAATCAAATGATAAAATAATTGAGGGAAGGAGCTTAACCTAATCGAGCTTAATTCTTTATCAATTATTGAGCCGTGTCCCTCCGACCTTCGATCCAGTCCAGTGTCAGCTCGAGCTCGGATAGGAGGGAGATACGTACTGATGCAGCTACTCCTACGGCTCCTGCACGGCTGAGTCCAGCTGTTTCCCGCCTTAATCCTGCTGCAAAGGCAGCTTCTTCAGTTGTCGCCTTTCGCGGGCTTAGCTGATGGAAGCACGGAAACGGGAGTTGGCACACAATACGCCCAGCTCCTTGATCGTGCGTACAGATGTGCGCGCTATCTCCTAACCCTTTCTTTAATCTCCGACGCGATCGGGGCTCATGGACCTGCGCACGCCGGCGTTGGCATGGTTGCTGGTGGTTTCGCGCCAGCGAAATCGCCACGGGAATATTTGCCGGTTCTCCGTAGCAGAGAGCGATATTCACAGCTCGACATGTCGATGGCTTTTGCTCGCAAGATCTTCTTCCTTTTCGCCATCCATGTATTCAAAGAGATCTTGCTCTGTCTTTTCTTACCAAGCATGTTAAAAGTTTCAAACTCGTGTTGAACGGAACCTGAGCCTTGAAATTAAGCCGAGCTTGTCGACGAGGACGTAGACAATCCCCCGCGACCTGGTGACAGCGTATCATGCTTGGACTGGCTGCTGCATCTGATTAGAATTATAGTATTAAGCGCATCGACTAGCCGTGTTTGACCTCGAAAGGCCAGCGATTAAACAAGGGTGATGACCCTCTAAGCATGGACGACTTGTCGAGCTCGAGCTGTCCCCTCCCCTGCCGGAGCGAGGTTGCCCCCCAAATCTGAACGCCGATAAAGAAATGGCTCTTCCTTTTTGAGATGCCAGCCATCGCGAAATTAAGAATATCCCCATGTTCGTCATCGTCCCCGCTAGCTCACCGGACACACAAGTCATGATCGATAGACCAAGGAGACTATGATACCAGGGTCGTCGAATCATTGGAAGCTGCAGCGTAGTTCGCGGCCCTGTAATCTATCCATCAGTACTGGTTTGATTGTTTCAATGTGCCGTTTGGGACGTACAGGTTATTGCTTAAACTGGAATTAGTTGTACTGATACTAGTACGGCTCTCTGAAGGTCTGCAAAACTGTGTGTATGCTTCTTCGGCCCAAAAAATTTCAGTGTGCTATTCTTCCTTAGATCATGTTCTGTGTGCTTGTATTACTTGCATTACAAGAATTGTACCTGGAAAAGTTCAGCGTGTTTCATTTTGTGACCGAGATGCTTCCATTTCTACACAATCTTCCCCCCTGAGAGATAGTACAAATTAGATGACAACTTAAGCCTTGCTACGTTTGAAACGAATGTGCAGCTGAGAGATTCAAAACGTCTTTTTCATTGCGCCACTGAGCATGCTGCGTATACGTAAGCAACAGATTGGGGGCGCAGCAAACCCGCGCCGCTGGAATTGAAACTGGAGTGGAAAAACGCTTGCTGTGGTTTCGCCAAATCAGCCTTTGCGGAAAGGAATGAAAAACCACGGAAGCTGTTCAACGGTTTTCGGCAAGCGAGCATTTTTAAATTTCACGTTGCTTGCTTGAAAAGAATTTAGCGGCGAAAAGAGCAAGTCTGACCAAGTCATCAAATTTGTTTCACAAGAAAGTGTTACAAATTACAAGGAGCGTCTACGCCGACACCAAAAAGTAGAGCATATTCCGAACTGGTTGGACTATACGCCTATCTAATAACAGTAAGTTTTGTTCATGTTATGTAGATTGCATTCGCCTTTTACTAGACCAAACTGAAAAAGTGATGCATTGTTTAGCAGTGCAGGAAGTCTTGAAACAGGCTAGATAGTCCAGGTCGTGTAAAAGGCGATTACTCCCTTTATGGTGGTACTTCAAAACGTGACCTTGCCAATAGATTTTTGTTTCTGGCTGATATGGTTGTGTTCTTGGACTGTGAGACGTGGATTTGCGCAGATCAGACGTCACCGTCCTACAGGAACATCTCCAACCTTAGAAGAGGAATAAAATCAAACATGACATCCGTTAGGTAAGGATCCATCATCCACCCAACTGTACACATGCACGGCATCAATCCTGATCAAGTTTTACGGTCATATGAAACCTCATCAGCTTCATAATTTACAAGATATGAGATATCGGTTAGGTGCAAGTAAAGTTGCTAATAAATTTAATCTAAGAAGTTATAAATTACACCAGTGTCACCCTACTATGTGACGAAGAGATCGGCAGAACGAGCGAAACCTGCTGCAACAACCAAAAAGGAGAAAAGCGGCAACTTGTAATATAAGTACGTGTTTGTGACTAGCGGCCGTTCATGGCAAAAGCCAGTTGCAATCAGAAAATGGAACTGGGAAGAAATAACAAAAGAGCCAAGATTGACATAATTTCCAGTCAAAGTGTGACGATCCATTATTTTGGAGGGTTGACTACAAGCACGCAAAAAGTTAACCTAATTAAGTCCCCTTTAGTTTTCAGTTCAAAAATAATAATTTCCCTTTAGTTTTTTTTTGGTGACTTGAATTTCCCTTTAGTTTTAGCGACAGCAAGACCGTGCGAGTTCCGGCTAGTAGATTACTGTCTTTGAGACGAACGCTTTGCGTTAGTCGGCCATGCCAAGTAATGCATGCTCCCATATTTGGCCTTGATGATAATGATATACAGAATTACGTATCAAAGCGCCATCATACCATATTATAGATTGGATTCTAACTGCCTAAGTCACCTTTAAGAAGATTTTTGTTAAACTCTAGCACATATATTTTGTTCGATCGAGAATGCAAGATGATATTTTGTTTCAAAAGGATAGTAGTCGCCCGGGCCTTGTGGCAACCTATCCCTAAGTGGCTAAGCATTAGATGAGAATGTGGCCACATGTCTAAACTACGAATAACAAACCTGAAAGGCGCTCATGCACGTTTGTTGAAAATAAAAGGTGAAAGGCGCTAGGAAGCAATCAAAATTGGCTACCCCATGAACAGGTAGCACTATAACTAACGTTTGAGCAGTAATTTACACATAAGTTTTTAAAATGCATTTATGTCATCTGACACCGATGTCTGGCTATAGCCCGTTGAATATAGGGTTATTTGTGTTTCGTTGCCATCGGTCAATATCCACTTATCCAATGATCCTCGTCCGAGCACCTTAGGCGCTTTAGTAGCGAGTTGTATATATCATAAAAGTTGCATGGAAAGTGTCTAGCAAGAATACAACCATGTAGTGGAAGTTATCATCTACTATCGTGAAAATTTTATGATGTAATCATGTAACAAAAAACTTGTATAATTAAAACAAAGAAATGAGCTTGAATAGTCTGTACTCCATTCGGTTTTAAATTGTTGTCATCGTTGACTTTTTAAGTTATGTTTGACCGTTCATTTTATTCAAATATTAGCTTAAATACGCAAAATTATTAGTTATATTCCAACTTCCTTTGACGGTGAAACTAATGATAACAAAATATTTGATAATTTTTAAAATATTTTGAATAAGATGAATGGTCAAAGGTAACTCAAAAAGTCAATAACAGAACCAATTTAAAACCGGAGGGAGTATATGACAATGGGAGCAAAGATGATGCTTGCTTTTAGAGAGAGGGAGAGAGAGAGTACACTCCGTCCATTTTACCTCTAGGCCGTAAGTCGAAGGCTTCCGTTAAAATAAACACCATACTTGACCTTGCTAAGCAAATGTATCCTCCAAAATTTTACGCCTGCTGTTTTCACCTCAGGCGGATCCGGCCACAGAAGTTACAAGCTTTGATTCCGACCTTACCAACAGATTTTTTGAGCTACAAGCTATGTAGCACGCATGAGGGCCTTTTGTCCGTCACTCCTCTTCGAGGGACTGCGTCACTGGCTCACTGCAGGTTTTTATCGTACTGCATAATGATCTGAAAGTTAACACCACACTCGACCTTGCCAGCAGAATTTTTGAGCTACAACTAAAAGGTTGCATGACGGCAAGCTTTGATTCCGACCTGAAAGAAACGCGTCGCCACCACGCAATCCCTGCCAGACACTAGTGAAACTTGTGGTTTCTAGTAGAGAAGTTTCCACTTTCCAGAACAAGAACCGGCTCCATGGCAACGGGTAGATGATAACGATGATGGCACGCAGTCATGCCACGCAGTTGCATGAAACGATGATGGCTGATTGGTTGGAACTTCAATTGGAAAAATGATGTATGCTCCACGAAAAACGCTGGGTTAAATCAGCCCTTATAAGGCCCATTAGGTAGCTTGGAGTTACAACCTTTTGGGCTTCTGCCCATCTAACGACGACGGCGGCCTCATTATCATTATGCTTCGAATGATAAAGCTCAGAACTCCCAGTGTCCAGCATTTGTTTTTCTCAAATGATGCTCATTTTTTGTTTCTCTCAAATGAGAACCAAATAAACCTGAAGTTAGTAGTACAGAACTGCGAAATTATTGTGGCTGTGCATAGAACAATAACACAAAGGTAAATTACTTACCGTTATATGTAGATCATTTACACTAAAGTCCCGAATGCGTGAGACCAGCTAGTCACATTGTTTTGTGATGAACTTGCAGGGGTCCAATGCAACAGCTAGCAGAGTGCAGACGATCCGTGTTCGGTTTCCGGGCTGACCTAGCTAGCTGGGTCCGCCGTCCCAGGGCGCCGAATTGTCTCCATTTCATTAGATCATTAGACGGGGAATTAACAATCACTGTTTTCTCGCAAATTTCCTTGTTGCAAGGGCAGACGATCCGTGTGAAAGAGAACCTTTTTTTTTAATGAACAGTGTGAAAGAGAATTTGCGTGGTACAACGAACTGACGATCGAGGCCTGCTGGTATCGAGTTCCTATCGACCGATCAACTACTACTAGTGATTCCAAGCTGCGGACGTAACGCTCGTCCACTGCGCCCTGGCCATCTGCCTGCCTGGAGTCTGGGGCTCGGCCTCCTCTGCCGGTGGCACAGGAGCCGTGGACTGGACGCCCGCCCACGCAGCGCGTGCCGACAAACCAGAGCTCGGCAGCCTGCCGCGCGCAGCGCAGCCCCTGTCTCCACCGGCCGGCCACCCACTACCATGCCGTGCACCGGCCGTTCTGACACAGCTCGCCGCCGCGTACCGTCCGTCCTACGACTCGTGTCGAGCTCAGCGGGCGGTTGATGCCTTCTTCTCTCTGCATGGCGTGCGTGCTCCGCCGCAACGCTCCAGAGTTGCGGTGGTGCTGGACCACCAGGTTCCCGTTTCGTGTGGCCGCACGCATCTCGATCGGTGCGTCTTTTTTCTCTCTCAACAATTCTCATCTGGAAAACACCTCCTCTGCCGTTGCCACATCCATCTCTACTCTTCGTTCTGCTAGGAGTATTTCCCCCCCCCCCCCCCCCCCCCCCCCCCCCCAAAAAAAGAAAGAAATCCCGTATTGTTGACGAGTGTTGCTGCAATAACCTGGTGTAGCACTGGAGCAACGGCGAACCACGAGGTGCGTGTGAATCTGCCGATCGAAGTTGCTCGGATCCGGTGGTGAGGGAGTCGCAAACCGCCATATATAGCGCGTGGTTCAAACAAACGGAAGGATCAGGAAACGTGGACTGGACTACTAGACTATAGCTAAGGTGGTGGCTTGTGTAGTTTCGCAGCTCGAGAAAACAACATCCCCACAGTCATCCCCACACACACGCACAAGGCTGCATGGGCGCGGTTTACAAATTGCATATGCCAATCTGGAGTAGTAGGACGTCGGTGTGTGCGTGTGCGTCACAACACACAAGTTGGCACGACCAGCTGTACGCGCGTTGCAAAACTTTGAAACGGTACCACCTTAGCAGCCAGCCTATACTAAAACGGAGTGAGTACTATACCATGCATCGTTATCCAACAAACACATGATAAGACCATGATAAGGCAGGCTCGTGCCAATTGACGGACGTGGCTGATCTGACGCAGACTGGTGGGCACCCCTTTTCCCTACCGGCTCTGAAGTGACCAGGCATCCACTCGAGACCAACTACGAATAGTGGCCAGTGACACGATGCGCAGCTAGCGAGCCTTAACTTATCTCTCGCACCACGCGAAAACAACGGCTCTCGATCTCAGCGGTAGTAAAGTCGACGATCGATCGTAGCTAGGCAACGTAGGTGACTGACCTTTGCAGTTGCAGCGGTTTTGTGGTCAAGGCAACAAGCAACCAGAGGATGGAGCGAACGTTCGTTCGGGACTCGCACAAGACCTGGTGTGCACTGGCTGCGCCGCCGGCCTACCTACCCGGTAGCAGCTACCTATAGCTAGCTAGACTCGTCTCTCCATGCCTCCATGCTTGCACTTGCAGAGCAAGCTAGTTCACGCCGTTCGAGAACGGGACATGGCACGTCTCGCGGCGTTGTTGCAGTCTCGCGCGTCCCACGATGTGCGAGTATACCGCACCGTTCCGTTCATCAGAAAAAGCAAATGTGCAAATCACATCGGTGGCGAACTAGCTTGCGGGCAATGTCCAGTCCGGTCCGCGCCAGACGCGGCGCGCGAAAGAACCCTAATTAGCTTTGTCCTTATTATACGTGAGCTAAGCTTGCCGGCGTCCAAGAGGCCAAAGGCAGCACAGAGAGAGTGGGGGAAGGAATCAAATCGCAGTGCTGGTACATGTACTATCTGAACTGGGCAAGCTCAGGCTGTGCTGCATTCTGCAGGGAGGAGCCCAGCTGCAAAACCGAATCCCTGCCACCCTCTCCGCCTCTCTCTTTGACTGGAGATTGAAGCCAATGAGACGAAGGAAGGGCCAAGGCCGACTGGCCGAGCCAGTGCCGCCTGCCACTGTACTGATCCGCTGGTGGTGGTGGTGGCCACCGGCAAGCCTCCCCCCGTCGTCCGGCGCGCGGAGACACAAAGCTGCGTCCTTTGGCGCGGCGCTTGTCCGTTTCCCAGAATAGAAGTCTCAACTCTCAAACCCCTGTTCAAACTCCTCTCTGCCAGCCACCTGCCATGCCAGCCCTACTACTACCACAGAGATGCTTCTTGTCCTACACGCCCCCAGGCAGCAAAACCGCCTCCTCCCTCCCTCCTGATTGATTGATGCTCCACCCCGTCCTCTCCCTGTCTTCTTGTCTTCTTCCTCCCGCCCCCACATCCTCCGTCCGCTCGCTACATATTGCCGCGGCCCTCTGCTTGTCGCGACCGAGCCAGTTCTTGCACTTGCGCGCGCAAGGTGGTAGCTTTTGCTAGGAGAGGGACAGCGAAGTGAGAGCAGAGCTAGCAGCCATGGTTCGTGTTCGTCCTTCTGCTGCTGCTGCCATGGAGGGGGCGGGTCATCAGGTGTCGGAGGGCAGCGCGCTGGTGCTGGTGCAGGTGCAGCCGGCGACGTCGGCGGCGGCGGTCTCCGGCGGCGGAGGCATGGTAGGAGGAGGCAAGGAGCCGGCGGGCCTGCCGTGCCCGCGGTGCGAGTCGACGGACACCAAGTTCTGCTACTACAACAACTACAACCTGGGCCAGCCGCGCCACTTCTGCAAGGGCTGCCGCCGCTACTGGACCCGCGGCGGCGCGCTCCGCAACGTCCCCGTCGGCGGCGGCACGCGCAAGGCCACCCCCGCCGCACGCCGCCACAAGCGCCCCTCCTCCTCCTCCACCACCGCGTCCCCGTCCGCGACCTTCGCCTCGCCGCCGCAGCTGCTGTCGTCGCCGGCCCCGCTCTCCATGTCGGCGCCGGCCGCCTACGCCGCGCGGCGGCCCGCGGCGGCGGCGTACGACCTGTCGTCCTTCATGCCGTCCCTGGCGGTGTCGTCGCCGATGGCCGCCGCCGTCGACCCCGACCGCCGGCTGCTCGACCTCGGCGGCAGCTTCAGCTCGCTGCTCGCGCCCGCGCCGGACGTCCGCTTCTCCGCCGGCTTCCGCCTGGGCGGCGGCGGCGGCGTGCTCGCGCCGCACATGATGCCGCCCGCGTCCTCTGCTCCTGCTCACGCTCATCACGCTCTGCTTCCGCCACCGCCGCCCATGTCGCAGGCGTTGCCGGAGGGCCTCATCTGGAGCATGGGGTGGCCAGACCTGTCCATCTAGGAGCCCTCGGTCTCCAGAGCGCGCGCGGTGCAACATCGACGCCCCGGCCAGCCAATCAATGACTGCTGCTACTCGCCTCTAATTTAATTAGTGTTTTCCTTTAGATGTTTCCTTAACAGTAGTTGCCACCACTAGCTTAGCTAGCGTTGCATCAAAAGGTTGTCTTTTTTGGGAGCGAACTGAACTGGTTTAGAAATCAGGAGAGATAGCTGTGTTCTTGGTGTTCAGGAAGAGATTGTGAGGGTGATGATCTGAGGCTGTTCGTCGATCTGCATGCATCTCTCTGTTTGCACGACGAGTTGAGAACTTTGCTAATCCGCGTGCCGTGTCTTTTTGGAACTATAATGAGCTGATTGTTGCAGTACTACTACTTTTCTACTGCGCCTTTCCTTTTGTCTGGATGAATTGCCTTCTTGTTTGTCATTGTTTACAGATCTCGGAAATGATTGCTCGTGCGGCAAGTCGTTGCTTGATTCGTGTTCTTTAGCCTTTACACCTAGTTAGCTAATCAGTGATCACTGGTAGAATCTGAACTTGGAAAGCCATCTCCTTTTAATTTCTTTTCATCCTCTTACCTTTCCCGCTTAGAAACATCCGAGAACAATCTTTTTGTCCTCTTTGCACCCTTCACGAGGGAACAATCTTTTTGTGAACAATCTTTTCAAACCATATTGTAGTTCAGATACCGCAAAGATTCAGACCACTCTGCACGGTAGAATCTGAACATAGAAATAAAGCCATCTCATTTTGATTGTTTTCATCATTTTTACCTTTCCCGTGTTAGACACCTGCGAGAACAATCTTTTTGTTAGACACCCGCCCTTCTCTCCTGCCGGCCATCAGCCGCGAGTCGGCGCCGCCCTACAACGCCACCTCAAGCTTGTAGCAGGTACGATGCTCCATGACTTGGCACTTGAGAATTGCAGCAAGGATTTGCTCTGGAAATAAGCGCGCGTGCAGAGGTGACACCCTTGGTCATGCCTCGATTTGGTTTGGGCCGGATGGCTTTGCTGCTGTGGACGACTCTGTGGTTTCCCCGGCATCGTAGCGCTTAATGATTTGCAGCGACACGAGTCAACCAAAAATAGCCGGGCCTGGCGTGGCACCGGCAAAATGGCGGTGCCGTCCTTAGCTGCACCGGCTCCGGTCCTTCTTTCCCGTCGTGCCTCCGTCCCCCTCGTGTTGGGGCTCTTCTTCAGGTTAGCCGGCGATTTGATCGTTTTAGTGATTGATTTCTTGCATCGTCGACTTTGTTAAGGCCACGTGATCCGTTTACCATGCGGGTAATCATCGATCGTGTCATGGCTGCAGGGCGTGGTCATGGAGCCCCAGCCCGGCTCGCCGGCGTCGCCGTCCGCTCCGGGCACGCCGTCATCATCAGGCGGCAGTGCCAAGGCGACCGCGCCCTTTGGAGAAATGCCGGCGCCGGACGAGCCAAAGGAGGAGGCCGCCGCTGTTGAGCTGGCCAGGCAGTCGTCATCCTCCTCCTCTTCGTCTTCCTCCTCGTCATCGGCTGGGAGCTTGTTCCATATCGACGCGGTGGACGTCGGCAGCACGTCGGTGCCAGCCATTGCGCCGCCGGAGGACGAGAAACCAGCCGCGCCAGTACAGAGCGAGAGCGCGGAGGCCAAACCGGACGACTGGGTGACGTGGTCGGAGGAGACACCTCAGCAGGCCGTCGACGACGGCCCGCTCGTGTCCGACGGCGGCAAGGAGGCGCTCACGGCGCTGACGCAGGCGCCGGAGGTCCAGACGATGCCGAAGGTCGAGGACGCCGCCGTGGCCGTGGCCGGGGGCGAGGGGTTCGACCCGGAGAGGATCCCGGCGTCCGTGTTCCAGCCGAGGACGTCGGTGTCGCAGGCGGAGTGGAGCGTGGCGTCCAACGAGTCGCTGTTCAGCCTCCACGGCGCCAGCCAGTCCGTCGACCTGGGCGCCGGCAGCAGGTCGCACTTCGACTACTTCTACGACGAGGCCATGGCGGCGGCGGCGGAGCAGGACTCCAAGCTGCCGCCCGTCGCGGAGGGGGGGGAGTTCGCCGTGCCGGGCAGCGCGGGGTCAGAAGCCAGCCACGGGAGCGCCGGGGCCAAGAATGCCGCCGTGTTCCGGCGACACGAGAGCGGCTCCGGCGGCAGCTCCAGCAACTTCTCCTTCGCCTTCCCAATGTAATAAACACCTCGCCGCACCATGATCTTCCTCCTCTTAATTGTTTCCTGTTCGCGCACCATGGCCGTTCTTTGATCGTGCCCGTACTGAAACGCGAAGCTTTCATCTGCAGACTGGCGGAGACGTCGCCGAAGAAGAAGGACTGCGTCACGGCGGCGCTGTACCAACCGCTGCAGAAGGAGTATTACCAGCAGCCGACGCCAACGCCAACGCCGCAGCTCGCGGCCCCCGAGTCGGCGTTCGTGGAGATGACGACGGCGGAGGAGCGGAGCCAGAGCGACGATGGCTGGTGCTGCTGCGGATGCTGCTGGTTCGATTGCTCCTGGACCAAGTGCTGCTGCTGCTGCCGCCGGTGGCGATGGTGGGAATGCGGACGCTGCCAATGCTCCTGTCCCAGCCTCTGCCGCTGCAACTGGTGCCTCTGCTTCTGATAGAAATTGGCGGGAAAATTAACAAAACAAATCTGGGAACCAGCATGGTACGGACTCGGAATGCTGGTAACCAGCTCGAACACCGTTTCATGAGAGGCAGATGATATCATTCTGCACCTTCGTGTCGTGCTTGTGTTCTCGGAGGAATTCTTTGGCAGACGGGCTTTGGATGGAACGGGCCAATGGGCAGAAGGCTATAGACAGAGGATACAGTATACAGTGTACAATGTTGACAAGGAAAGGATATTGAATTTGCATGTTTTTGATAGGCTGATATGACTCCAACTTATCTGTTTGGTACTAAATGATAAATGGATCATTTCTCTCTGTTTCATAACTTTCAGCACCCAGCAAGCTAAGTATGATGAAAGTAAAACAGGAAGGATAGACTTAACATAAAAAAGCAACCAAAATTATCCACTTGCTTTCTAGTGTTTGTGAACGGTGCCACGAGAAACAAGAGCTTTCCACCCGTCTAAACACAACAATACACCATAAGCTAATAAAGCCGCTCACAGGCACAGCTCTGTACAAGAGACGGCTACGTTAAAAAAAAAAAGTAACCAGGATTACTACCAATTACACCAGAGCTAAGTTCACCGAAAGTGTTCATCTGTGAATATGGCTCGCTGTCAAGTAATGGGCTGCCTATTCAGAATTAGGTCCAGGTACCGCATTGCCATCTGATCTCTGGAAAACTTAGTGTCCAAGTCGCGATTGCAACTTCATGGATGGCATCAGCTGAATCAGTATGAAAAAGGACGGTCACCTCGCACCAAGGTGCACAGATTTTAAACAAGGGTAAGATCTCATAAGTACTGGCCGATGGTGGTATATGAATTAGAAGTTTCTTCAGGCAGCTTTGAAACCGACTCTCCCTGCATAGGGCAAGACATCTTATCAGTCCACATGAAAATCTCGGGCTCAACTTGACTTCACTGACGCTGGCAAGCATTCTCAGTAGATAATCTGGGTAGTTAACTTCTTGAAGAAGTTCATACTGGCTTGCAGCAGGAGGTAGCTCAAGCTCCAATGTACTGATAGGTTGGGTCTCTACAAATACTGGTAAGAGGGAATTCAGATCCAGAGACTCTAAGCGAAGATTTTTCAAACTCACGAGACCATCAACATCAACAGTTGCACCAAGTTTGTCAATGGTGAGCTTCAAAGTAGACAAGGACGGAGTATCCAAAATGAGCCTATCTGGTCGGACGCATTTCAAGTCTAGAAAAAACAATTTTGGTGCTTGGATGGCTAAAGACTCTGGGACATTTGATACTTCCCAGCGGCAAGTCTTTAGTTGAGGAAGGTGAATCTTCGGGCCTTTGAGCCCTCCAACTCCTATAAGATTGAGTGTATGAAGGCAAGGGAAGCATTCATTCAGTTTGTCAAGGTTCTCATCATCCAGTCTGATGAATTCAAGTGTCAGATGAGTCAGATTTTGCATTTTCTTGAGTCCATCGACAGAAAGCCATGCATTTCTCAGGCCCAGTTTGACAAGATTGAGACCTGTGTAGAAACATATCAACATAAACAGGGTTCAGTCAATCATGAAGTATGGCACTATGGCTTCTTCACCAAACACATGAAAAAAATATCTGAGCATACTTAACCGAATGCTGAAATACTTATTCGCTTATCTAATATTCACATGATATCTAGGGCTCTAGGCTTCCCCACTCCCACCTGATATCCACACTATACTATCTTTCTTCGGTCACAGAATTTATTCAATCACCAATTTTGATCCAAAGTGGGCATGGGTAGGGGTACAATAAGGTAAGCAATCTAGCAACCAAAAATCATTTTGCTCCCTGGAATATTAGGATTTACAACTCCATTCAGAATTGACATGCATTACTTCACAATCATGTGATCCATACCAAAATGTCAATTAGGGGCTGAGAGGCAAATCCTGAATTACCTCTAATTTCATTGAGCACAGAATACATGGTTCACCAAGCTAGCGAACAGATAGAACATAACACCAACCCACCAAGCATAACAGAGGATACAAAATACTGTAGTACTATCTCATAGCACAAAAAAATATACTACCTAACTAGCCTTTGGAACCAGAATTATTGCATTTTACAAGATAAGAACATGATTAGGGTCACTTTTCCTCATTTCCACGACATTTGCTAGTTAGCCTGCACAGCCAGAATGCACATTGGCAACAATTTAATTCCCTCAAAAATCACACCAAAAATTCATGAGCTTCTACACACACACCATAGTTAAACGTCAGCATTCAGCAACCAACAAAATCAGAGTTCTATTTTAGTCTTCTTTTTTTCACCTAAAATCAGAGTTCTATTGAAGAAGATATAGTATCACTCAACTAAAAATTTAAAGCTAAAAAGATGAAAAACAGGCAATGAACTGTAGGCCAAATCAGTATAGCCAGAGTTTACATGGTGATCTCATAACTTTAGCAAGGCAACTACATTCATATTATATCCATTGTTTTGAATGATCAAATGACCACATAAAGTAGTACTAGTAATTGTTCTTGGTTTAACAGGTAAGGAATAATCGACCGCAGAAACAACAAATGAATTAATCAAACTGCAGTCAAGAGTGAGCTCACAAAAGTGGGAGATGAGAGGGAGCGCCTCCGCCTTCCGCCAGCACGCCTGCGGCCAGTAATCAGCGATCTCCACCTCCTGGAGGACGGGGCCGGCATCGGTGGCCGCCCAAGCCATAACGGCCTCCCTGCTGGTGAGGTGGAGGTCGTCGGCCTCGTCAAACTCCCCCTCCTCCACCCACATCGCGTCGTCGGGGGAGCCCTGCCCGTCGGCCCCGTCAAGCGCCAGGGAGCGGATCCGCGACCCGAGGAAGGACGCAACGTTCCCAACGCCAGCGCGGAACGGGAGGGTTCCGCCCCCGCCCTCGCGGCGGCGACGCGCACGGTCGGCGGCGCAGATGCGGACGCGGGGGCAGAGGTAGGACGCGGCGAGGAGGGCGCGCGAGGCGAGGCGGGACGCTGCGATATCGCCGGCGTCCGCGACGCGGCCAAGGACGTCGGCGAGGACCGCCGCCGGGAGGGCGTCGAGGGGGTCGCCGGCGGCTGACATGCCGAGCTAGTATCTCGTGTGGTGTGTACTGGTTCCGGTCGTTCGCACGTGAGTTCACTCCGCTGATGCCGGAATGTCCGAGCAAAGCGAAAGGCCGGGCCCGATCTTTTGCCTCTGGGCTGTGGTCTGACCTAAACTTTAGGTACCCCGCATCCGTGTAATTTTTACAAAATAGACCTTTTAGTTAAAGTTTTTCACATCTGGACTCTTTGGAAAAACTTGTTCAGAAATGGACCCTTCTTCTGGCCGCCACATGGTTTGGCGACCAGGTTAGATAGGTGGGCGCCAAATCACGCGGCGCCCACCTATTGCGCCAAATCACGCGGCGCCCACCCTTGAAAATTACACGAGGAAGGATGATGAACTGACATGGTGAGCGCCAGAATCATTGGCGATCAGGTCCCATAGGTGGGCGCCAAATGATGCGACGCTCAGATGTGGAACCTAGTCGCCAAATAACGTGGCGCCCAGAAAAGGGTCCATTTCTGAACATGTTTTCTTTAAGGGTCCAAATGTGATAAACTTTAACTAAAATGGCCATTTTGTAAAAATTACACCCCCGCATCCCCGAATACGCAGCCCAGCTACAGAAACCGACCCAATTGAATGGAGTGGGCCAAGGCCGGTAGTAGCAGCCCGGCTTCACTGCTTTCTGATCGACTGATACAGTTATCTACCCTACACACAAAACCCACCAGAAATTGCTAAAAAAAAAAACACCAGAAAAGACAGTACAGCAGTCACCAGCCACCACATTCGAAGTACCAAATCACAATTCAGCACCAGACTTGGAATATGAAATCGCAGTCAGCAGCAGCCGACGGAACCAGTGGATGTTCTGCAACCAGTTTTATTACCACCAAAATGTCATGAACATTCGGATGAACCCACTTATATAAATTTCATCCAACAATCGACAATGATGCATAAATTTTTTTCACAATTACTTTGTGCATAGTTTCTAACTACTCATCACAAAAAGGGCTTTGTCCCTTTGCATACACTTCTATCATTCTATGTAAGACGGAAAGGCAGTTCCGACAATTGATGACCGTTCAGCAAAGACTGGATGAAGCTCTGATCGGCTTGTCTTCTCTAGGAAACCTTAAACTCTGCCTGAGATATCGAAGCTGAAGAATTCCACAAAACTGTATGATCGGTGTATTCAAACAAAACTCAAGGTGTCTTCGAATCCGGAGGTGCGGGTGAAGAATCATCCATGGGAAACCATGAAAGTGTATCCAATATAAATATAACATCAAATAGCTCATCATGACATTCATGATGTGGATAATAAATGATCCCCCTCTTTAATACGTATGAACAATCTGCAACAGGCGAAAAATTGTGAATCTAAAAGGAACAAAATAAGACCAGGTTATCAGGAAAGACTAAAATAAATTGTCAAAGTGCCAGAAGAAAACCTTCCAATGGGTTCCGCTGACCAAAACTGAAAACTAACGCAGCTCCAATAAGCAGACACACTCAATATGTGGAGTGTGGGGAAACATATCAACAGGTATTACACTCTTCAGCTCGTAGCATCCTTGCAAATCTTTCTCTTCCTGGAGACAAATTCATTGAACCAACATTTAAGTATCGGAACAGAGCTCAAGTACCACAATGTGACTGGAAGTTGCAAAAAAATAGTAGGACGAAACATACCACACCGTGGCATAGGTAGTCCAAATCCCGAGCACAAGTAGCAGGATTACATGAGACGTAAACTATTCGAGGGGCTTTTACTTCTAATAGCCACTTGATTAACTTCATGTGCATCCCTGGCCGGTTAGGATCTGAACAAATTGTGGTTGTCAGTTCGGATTTAACAAAGTAAACTAAACTACAACTGATCAAGCATAGCACTCATAATTTTGACACTCGCAATCATGTTTGCTGCATTAGTCATTAGTGCAACAATAAAAAAGCTTTAGTGCTTCAGTCATGAGTTAAGTCTATAAGAATCATGAGCGGTACTGTTATTTGTATGCAGCTAGTTTTTTTTTTCTCAAATACGTAGGAGAGTGTGCAGCTTGTAAAAAGACTTTAGTATTGATGGCAAAAGTTAGAAGGAACAGCTGCTCCGTAATAGAATTGCTAGGGAATCATGTGGCAGATAAATTTCAGTGCCAATAAACAAAAGCAATATCATGGCCCATCTAACCAAGACAAACCTGAGATTATTATATCAGGCTTTGGAAATTCCTTTCCAAATGTTTCGCTAATTTTATTCAGATCTCCCTGAACAAACGTGGCATTACTGATACCATTCAACTTAGCATTCTTTCGAGCATCTGCAATGGCTTCAGGAACAACTTCATATCCATACACATGCTTTGCCCTGGCCAGAGTAGAAGAGTGTTTAGTAACTATGGTGGTTGTGAAATGGGGTAGCATACTAGTGAAAGACTAGTTTCATGCAAACCAAAGAAAGCAATTAGCCTCTCTAATAATTAAGTAAGAGATACACGCACGAGAAAAAACACCTTTTGGCAAGAGTCAAACCAATAGTTCCAGTTCCACAAAACAAGTCAAGAACAATCTCAGAGCCGTCTCCTTTAAGCCCAGCAGAATCTTCAATAAGCTTGTAGAGAACATCAGCCTGCAAGCAAACATGCAAGCTGTTTTTATATCCTTAGATGTGATTCTTATTTAGTTTATGCCTTTTTTAGCTTTCTTTATGCATCAACTGAAATCTTAACGAAAAAAAACGGACAATAGGAGAAACATCACATAGTATGGTGTTGACAGGAAAATGTGTTACAATCAATCCATTATTGAACAAAAACAAACCTGCTTCGTATTTGTTTGGAAGAAGGAATTGGCAGATATCTGGAATGTAAGTCCTCTCAACATCTCTGTAATGAATGGCTTCCCATACAAGGTATATTCTTGTTCACCGACTGATGTGTTGCCAACAGATGTGTTCACATTATTTATGACGCTAACCTACAAATGACGGTACAAGAATATCAATGTTAGAGGCCAACCTTGGTGACCAAAATATTCAATTGCACAAAAACCAACAGTTCATTCTAAATGGATAGTATGACCAAAATATCAAAACAAAGTGTGATCACATACCACTTCAGGTACTCTTGTGATGCGGTTAACAAGAGGCATGAGTAGCTCTGGTTCATAACGTGATGTCACAAAATTGACCATCACTTCTGGAGCTCCAGTGCTGACATTTCTGGAAAGAGAAACAAAATGAATCTTTGAATGTGTTCATCACGTAAAATGATTTGCTCCAAAGGTCACAAAAGGCAAATGATCCATTTGTTTGCATTGAAGTACTTACATCAACTATCCCCCGCCATATCAGTGATACTTCATTCAAACATAAACAAAACCAAACTAATCCTAAATAGAAATATATGACCAAGTGGACAATGAATCCAAGAATACTAGTCGCCAACTTCAGTAAACATTCAAATGTAGTAAAGCCATATTAGACTCATAATACAAAGATCAGTTCCATTGAAAACGCACTTGTTACCGGTTCAATTAGTTAAGTCGAGTGAGTTCAATGACAACTTTCCTGAGTTAGATTGTAGAACTTAAAATGTAGTATCCATAAAATTGGCATGCAGTGAATACAAGATGTGGTAGAAGGAATCAAAATGCGATAAGTAGTATTTAGATTTCACCCATGCAACGAGAGATACAGAATCATTAGTATGTGAGAACAAAAAGAATGGGCTACCCTACCTTCCTGTTCTTATCATAAGATGCTTGAGAAACCCAACATGCTTGTGGACATCGTAAGGTGTGAGACCAAGAGCTGGATCCATCCAGGATTCTTGAACAACTGCAAGAACCTATGGAAATTAGCAACTAATCAATTCAAAATTCCATTGTATGTTAATCAAAAATTAAGAAACAGTGAACTGCTTGCACACCATTTAGCAGTAGTAAAATAGCGTAATGGAAAAGTTTTGAGTTAAAAAAAGATGTGACCTCCACCATCTCAGCATGCACACATGATGATCACAGAAATACATCAACCTCAAGAAATCTACATTGAAAGAGACACAACAGCTCTACATTCGCAGAGACATATAACAGTGCAATGATCCATAGCCTATACAGAATGACCAAGCTACATGGTTCAGGACAATCAGCAACCAACAATATATTTCTTCATTCGCGCATGCAAAATCACCCTAACAGGTATCAAATTCCAATGCAAGTAGATATTTCTACGATGTAATGTTGCACACCAACATGCAACATCATAAACCAGTGGCATTAGTATGCACTGCCTGAGCCACCGTTTTTGAACAATATACAACATATTACCAAAATTTGCACACTAAGAAACTATTGCCCATCAATCAATCAAACCAGAAAAGTACCGATTGTTTGATTTAAATGTGTGGAACTGAACTATATATACCACTGCACTTCATGGAGATTTTATTCAATCCACGAAAGAAATCTAAATTTAAAATTTAATATGAGTACATAGGAACCAGAACACCATCAATTTTTGTAAATTCAAGCAGAGTCAATACATCATAGTCAACCAATTTCCAGTTACACACCTCATCTGCCGGTTCACTCTGCAGGAAGCATTTCTGCACATGCAGAACCTTGTCGAAGAACCCCGGTGCATGCAATCCAAGTGCATAAACATCATGCTCATCCGTTTCCTGCTTCACCCCCTCCCCTTTTTCCTCCTCCTTCTCCTTCATCAACTCTTTTGCCACCCATCTCTTCGTCCCAAACGAAAACTCCATCTGCGGAAACGAAAACCAATCAAGGCGTTGCGTTTAACGCCCAAAACCCATCCTAAACCCTGCACCCAAACCTCACCTTGTTCCTATACCGAAATATCTCATCGCACGGCACGATGGGCTTAAGGATGGCATCCGGTTCTGCGCTCTCCAGTTGCTTGGGATCGAACTTTCCAAAGTTTACAAGCAAGTCGCGGACTTGCAGGTGCTTGTGGCGGATCTGCGCGGCGTACGCGAGGGTCTGGCTCTTGCAGCCGCCGCAGTCGGCGGCTAACGGGCACGGGGCATCGACGGCGTCGTGGTGGGGCTCGAGGGTCTTGAGCTTGGCGGCCTCGGCGAAGGCGCCGCGGCGGAGGCGGCGAACGCGGGCGAGGAGGCGCTCTCCCGGGAGCGCGCCGTCGCAGAGTAGGACGAAGGTAGAGCCCGCAACCTTGCACACGCCCTTTCCCTTGAAGGCGAGCCCCTCGCATGTGAGCTCGATGACCTCGTTGCGCTTCGGAAAGTATCCCTTCCTGGGTGAAGCCGGGGATGGCGGCGGCTGGGATGGAGTGGGAGTAGGCGCAGGCGCTTCCGAAGCGGTGGCGGCTATGGCGAGGAGGCGACGGCGGTGATGGAGGGGGACGCCGCGGCGGAGTAGGCCGCCGGTGAGGGGGGAGACGGCGTGGGCAGCCATGCGAGGTCGGGTGTGGTGTGGATGGGCAGTGGACGGTGGCGATGACGCGGGAGAGAAGACGATGTCGCCGGTTAGGGGTTGGGCAAACTGGTCCTACCTGGGCCGATTTTTAGTTTTAAGGCCCATAAGTCTGGTCCAAAAGGAAATTTAAGCCTTTCAGTCCCTCCCTCCCCTCAGCCGTCTCCACGACCTCTGCACGCGCCGCCACCAAGACGCACGGCTCAAGCCTCATCTCCATGGTCTAGCGCTTACCGGATGCACTTGTCCTAGATCGATGTGCAATTTCTTAAACCCGGGTTGTTTCATTCACAGGATTTGGGTTATGTGCAGTTGCTTTCTGATTTTTTTAATCCGTCTTTCCCAATGTACATGTTTGGTCGTGGATTTTCTTCTCTTCATTTCTGCTGTTTGGAGAGAAAAATCCTAAGATCTTCTTTTAATTTTCGGGGGCCTTTGGAACGCGGGAATTTTTCCTATTTCTGCGTTTTTCCTGTGAACAGTCAACTGATTCCTGTGAAATTCCTGTATAATTCCTGTGAAAATCCTGCGTTCCAAAGGGGCCTTCATGGTTAAAATTATCCGACCCGTTTTCAATTTGAGGTTTCGATTTGGGAAGGACATTTCTGTCTCCAGCCTCACGCCTGTTTGGTTTTTCAACGAAAATGGCGGCCTATGCAGGCAAGGTGGTATTGCCGGCGCAATGAACCTTCGCGTATTTTCGTTGCTGAATATGCCTGAAGAGCAGGCCAGGGCGCTAGCGAGTAGTGCACGGCCGTACGACGCCGATGTCAGGAATGCATTGCAAGCACGTTCAGAAGTATCCTTGTGTTTTCTATGCGTTCTTGTGATATTCCTCAGCCGATGAATCCGGCTGGCTTCGAATTCGATACGAGGACTGCCCCTGTGGCCCTATGGGCATGGCTGGATCTTGCCGCCATCGGGACCGAATGCTCTTCTCCAAAGGGACACGGGCGGAGCAGCTGCTCGGACGAGGGAGACGTGACTGTGCTTGAGGACGAAACGTGTGACGGCCTGCGGTACGGCATGCACCCAAAGAGCCCCCGGCGGCCGGTGGAGGAGTCACGGCGGCGGCCGGTTCGCGCAGGGGCGACGGCCGTGCACGGTCTTGCGTACGACGAGGATGCCAAGGGGCTCTTCTGCAAAGTGTCTGGTGAGTTGCGGGCGGTTTTTTGCAAATGTGGGTTGAGCGGGTGGGAGAGAAGGATAGACGCATCCTGGACGTCAATCGATGATCCATAGGCTACAGATGTAGTTTCCAGGTTATCAACACTTAGCCCGTTTTCACATGATATGCTCCCCGAGTACTTATGCCATTCTCATTGTCTCGTCTCTAACTACGTACGCTTTACCTAGGGAAAAAGAAAAATCCCTAGAGTGACCATATTGGCTGGCTACAAACTAGTTACTATCTTGTTATCCTAATGCATAGCAGCGTCCATCACTCACACAAACAGAAAACGTAAAATTAAAAACACGCATCTCACATAAATAGCCTAAAAATGTATCCTGATGCATAGCGGCATCCATCAGTCACGCAAGCACACAACGTAAAGCTCACAAAACACGCACCTCGCATAATAGCTTGTGAAAATGGTGCCTGACTGATTTTATGTTTATGTTTATTTGTCATACTGATCAAAAAGGGTTGCGGAATTTCACAAGAACTGTAAAAGTAACAGTTCAATTTAATAATAAATACATGGTTCAAGACAAAACAAAAATCCTTCAATTCGTCCCGGAGAACGTGAAAGGGGTCTTTGGTCTAGTGGTTACGGCATCCGAGTAACACTTTTGAGGTCTTGGGTTCGACTCCCGGTGGGAGCGAATTTTCTAGGATTTAACGGCATTTGTGCTTTCAGCGGTAGGCGACAAAAAAAAAAAAAACACGCACCTCGCATAATAGCTTGTGAAAATGGTGCCTGATTTTATGTTTATGTTTATTTGTCATACTGATCAAAAAGGGCTGCGGAATTTCACAAGGACCGTAAAAGTAACAGTTCAATTTAATAATAAATACATGGTTCAAGACAAAACAAAAATCCTTCAATTCGTCCCGGAGAACAAAAAAAAATTCTGGACAAAACATCCAAATCCCTAAACTCGCCGTTACGCCGGTTAGGGGTGTTGTTCGTTGAACGGGCCAAGCGCCGGCATTAGAAAACGGAGAGGAGGAAATAGTATGGAAGGGCCGAAACAAAGCCCAGAAGCAGTCCAAAGCCCACGTTCGCACCGCGTCCCCGAGTTTACCACCACCATCTCCAGCTCTCTCCGTCCCCCGACCCTAATTTTTCAAACGCGCGAACTTGCGTGTGGCCCACCTGTAAGTCCCCACCCACCTCGCAAATCCGCTCCCACCCGTCTCCTCTCCTCTTCCCCTTCTACTTGTATCCTGCGCCCGCCAAGCCGCGGCCGCAGCGCAGCACAAACGCGAAACCGGCATCGCCGCCTCATCTCCTCTCGCTCCCCGATCCGACCCCGCTGCTGAAGCCCTGAAACCCTAGCTCCCAGGCGGCCCCGCCTTCCCGGACGAAGCCTCCGCCGGCGTGGGCGTGCGGCGGCGGCGGTGGCTGGAGTTCCGCCCGGCCGTGGAGGCCGCGCCGGCGTGCGATTCCGGCCAGATCCGACGCAGGTAAGCTTTCTTGATGTAATTCGTGTTGGAATTCGGGAGGTGGGTGATCTCCGGCGAGATGGTTTCGGTGGTGCCGTGTGGTTGATTTCTGCTCGTGGAGGGTTTTTGAGCTGGCTTTGTGGTGGGGAATTCGCGCGTTTTGCGTGGTTTCTGAGGCGCGGCCGGTGTCGCCGAAGCCCTCGGCGCTGTGGGTGGGGGTGGCCGACGGAATCGCGGCGGCTGGCGGCAGAACGCCTATTCGCCGCGCGCGAGGCCGCACTGCGCCTGGATCGCGTCCGTTCTCGGAGGCGCTGTTGCGCAGTCCAGATTGGCAACGCGCCGTTCCAGTTTGGCCTCCTCCCCCTGCTCGAAACCGCGCTGCCGCCGTCTTGTGCGCCGCCGCGACCACCCCTCCCGCAGCTGCTTTGCCACCGCTCTTCTCGCCTCCCTGGCATATAAGGGTCCCACGGCAACTTTAACCCGTCTTTGTCACGCTGGGTAAAATTAGAAGAGGTTTTTCTTTGGGGTTATTACTATTTTGGCAGCTAACAGACATTGCTCCTTTCAATTTTAATGGAGGGGTAAGCAATTCTGGCAATGGATTTGCAAAGCACGGACTTTTCTATGAATTCCTCTTCGCTTCTAATAATAAGTAAAATTATTTAACGATGGGCTGCTTCGGATAGTTTCTTATGAAGCGATAGCTTGCTTAAATTTGATTAGTAAATGGGCTGCATTACGAACTTTTGTTTAAGAATGAGATTCATTTCCTTGCACTGCATCTTAGCGTAGGTCAAAATTCTACAACTCATATTATTACATTTTACTTCTGCTCTTACTGGCATTTTGTTGCTTATATAGCATTGAACGAGTCTGAAGTCAAGGACCATTTTGATGGGTCCAGCAAAAGGTACTCGGATAATTAACAAGGCCGTAATAAAAGGGTATGAGGATCGACCGCAACACGAGGATCCACATAGTTCAAGCAAGGCTAAACAAAAAGTAAGCATACTTTCTTTGATGCTTTATTGAGATTTGATTGATGAGTCAGTAGATAATTACTGATATCTGTAGCAACATGTCCTCAACGATAGCACTGCACTCGCATTAATGCACAATTCAGTTGTTTTCTCTCCTTCATCAAAATGTTTTCATATCGCAGAAGAGAAAGATTGACGAATTAGATCCCGAATGGAGCAAAGATGAACTGACATACTTCTATGAAGCCTACCGCCAACACGGAAAAGACTGGAAAAAGGTCTAGCTGTCCATTTCACTTAGTTTTTCCCTTTATCTTGTAAGTACCATTGAGGAATAATGACATTTCATTGTTGGCCATGTGAATGCTGACGGTGAATTTGCATACACAGATCAGCCTAGCAGTCGGTAGCAAATCATCAGACATGGTACAATCTCTGTACAGCATACATCGGGTGAGTCTATACACTGAAATCTATTGTTAATGTATTCTAGATGCAGAATGTATCATCCTTGCATCCTCTACCGTTTACTGCACTTGTCAAACCAAAGATGATATTTTTCTGCTCATATAAGACATCACATTTTGCTGCATTACTTATTTGGGTGTTCACACTTCAACGCTTATTTTCGTATCAAATAACTGTATCCAACCTACAGTTCAGTTTGAGATCATGTTGCATTTATGATCTTTGTAGATTGACTTTTTTTTATTTATTTTGGTAGACTTTCTTATCTCTTCCAGAACGTCAAGCTACCGCCAAAGGTTTTATTGCATTGGTGACTGGCCATCGCAATGTTTTGGTAAGCTTATGTTGGATTTGCTCGTGTTATTGGTTTCCATCTTCGGTGTCGAACGACTGGCAGGTTCTTTCTTTTGTTATTTCATTAAGTGAATATTTGAACTATACAAAGTGACCAAGCAATGGAGACATGCCTGATCATTCTGGTTCTTTTCTGGTACACAATGTTCTACATATGGCAATATGATTGAATAAGAATAGCTATGTATGCCCTCTGTTTTGAAAATTGCATGATGTTGTTTTACTGGAGTGACCTCCAAAGCTAACTTTTGACTGTTAGTTTCCCTTATATGGTATGCTATTCACAAAAACAATACCATGATCATAGGGAAATACTTTGAAACATGGATGCAACACGACATTTCTATATCAAAAAATCTACACAGAATTAGAGTAATTGTCAGTCAAAATTCACGAAATTTAAGTCTTAAAATATGTGTGCTTTCTGTGTAAAAGGAAAGAAGGGAGTACTCCATAGTGATGACAGCCTTTCTAGCGTTGAATGACACCCAACTAGGATAAATTGGAATGGAACACTTAGGTTGGAAAAATGAGTGAGTGTCCATGAAACAAAAGGTTGGAAAAGAAATTGCAATGCTGAATACACATGTTGAATCAATAGTTCTGATTTGTGAAGGTGACAAAACTTGACCTGAAGTTTAGCCTACCTTATTAATTTCTTAATGCTTGACTAGCATAAAGCCTAATTAGCTGTTAATTCTTTCTGGGGTATACATATATGGCATGCATACAATTAATTTTTTGCTGCATGAGTTTGGCATCCTGAAACTGATACTTGTAGGGCAAACATGTAATTTCATAATTTTGTAAGCTACCACTAATTTTTATCGGTTGTAGGATGAATCCAAAAGCCATAGAGGAGGTGATCAAACCGTCAGAGAATCTAGCAAGGTGCGGAAACAGGGAGAAGCTACAGAACAGAAAGCAAATGAAGGCCCTCACCTACACCACTCCTGTCATGACGGGACAATTTCTGGATTTTCATCTTCCTTCAAGAAAAGATTATATGGCAGTAAGTATTGTTAGGGAAATATGTTGTCTATGTTTTTTGGTAATATTTTTTTCAGTCACGTAAGAAATTGCTGAGTAAGATAGATAAAACATTTGACACCAAAATTGGAACCATTTTCATTATATACTTCTGTTGATCAATTTGAAATAGCTTTTTTTTCAGAACTGGTCAAGAAAAGGCGGACTCATACTGTTGGGAGGCGTACTCCTCGCATAGCGGTTACAATTCCTCCAGAGAGGAATGCTAATGATGCCATTCTGAAATTTGAAAACATCAAAATTGATACCAATAAAAATGATGTTGAGATCAACAGTGTTTGTACTAACATTCCCATGGACGAGTTCTCTCCTAATGGAAGTTCCGGAATCACAGAAGCAAAGGCTGATCAAGGCCAAACTTTATTGGATTCCAAAGGAACTGGAGATGCTGAGATATGTCAATCTAAGAAACATTTGAAGAAAAGGAAAAATCAGCATGAAGATCAAGCAGGCAAAGATGAGCAAGACTACCATGAGATGCTCAGCGACTTTATTTCTGAAGGTATTTTTCACATTGTTCTTACTCCTTCCCCTGTCACTGGTTTATTTCCCCAGCTTCTTTTTTACTTTTTGTTACAACACTTTTATACCCTCCTATGTTCATGGTATATAATTATTTCATCACATGTACTTAAGACAGATTCTAAAGGTCAGGTTTCCATGTCTAAAGCTTGAGCTTGTGCATGGTGTGCAGTACGCATATCATGTAAGCCTGTTTTGGTAATATAACCTGAGTGAAAAACACCAACATCATTTGGAAAATATTCCTCTAGTTGATTTCATAGGCGGTATGATTGTTGTCCAGTGTATCTTCTTGTCCATCTATAGTTCATTGAAAGGCTTTTTCTGCGACCTTATGTTAGTCCTCATTATAACATTTGGTATTGCTAAGACAACAGGCAGCGCAAATTGACTACTGTTATTCTGTGTTTGCAGATGATATGCTGGTCTTAGATGTATTGCAGAGTCTGGTGAATGCTCCGTCTAAAACGTCAAAACTTAAGATTAATATTCCTTCAGGTCAGTTTCTGTTACAGCGCCCAAGTCATCTTGTTTTTTAACCTTATATGTTATCT
The DNA here is from genome assembly GCA_007726485.1 of Eragrostis curvula. Taxonomy (NCBI): domain Eukaryota; kingdom Viridiplantae; phylum Streptophyta; class Magnoliopsida; order Poales; family Poaceae; genus Eragrostis; species Eragrostis curvula. The sequence continues at coordinate 8,360,621 of RWGY01000026.1, read as the reverse complement.
CAGCCATGTTGCCCAATGCTTATGCTTCTGTTTCTCTATTCCAGGTTCACTTGGAAAAACTTACTCTGCATTATCCCATGGAGGGGAGGTAGGCCAGTCTCCCATTGATCATTCTAAACAAGCAAAGCCAGTTGACAAATGTAGTGCTCCCAAGACCAGGCAGAAAAGGCATAAGAAAATATTAGATGCAGAGGTATGATTTTATTTTTGGTTCTATGTATCAGGATTTCATAAATTTATATGGTCCTTTTTGCTGGATTATTTAGGAGATTAATTATTTCGGTTCATTTTGTGACCATTTTTAATCATCTATTTTTATTGTCGTTGTAATAAGTCTGTTATTTTTTTTATTTTTGATTGGAGGAGTCAGATGTGACTATTGAACTCTGTTTAATCCAGTGATACTGTTGTCGTTCACTTCCAAAATTGTTTTCTTCGATTAGATGCTATCATTGTCCTCTGAAATTCTTGTTTGTTTACATGTTGATTCATATAAGCCTTACTGTTTACTGAAAATCTTGTTTGTTTCTGACGGGTATGCATGTTGATCAGTATATGCCTAACTGTCTGCTGAAACTCTTGTTTAGATGGGTATACATGTTGATCAATGCATGCATGGCTGTACACTGTTTACTTACTGCTTATTGTTTGAAGCCATCCTAAATGAGTCAACATTGTTGTGTTGTCCTGTGTTACAGTGTCTCTTAAGATAGTCTCATGATAGTTCTGTTCGATTCATTTGGTTTACAGATGTCTGCTAAAGAACAGAACATTTCTGTTGATACTTCAGTTATACCTGAAGCGCAAAGGGTCAATATCACTGAGGTTTCCTCCTTGTGTTCTGACTCTGGAAAAGCGGCAATGCCGGAAACATATACAAATATTTCTGTTGAAGTGGACCCCAGTGCCCCAGCAGAAACCAAGACTGAAATTAAAATATCAAGAAGGACCAAAAGAAAATCTGAAATGCATCAGAAAACAGCGCATGTGCCATGCAATGGAGGTTCAGATAATTTTCAGGTGGTCTATGCTTTCATTTATCTGTGTTGTCAATTGAAATGCGCCCTATGCTTAGACTTCTCTCCTAACTCTTGGTTGTGGTACAGGCAAGGAAATTGCAGCACTGTTTGTCTTCTCAATTGCTTCGTAGATGGTGCACATATGAGTGGTTCTACAGCGCTGTTGATTATCCATGGTTTTCAGATAATGAGTTTGTGAGCTACTTGAATCATGCAAATTTGTGTCACCTTTCAAGGCTGACTAGATCTGAGTGGAGCACAATACGAAGGTATTCCTAGCAAACCTTAGAAGCTTACAGCATTTATCTATTTAGCCTCAATATTTCGGATGTGTATCTATTTGTGCTATACACTGAGAGTAATTTTAATGCAGTTCTCTCGGCAAACCCCGGCGCTTTTCTGATCATTTTCTGGCTGCGGAAAAAGAAAAGCTTGAGGATTATCGGGAGAAAGTTAGGAAAATTTATGCTCAATTAAGTGATGGTTCACGGGATTCTCTTCCCGCTGACCTAGCTAAGCCATTTTCAATTGGCCAGCAGGTCATTGTTCGTCATCCAAGTTCTAGAGAACTTAGTGATGGCAAAGTGGTAATGATGGGCCGGGATTTTTACAAGGTCCATTTTAATAACCCTGACCTTGGTATAGATATAGTGAAGGTATGCATGTTCACTATTTTAGTTGCTTCCAGTGCCTTTTACATTGCTCAATCAACGAGGCCTTTTCACATACTCCCTTCTTTCCATTTTATAAGGAATAGTCTTCTAAAATTGACATATTTGTCATCGAATTTAATTGTTAATAGCTAAAAGAATCATAATCATGTCATTGGAATAAAAGTCTAGTGGCACCACTTTTGTATTACTAAATCCTAAGTGTTAGTCAAAGTTTACAAGTTTGAATTTTGAAATAAGTGCGGGCCTTATAAAATGGGACGGAGGGAGTTTTAAGCCTTCATTTATTAGTTTTTCTTCCGGCAGAAGATTCATACTTCTCAATTAAGCATCGCTCTCATATTACCATTGCAGTAGAATAGTGTCTAGCTTCGCTTTTTTTATTTGAGGATTATTAGCATTTTTAACCGAACAAAATATATTCAGAAGCATGTTATCAACCCCTTCAAAAATAAACATGCTGTCAACCTCTGTATATATTTTGTAACTTCAACGATGCCGCACCATTGCCAGCCATAATGTTGATATGGTAATAATGACTAATCACTACATACCAATTCGGCATGTGACCGTCCATGTATTTTTGCTGTATGTTGCATCGTTGAAGTTACCACTATCCATGTCCTGGGCCTTTGGATCATATTTTACTATTAACAATCTTTTGCATTCATTTTGTTGAGAATCTCAGAATGTATGATACTATGTTTTGATATGAGGCATAACTAAACTTATTTATCTTCAGGATACTGATTGTATGCCTGTTAATTGGTTGGATAATCGTCCTGACATGAGGAGCTACCTTTCAAATAAAGCGCACAGCGTACTGGAGATGAAGCACATTCCTAGCCATACACCAAGCAAGGAATTTTATCATCTTACAAATGGAGTTTCTGTACCCGAGCAGCCCAAAAGGCTGCATCTAATACCAGATGAACATCTTAAGGTTCTATTCTGCCCAAATTCCTTTCGTAAGGATATTATCTAAGGTTTTAGATAGGATGCTTATGCAGGTTATAGCAGCTGTCAATTCGCATACTGCTGCTCTGTCCTTGATTGTTCCGTGGAATGCAGTATCTCATGATCCTAGAATCTCAGGACTAATTTTTGGTTGATACGCTGCTTGCAGGTTGAAATCGCTGTAAACAGTGAAAGGCCACCAACTAGATGTACATCTAATGGCGCTGTACTATCTGAAGGTCGCCCAGAGAATAAATTTGGTCACAGTGATGAGCTGGAATCATATGTTACTTCATTTATCGAAAGATCACTTTCACAAGCCCGGCACATTGTTGACGAAGCTATGCAGGTAGGTTACAGCCTAGCTTCTAACTGCTGAATTCTGTGCAAACAGTTTTCTCATAGTTGCACTCGGTATGTTTTATAGGTAAATTCTGATGATGAAGAGGTCGGCACATCAAATCGAGCAGAAGGTTGTATTGGCCGGGAATCTGAAGCTGTGGTTCGTGATGCTCAGCTTCCATCCAACCTGATATCCAACTGCATCGCAACAGTTATTTCAATCAAGGTAAAATATTAGCATATATTGGCAACTAGAAGATATGGTTACTACTGTCTCAATTCCCTTAAAAGTTCCTTCTTGAATTTCATGCAGCGCCTTAGCGACTCGCGGCACCCCCCTACTAATATAGCAGGTGTCCTGGAGCGTGTTTCGTCAATGCTTCGTCCAAGCTGTCCAGAGAACATCGCAGTGTACAAAGAAATAGAGGGTTATCTCGCTATCATAGCGAACCAGATACTTGCGCTTGTTCCGACAACATTGGGCAATGGCCCTGCCGTATCGCCCATGTAATGGCCCAAGACCTGATTTCCAATGCCTTCTTCCAGTTGCCACTGTTCCACTGCAACTTTGTTGTGTCTGCTTTAGTGTGGATAGGCAGCGTGGGTCCTGTTCAAGGGCTCATCAGAGCATTTGGAGGACCTTTGATGTGGCGACTTCAGAGTGTATAGGCGGCGTGGGATCATCGACTTTCAAGCTCCTCTAACCTACGTATATACTTTGTATCAATGGGTTACAGCTTTTTTTTTTTCTCCCCCTCAAGTTTGTCTGATAGATAGATCAAAGGTGCTGACATCTGACATTGTAGCGAAGGATTGTAATGAACATGTGTATACATTCATAATTCCTGAAATGTTCAGGAACCTTCGCTCTATTGCTTGCTGTACATACTGAGAGCTCACTGATTTAACACCTTGTATTTTTAGATTTGAACATGCTGCAAATGAAACAGATCACAAAAGGGCGATAACTGGAACGCAAGAAAATGTAATCTTTTAAGTGACTTCACAAGCATTAGATGGAGTTCAAACTCTGTTTCACCAGCAGGCTTATTTAGTGCAGCGCAAGTCTCCTGAAATTTCAAGCAGGGTGAAGAAAGCAGCCACCGAGGGATCAGGTGACCTATATTTGCTGTCTGAATTTATCTTTTGTTTTGCTCGTCCGTATATTATTAGTTATAAATAAATAGTAGGAGCTAAAAACTGTGGGTGGCCTGATTTTTCACCCTTGTGCGCCGCCGCCGTCGCGTCCCCCCGCTTGCGTTACCGCGCCGCAGCTCGCTTCCGTCAAGTGCGTGCTTCCAGATCTGTCGCCGCCGTGACTCCCTCCTCTCCACCGCGCGAGCACTACTCTTGTCTGGCCCCGTCTAGCTTATCGCGGCGACTTCAATCCGGCACCTTCCTCTGTTTCTCCGGGAGGTACGGCTCCAGAGGTACACGATGGCTGCCATTCCATTCTCATGCAGTTGCTTGTTCTTCGTCTCTTACCCGCCGGTATCTTATTCCAGGGACTGCCGCCAGTTTTCTGTTGAATACCGACGCTTCCACATCTGTTCTCCGGAAAGGAGCAGGTCCAGGAGGTAAAGTCGTTCTCTATCTTCTCCTTTGCATTCTCTCGAGGAAATTAATATTTCTCCTTGGATAGACAATATTCCAAATTCCTGTACACTCTGAGACCTTCAGGTTTCTATTATTAGACGACCCTAGTTAATTCTTCCCTAATCCTATGTGCAGTGCCTAGAGCAAAATTGTGATCAGACAGTAACAGTAGTTCTTGTCAGTGGTATATGCAGACTTCGCTTGATAAAATCTAGTGTGCCATGACGCTTGCTAAGTTGTGCAATTATTCGTTCATCGTACGTTTGTGTATACTAGCAAATTGCCCGTGCGATGCGACGGGAGAAAACGGATAAACTTTTGGAAACTATAACGGTGATACATTCATGAAAAAAAAAATCACATTTTAATAATATACCATTATTTGAACTGCATTGCCTGCGCTCCATCCCCAACCACTGCATGGTTCCTGCAGATTATGAAGCAAAAGCGCATCAATCTCATGCCAAAACCTGGGGAGTAACATGCTTATTCAGTTACGCTACTGCCACGATCATATGGTCTGTGTATGCATGTGCATGTGGATTTTCATCGATCTGCTGCATCAAGAATGGTGCCATTGTCCTCCAAGATCTGAAACAAGCAAGACTTGAGTAACAGCAGGTTGCACACCACACCAGCTAAACGATGCATGGTTTTTTATGCCAGCAGCTCTCTGTCCCCAAAGTACGGAGATAGTAATACAGTATACATATTCTCAATAAACTCTTTGCAATTGCAGCAAACAAAATAGTAATAATTTCGCTGCAGAAGTGCAGTTCAGAGAGGATTTTACGGGAGGTGGTAGCAAATTCAGAGGTGAGATCCACACCAGGTTGGTCCATGGCTTGGACGTCCTGGACCATTAGCAGAGCCAAGCAGAGAAGACAGGCCAACGCCATAGCCGTTCTTTCTCCCATGCATGCATCATCGTGTCACTTACCGAAAGAAACAACCGACGCGTTCAACGGTGAAGTGCATTAGCGCATCTCTTGGTTCATCACGTTTGTCAGTTCCGTGCAAGTCCCAGCATATGCGTGACACGCAATGAAGCGTCTGCTTGGTGCAGCTGCGAGGCATCCTGGCTTCACGATGCATGGGATCCGTTCATACAAGTACAATCAACGAGGCGCCGGAAAACAAGATGCATGCATAAGCATTATCAGAAGAGAAGGATCACCATGATATAATAGAAATAACGTGAGCTGGATGCTTGTCGAGGAGGACGGCTGCGACATGTGTCCTAGCCTCCCGAGCGTCCGCAGCCACGCACGAGGCAAGCGCTTCGTAACTTCGACTGCGAAAACGAAAGGGCCATCGCGATCTCCGCTCTAAGGCGCTCTCAATCTCCGCAGCTCCGCGATGGTTAATCGATCAATTGTGTAGGTTTCTTGCCAAAACACGCGTGGCGGACTCCGGGTCTCTGTTGCGCACCCGTCGAGAGCGATTGCACAGGCACGCGGATAGGCTTTCAGCTGAAGATTTCTTTTCCGTATAAGGAGCGAACGTGGAGGAAATCACGGGGCCAGAGCCATAGTTGATTCCGCTTCACGAAAAAAAACAGAACAAAAGGAAAAAAAAAAGGGCAGAGGGTGGGATTCGAACTCAGTCCCCTCAGAAGGGAGAGAGGAAAGGAGCAGGTCCAGGAGGTAAAGTCGTTCTCTATCTTCTCCTTTGCATTCTCTCGAGGAAATTAATATTTCTCCTTGGATAGACAATATTCCAAATTCCTGTACACTCTGAGACCTTCAGGTTTCTATTATTAGACGACCCTAGTTAATTCTTCCCTAATCCTATGTGCAGTGCCTAGAGCAAAATTGTGATCAGACAGTAACAGTAGTTCTTGTCAGTGGTATATGCAGACTTCGCTTGATAAAATCTAGTGTGCCATGACGCTTGCTAAGTTGTGCAATTATTCGTTCATCGTACGTTTGTGTATATTTCATATTTTCTTGTTGAACCATGGCCATTGCAGCAATGGATGGAGGAAAAAAGAAGTGCTCAGAAAATGGAAAAGGCAGCAAAGTGGCTCCTCCAGGGGCTATCAGAAAAGAAGGGAAGAAAACAAAACAACAGGAGGCAACATCTTTCAGGGTACCTCTTTCCACTCCAAATGATGTGGGCATCCTGTGTTCAGCTCATCAGGATGGTTCCAGTCAGAGGTTCCGAGGACGAGCTGCTACCCACAATGTGTCATACCAAGTGGATTGTTCAGACTCTGCAGCTACTCCAGATTCACGCAGGGCACCTGTTCGCTCTCCTAGTCAGGGATGTCCTTATACTGGGCTTCAGCCTCCACGTCCTCCAGAGCATAGCAATGAAGCAAGGAAGAAAAGGAAACATGATGAGCCGAAGGAGGAATCTGTCAGGGCACATGTGAGGGTGAAGGGTGTCGGTGTGTGTTCCACCCAGGGCACTCCAATTGTTGGGCATGATGAACCTCAATGTGCCCCAGTTGACTACAGCTCGTGGCCTGATGATAGCATTCGTGAATTGAGACAGCTACCTGAGCATGAGTGGTTTCCATGCACAAGAGAACCTCATGTCCGTGACCACCGCTTCTGGACAGTTAAGCAGGAGGATTTGTACCACTCATTAAGGTCCTTTGCGCTACATGTCCACAAGGTTCTGCCCTGGGATGAACTTAAGACTGCTTCAGAGGGGAGGGATATCAAGGGTCACTTTTCTCACATTGATGGCTTGGACATGTTGGTGAGCAGATCTGGGTTGAAGCTCAGTCATGATATCATCTACGTATTCTTTGCTACTCTCTGGATCGCACCAAATAGGTCATATATCCGGTTCATGTATGGAGACAAACCACGCCACCTCACTAAACAACAGCTGGCCGACGCACTTGGTATCTGTATAGTAGGTCCAAGCATCCACAATTTGGCCTACCCAGATGCTCGTTCTGATAGTTGTCGCCAAAAGCTCAAGGCTACGAAGCTTGTGGATCAAAAGATTAGATTCCTTTTGAAAGGTTCTCTGCCAGAAGGGTTCAGGCGGGACCCTAAAGGACTTACCCGTGAGGCATCAGTGACACTAAATGCCACGAGATACTCTGTTTTGCCCAGGGCTGGTTACAGAAATGGATTCACACCTGTGATGCAGTGGTTGTTGTACCATCTCATGAGCCATCAACCCTTTGACTTCATTGACTTAATGATCAGTGAGATGGAGGATGCAATTTATAATACAACCAAAAGACGGATGCCTTATGGACCATACATACTGAGAGCTTTGCACAATCTTGAATGGATGCCAGATTGTGTTTACACAAAGTTGGAGGAAGACGTTGCTTTATATCGTGTCCCAAAGCTAGGGGACAAACGGCTTGGGACCAGGACTAGTGCAGGCAACAATGAGATTCAGATAGGGGATGGGGATGTGTATCAACACAAAGAGAATGACTCATCTACCAGCACCCAACCTCAGCCACAGCCAACCCACGAGGCTACTCAGTTGCCAGCCCTTGTAGATCCCTCTGTTATCAAGATTATATTAGAAGTACTTGGGGGCTTACAACAAAATCACACTCTTTCCGAGAAGGCTGTTGCCATAATAGCCAGCGATTTACACATAGTAGCCAGTGATGTACAGATGATTCTTGATCGATTGGGTATCTCCAGCCGATCGAGACTGCAGTACCAGCCGATCGAGACTGCAGTTAGATGCATGATCAGTGGGAGACAGGCCATTCGAAGTCCTTTTGGTGTGATGGAAGGGGCAGAGAGAGAGTCATGTGGGGCTTAAACTTTTGGATCTTTTCGGTGCTCTATGAGATGTGTCTTGTAGATATCTTTTATGTCCTTGTCCAAACTCTATGCTTTCGGAGAAGTGCTCTATCTCCATAGATCGTGTGTTGCTCCATTTATAATCTATGTTATGTTGTATGCCATGACATATGTCTTGTATGCATTTATGCTTCACTCATATTATCCTTATGTATGTATTGAGGAGATAAGCATAGATTTGCATGTTTGGTTAGTGGAGTTATTACTTTTGCCTTGTCGTGTCAAATATAGGCCATGAGCAGCAATGGAGGGGTAGGAGGGTTTCGGGGTGAAGGGTAGGGGAGGGTGTGAAGACTAGAGGGGATGCTTGATGACATCAGGCTGTTGTTTTATTCATAAAGGATCAAGTGTTTGCTAATGTCCCTCGAAATGAATTGAATTTAGGTAAATCTCCTTCAAATCATAATTCTTTTAGGTAATGTCCCTTGAAAGGACCATGGAATCCTTTTACAAGAAATTAAATTAGCTACTGTTTGGAGAATGGCAACGTGAGGGATGGAATCATGGAAACCATCTTTCCTACCCGAAAAAGGGATATAAAAAATGTAGGGATAAAAACGAAACTATGGGAAGGAAAACGATAATTATCATGCTAGCCTACTAACATTAACACAATAAGTTCATGCAACCACGTCAAATAAAATTAACAAGATATTGTACAAGTGACTAGGTAATAGAGAACTAAGTACAGCAGCATAAGCTCGCATCACTAATGAAGGTAATTTTTGTGAAGACGGCGGCGTCGCGGCGGCTCCCCTGGTGCGGTGGCCACAGCGGGCGTTGCGGCGGCTCCCCTGATGCGGCGACCACGGCGGACGGGTCGCGGCGGCTCGTACATGACTGCATCGACAAGCTCGATGCTTCCTGCTTTGGTAATCTCGAATCTTGTGCCCTTACATTTTCCTTTCGATTTTTCCCCAGATTGTTGGTTTGTCGTTGAATTACTCATGCGTTGTGGGATTGGGGATTTCTGGTTTCCCGCCTGTACAGATGTGCAAATCGCGAGGACGGCTACGGTGTTCTTCGCCATCTATGCAAGCACTTGTTTACAATTTTTCTTTTGTTGGATGCATTCAGTTGGATTCAGAGAAGGAGAGAAGCAATCGTGATCTAACACACTTGTAGTAATGTAACATGCAGGCTTGTAGTGATGTGAAGCATTTGTCTAACACTAGTTACAATGCGACACACACATGTGAATATTTATCAACACAACATAGTTTGAGGTGGTTGTGACATCACGGTGAAAAACAAGCAATAAATAAATTATAAAATTATATTATTTGAATAATCACATTATAATATATAATGTGATAGATATTTTTCTGACATTTTGGTAAGTGTAATTTTACTCCAATAAACTTGTATACTGCAGCCAAAACAAAGCTCAATAGTTTGCCGTGAACCACAACAATATCACGGTTTGAAGCAACCCCGTTCAAGTGAACCACACCTCATGAATTTGCATTCTTTTGTTGGTTCTTGTCACGCCAAGATGAATTTTGTATCTCATGCTTCCTCTATTTTGATGGAAAGCTCAGATTTGAATGTGATGGTCTAGACATAACACATATAAATCAACAAGTTAGCAACTCTTTGTCACTGTTGTGTTTGAGAAAAGAGTAAATTTCATAAACCCACAGGTTTTATGGTCGTTGTTGCACAAAACCCTAGACATTTTGGTTCATGTCACTTAACCCCAGATATTCTGGTTAAATTGTTTCATAAAACCCCACCCCTATGAATCTAGCTATGGATTCTACTTTATTTTTTTGAGATTACACGGTCGTGCATCCAACTAAATGGTTTTGTTAATCAAACTGATTACATAAACGACATCATCGAAGCACAATAATATAGTTCATATGTCATATATTCATGTCTATTTTTGAAATAGGTGGGGTTTTGTGAAACAATATGACCTTAAAATATGGGGTTAAGTGACACAAGTCAAAATACATGTGGTTTTGTGAAACAGGAGCCATAAAACCTGTGGTTTTACGAAATTTACTCTTGAGAAAATATGAAAGTAATAATAAGGGATATGATCTTGTTCTCTGGTAATGTTTTATTTACCGGGCCCATTTTTAATTCACTTTAATATGAAAGTAATCATTTACAATACATTAACTTTTTTAAATAAAGTGGAGATGCATTTTTAGTTGAAGCGGATATGTCGAGGCTGCTACTCAGCTTGAATGTCTTGCCTTAGAGTGTTGCAACCATTAAAAGGATGTCCCACGCAAAGCCATGGGTAAGATTTGAGAATGGCGAAGTATTGACATCATTCTTCCATTACAACTACAAAATTAACTCATTAACCGTATTTAGGAAAACTAGAGGCAATCTGAAAGGCAAAATTATAATTGTCTGATATAACTGCAGATGTGGATATCTTACAACAGGATTGGATAGGGGGCAGACAGGAAAAGAGGTTCACCCATGACCATGGCCAGATCTTTAACTCAAAACTAATTCAGTATAGTCAATGGGTGATGCAATTTGTGGCAGGAACAATATATGTAAGACACATACAAATAAACATGGAATTATATTTTATCTACCAAGACTCAGTGTATATTCGAAAGCTTTCACGGAGAAATAATCCAAAAAAAGCTTTCACTGGAGAGCAAATTCAGTCATAGTTTTTGCCAGTTCACCAAACTTTATGGTTACCCAGTACATCTCCTGCTTCCTTCTAGTAGCAATTCAGAAACTTGGTCTTTCTGCAACAGAAAAAAAAAACCTTAGAGATTTTCGTACACTGAACGGCAAGCCATACCAATGCTACGAAATTGTTTTAGCATTAAGTACAGAATCAAATAGCCTCATAAAGCTCATCATCGTTGGCACCGACTGAAGGCTCCAGTTTTGTTTTACCAACATGGATATTATCCTGACACATGGAGCACAGGATGGTTTTTACTTCAATGTTAAACCATGGAAATAGCTGACTAATCTTATTTGTTAACTTCAATTTGGAAGCATTGACATGCGAAGTATAAAGGCAACAAAACAGAGAGTATAAAGGCAACAAAACCCTACTATAAGGTATAATGATGACTAAACATTAACTATCAGCTAATACAATAGGAAATCATTTCACAAAGCCAAATGAAATCGAGCCAGATGTGATCTAGCACCCAGCTGTAAAATGGAAGCGTATATAGTCAGTCACATAACTGAATATGATGCTTGCACTTGTATCTTTCCCCCACTAAAGCAAATGAAGTGAATTCCTCAATCAACTAATTAAGGCAGAAAAATACTCACCATTCTTGCAAGAATTAGCCATGCTACTCCAAATTTACAGGAAACATGGTGGTTAAGAGAAGGAGACATCTTGATAGGAAATCAGGAGACATATATACCTCTCACAGACCAATTCATGCTAACAAGTTCACAAAAAGCTGCATACAGAGAATCACAATAAGGATCAGTTTTTTTTATCTCCTCTCCATCAGCTACACAGCTACTGGTCACCTTACAAAAAAGGCTATGAACTAACATTTTAGTTAATCATAATATTAAATAAATGCAAAAACGACCAAACTAACCTCATTTTTGGCATATTGCAGCCTTATGCTCCTGTAGATCGAGTATACTTCTCAATCCATTTGAATAATTTGCAAGCTGGTAACATATTTTCCAACAAATGGAGTGACAAGTCCTGCATATGCACATCATTTTAAAATGGATGCAACCTAAAGCCAGTGTACTAATGGTCTCTACTGAAAAGATTAACATTGAATCATATCACAGAACAGTTGAATCAGTGTATTTAACTTTGGAATGTAGAAGGAATCAGCATAAACCTTCAATCCATGGCTGCAATAAGGGCTCAAAATTGGGGCTATCAGATGCAATACAAACATGAAAAAAAAAAAGAGTCAAGCAATAAAAAATTGTGATGCAGACTTGATCAGCTTTTCCCAAGTAAAGTTCATTTTAAAATGTTACAGAACACAAAAATGTTTTTTTTTTTTGGTTTGCTATGATGCAGACTTGATCAGCTTTGCCCAAACAAAGGAGTTCACCCAAACATACCAATGTGTAAGCTAACTTTCAGAAATTTACACTGTTCTTCATGACGTCTACAATATCCCATTCTACATCCAAATTTCAATATGTTGTCCCTTTCTGCCAACAAATTTAAAAATCAAAATTTCCAGCATAAGGCACCTATGTTTCTTCTAAGCATGCCAATGCATGTGATTAATATCCTAGACGACTCCTCCAATAAGAGAATGCTAGTTAGTGGGCAAATTACTAAAGCATCATGACAATTTCTAGGTAAAATTAATTTATTGCAAATAAATTCCTACCCTGGCTTTTATAAATCTGATGATACATCTTGATTAGTATAAAGTACAGATTGAAAAAAAATACTTTGTACAATACAGATTGAAAATAAGCAACAGAACAGTATAGTGCAAATAGCCATTTCAGTGCTAATCAAATGTAATATAGTTGTTTAAGAAGCTTCCTCAGATGGTAGTCCAACCAAAGATGCTGACTTTAGTAAGGCTCACAACGCAATAATATGCATATCTATGCTCACAAATAATCCGAGACAAAAATTCGAGAAGAATATTCTGAAGTCAACATACCCAAACTCTCGCTCAAACTACTTGCTATAGATATAATGCTAAGATTGATTCGCATTGACTTAAATCAAATATAAGATAACATTACCGCCCCTGGGTGCATTGACTATTTGCTTGGCCTTATCTATATTTATGCCGTAATACATCTTATAAGTGAAAAAAAGAAACAAATTTATCTGTATGAGCACCTTTTGATTTGTCAGTCCAGGTGATAAGTATTCATTTCCTCCTTATCATGTATATATCGTGGCATATTCTATTTAATGGATTTGTCTAACATTATAGCCATTATAAACAAACAATTTGAATGACAATTATTGCTTGCTAGTATAGTAATTTTGAAATTCGGGATGACGATAACCAAAAGGACTATCTCGCTATGGTGCAACAAAACTGTCAACTCCACCTAATATCATATCAATAAAACTATAGTACGTCAATATTTACTTTCGCTGTACCTTAAAGTATAGGTTTGCTGTAGAACAATCTTACTGGTCTCGTTGTGATTTTCCATGCATCTAGATAGAGGATGCAACCACCTGGTGGATTTACTGAAATATTGCAATGCTATCATTGATCTAAAAACTCGACCTGCCGGGGGTAAGACCGCCCCCGACGGCATTTGCTTAAGGAGAAGAGCCTTCTCACGCAGGCCGAGAAAACCCCCGAACCCCCTCCCCGACCTTACACAGGGACTCAGCTGGCCGTTGTGAGCTCCGGCGCGAGTCTTTACCATGTGCTTTGATCCGGGGAAGGCGAGGGGATTTTTTTACACTGCAATGAACAGTACCATCTCTGATACTGTTCACTGCAGCGCCCGTGCCGCAGCTGGGATTCGATCCCGGGCCGACAGGAGCGAAGCTCCCGGAGCCCTCCGGCTCTGGCCACTCGGGACGTCCCAGCGTTGGCAATGCTATCATTGATCTAAAATGTAATGTCAATCATTGATCTAAAATGTAATGTCAAAGATTTCATCAAATTTATTGTCAACCTTATAGAATACATACAAAATGATATATAAGTTATAGAGCAAGCTTTGTTTTATACCATTCATCTTGATATTTGTGAATTCCTTAAATGGGGGACATGCACCAAAATTGCTTGGGACTTTCGGTTGCAGAGGTAAGCCTTTCTCAACAGCTGGATTAACCAACAAATTAATAAATCATACCAAAATTCAAGACATAGAAGGCATATGTAGATTGAACTCATGCATTTAGAACTGTATCACCTGGCTCCTTTTTATTTCCACTCATACATGCATCGCTTCCTCCGGCAATAATCCTTCTGATACTCACATTGTTTAAGGCGCCGTTACTCTTCTGCATCATGCTCGACGAATTGAGCGGAGGTGAGCCTACCATCAGTATTGGTTCACATAAAAATCAGAAGAAAGAAAAAATCGTGATTTTGGCATACCGGACTGAATGACAGTTGCTGGTTCTTCATCCTGGCCAGACATTTGCAATAATCACGCTGTAGTCCTGCAAAAACTATACACGGATGAGAGGATAAACACATCTATAAGGCGATTCAAATCCTGACAATCTCTACTTCATTATCCATCACTGTTGTTCCATAAACAACACTAATTAAGTTGTCTCAAACTGAAACCAATTCTTCGCGCTGCTCTAAATTGAGAATTACAGTCCACTGGACAACATGCGATAGTGCTCTCTACACGTAGTACAGTTCTAGGCCAAAGGGATGCAAGTGAGCGGCAAAATGACATAGGAACTTGTTGTTTCTTTTTAGTGCACTTGAACCAATCAAGGATGATTAGATGGCAGATTACCCAATAGACACGTGCAAGTTCTTTTGCCAGAACCATGACACAGAAATCAGGTAAAAAAAAAAGAGACAATAGCGTTTTAACCATGATTTTGACTCTAATTGCGTTTTCACCATCGATTTTCAAATTTTGCAAGATCACCGTTGATTGCTTTCAGATTTTGCAAGATCACTATTGATTTTTTTAAAAACTGATGGTAAAATCGCAAAAGTATTTTGCAAGATCACCATCGCTTTTCAAAAACTGATGGTAAAATCGCAAAATCTGAAAATTAATGGTGAAAAAACAATTGGAGTCTGAAAGGATGGTTGTTTTGCAATTGCCCCAAAAAATAAGGTAGCACTTGCTATCCAAGAGACCAAATAATTGAATGGCAAAACATCACCAAAAGAAACCTTCGATTAGGCAAGAACAGTACATTGATGCACCTCCATGGCTAGAACGGGAGAACTTATGGCAGGATGGGGAAGGGTAATCCGTAATCACCGCCTGCAGTACAGAGGTGAGTTCATAGCTTGACTGCAAGCTTGCCTACAACTCTGCAAGTTGTTGTACGTCAAGCTTGGCTCTGGCATGTCGGTAAGACAAGCTAATTAAGCTTGCTCAAGCTACCATACACAGCGCAGTTGATGCCGCATCATGCTCAAGCTGACGCCGTTATCAAATGTCCGCGAAATACTACTGTTGTCATTAAAAATAATCTATTCATCGATTGTTTGATTTTGGGAAATAATCAGGCAAATTTCTATGTGTACGGTTTGTGTAGAGACTTAGGGGCCATTGTCTTCTATGGTTCGGTGAGAGAACGTAGCTGACAATCAGTACGCGGAAAGTATATAACAGAGTTTATAGATAACTCTCATAAAATAGATGACCCATTGTAGTCTCAAATATTTTCGCATAAACAGCTTTAAAAGAAAACCGTAGCAAATCACAGGCATTCGACTAGTAGATGATATGATTTGGCAAACATACACAAAGTTCCAGATGTGGCACATCCCTTCACCTATTTTAGTCCTCTTCTAGCTCCTTTGTAGGCGCCATATGACGTTCACTTTAACTTGATCACCATCAACTTCTCTTTCTTGACTCCTAATTCTACGGGGGAACACTAGACGTTCTTGACTCATAATTCTACGGCTGAAGTCTAGAGATAATTTCAAATTCTTGTCCTCTTCTTGGATATCGCAGGTTGTGATTAGGTCCACCTCTATCTGGACTCTGAAATGTCGATTGTATGGCAATGCAATCATATATGGACTCAGTGGAAGAATGCATGTGGAGCCACAGGGCAAGGACAAACTCCTCCCTCGTTCACGACTGAAGAGATGGACGCTTTTACTCCCATAGTCAAAGGCGCTTGCCTTGACGCTACCATACACAGCGCGGCTTCTCGAACCAAGGTCTTTGAGGTTCAACCTGACCTCAACATGGGTCTCAACGGCTTCCGGAATCACCAAGTATGTGATCTCCAACTTGCGGCCAAGGCCCCCATAGATGGTTTGTGTGTATTCCTCAACTTCATCAGCCTCGGTAACATCCCACTTCTGGAAGAGAGGACCGGTACCAGACCCCTCATCATCGGTAGAAGAGCCCTCATCATCGGTTGGGAAAACCTTCAAGCCCAAGGAGCTGTAAGCCTCTAGAATCCTATATGGCCCAATGAGTACCAAATCCATTCCTTCCTACACATGAAAGCATGAATGTGAAGGCTTTTAATTCATTACAACATATAAAGTATGTAAAGAGGCATAAAGCATGTAGTAGATAGCTGTAGCTAGTGTATACCTCTTGTACTTCCCCCTCGAGCGCCGTATAGATCTTCCGACATTGGTGCCAGTCATAGGCGTTGATAGCGCTGATATGGAAGTTTGCACAAATGGCCAAAATTTGCACCGCACGTGCAACTGAATCAATTTCATCATCGTAATCCTCCGAGGCCGCATCCTCATTGCCATCATGATCATCCGATCCACTGCTGCTGTCATCCTTAGGGCCGTCCCCACGATCCTCCTGGAGGATCGCTGTAGCATCATCCTCACCCCGGTCACAATCCTCGTTGGCAGTGTTAAGAAACCATCCATGAAACTTCTTCAGTTTGGTTCCATACATGTTCCAATCCCACACTTGACTCATCAGCTGATTGGTGTCACCCTCAAGCGAGAGGGGAAAAAAGAGAATAGATATTAGCAAAAAGGATGTCACTACAGAATCCCATCAATCACCACACAGTATTTTGAGACTGGTGGAAACTATTTCCATTTTCTAAAAAAAAATGGCGTATCTACAGTACAAACACCAATATGGCAAAGATGTAAGTACAAACAACAATATGGCGTAGATTTACGACCTTACCTGTTTTACTTCTCCATTCCACAAACAATGAACAGCAACAAAACCAATCACACTAGAAGCAACGTAGAGTAAAGCAGGCTGCACCCCATCCTGATAAAAAAAGATGAGATGAGCATATAGAACAAAGGCATTTTTGTTTTCAAGATAACAAAAATCAGGTTCAACTTAAGTAACATAACTCACCCGCGCGGCTTGAAACCAGTTCATTATGATGACAATTACAGTCAAGCTGACAGTGTATCGCAAAAATGCGTAATTAAAGAAACGGTTATTGCCACCTCTTGGGACAGCAATACAGAGGGCAATTGCGACACATATACCTGGAACCAAAACAAGAAATCCATATTATGTGCTGAATGATGCACCTGCTCCAATATGCAGAATTGCATACAATAGTTAATCCAAGAGGCAGTTCAAACTTCAAAATATAATTTGTTTTTGTTGGTGCATACTGTCTCGGCAGGGCGCATCTGAACAAGAATTGGAAATGTTCTGGTTCCAAATCTGCACTTTTCTCTAGTACTAATACTAAAGAATAAACAGAAGATTGAATGTCCCTGAGATTGGCTAGTGGGTTTGTCACCCAGCCAACCAGGATTCAGTTTATCACCACCCACGTCTTAATGCTAGGGTGAACATCTCTCCCCTAGTTTTTTAAAACATCAAATTTTAAATAAGAAAATGCTGAAAAATACTATTGTCCTCTTAGACCAACAAGAGAGAGAGAGCTGCAACGATACGAAAATTTTACTAAGGTCTCACTATAAATACAGGTGATTATGCCAAATGAAGTTGACACGCACAGGTCATAGTGATGCTGATGTTACTTTTCATCCGGAAATATCTATTACCATTACAAGTTTCGAAGAACAATCCGACAATGTAATATGGCACAAACAAAAGAACTTCTATTCTATTACTAACCAGATATTACAGTGTCACCAATGGAATGCATGGAGGATGGCAATGCTGCATCTGCGGGTGGGAACAGGAGCTGTGCATAACAATGCGGATAAGATTAGTTTAACTATTAAATTAAAAAGGAACCCCACTGACAATATTATCACCAAACGTTCACTAACAAGATCTATGACATTTATTGGAGCATAAAAAAATTAGCTACCCTGACCATAACTAAAGTGAACACCACCCAGAAAATGCCATGCATCGAAAGTCCAGCCTAAAATGCAAAAGGAAACGATGTATTTACACATCAACATCAAATTCAGAGAATGATTTTTAGTAACTAATGTGTGGAAATAAAATCAGTGGATCAATTCCGCTTTCAGACCGAACTGATAAAAATGAACATTGGATTTACACATCAATATCAAATTCAGAGAATCGTAACTAGTGCATGTAAATAAAATCAGTGGATCAATTAAGCTTTCAGCCAGAACTGATAAAAATGAACATAACAAATGTTACGAGCAATCCAAGCAAAATGCAAGGATTGAGCAACTTCATTATGATAGTAAACAGTACAAAATTCGAAACTATGGCATTCTTGAGATGTAATCACAGAAGGTATGATCTAAAACACAAGTCCACAACACATTTGTGAAGTGCAAGGGAATAGAATTGGAATATGGCACAATCGCATTGGGGAAGATATGAATTCGAAATCCATAACATACCAGCAAGCAGTACAATGATTTTCATGAAATGGATAAAAGATAGTTCTTTTCTATTGACAATTAAAATACAGCCCAAAAAAAAATATGATTCAAATTTGCAAGACGCGTCTGTAGGAAAAAAAAAATATTATTGCACGGAGGTGAAAAGACAAATTTGTCACAGACAATGAAGTTGTGTTCTTCGAAGTTCCACAGGAAAAATATAAATATACAAAGTTAAAGGAAAAACTGAGTAATCCCATACCAGCAAGATAGCACCCGTCTTAAGTGATCCCAGTGATAGCATCTCGATTCCCTGCAAAATAACAGTGTTATATTACAGGTTGGAGGGGGAACAGTTCAAATTTAGGAAGGTTTAATCCTATAATTCTTAGAAACACACAAAATAACTAATAAAAACAAACCTGGATACGGGAAGAAATTCCCAAAATATTGTTTGCTAGACAATGGTTCTTAGTAGCACACCACATGCAAACAAAAAATCCTGGGATTGGAGCCACAGCCCATGACTTGATGAAGTCCACTGAAACTGATGAAATCAGATACGCATGAGCTTAAGCCATATTAAAAATATTTGTAAATGTAGGCGGCTGGCATGAAACTAGTGTAAGGATGAACCATTCATGTCTTTGTCCTGAGCTAAGATAAATCTAACGACTGTATTGACACCATAACATGAATAGTAATCAAAATATTGTAATATGCTAATATCTCAGCTTAACAAGGAAAATCTGTCCGCAATGAATTAAGTCCACAACAAAGTATGGTTTCAGTTCCATGCCACTTTAACTGTCCGCAATGAATAGCAATCAAAGGAAAGAAGTCAACAAGAAAGTATTTCCATGCCACGTAACTGTTCATAAAATATTGAAATCTGATTTAGCGTTGATACTTGATAAGGTACTTCTCGTGCAAACTTTTGAGAAATACTCCCTCCGTTTCATATTATATGCAGTTTTAGGTTTGGACACGGTAACTAAGGGGTGATCAGGAGGAAGAAACAGTGCAACACATCTTGGTCGGTTGTGTTTTTGCCAAGGATTTCTGGTTCATAATTTTCCAAGCTTTCAACCTGCAGCGGCTGGCTCCTGGTAATGATGAACTAGATTTTGCCTCTTGGTGGAGAAGGGCTTCAAACAGAGTGGCAAAACAACATCGCAAGAGCCTCAACACACTGATCATCCTTGGCGCATGGACAATTTGGAAACATAGAAATGCTGTGGTGTTTGATGGTATATCACCTAACATCCAGGTCGCCTTACAAAACCTCAGGCTATAGAAGCTCAGCTATGGGTGTACGCGGGAGCCAAAAGTCTGAGCGATTTAGGTCTAGGAATGTTGCTTAGTGCTGGATAAGTAGTCTAGTAGCCTGGTCTGTTTCTGGTCAAGCTTTCTTGGTGTTTGTTTTATTGGCATAACAAAAACCTCATGTATCTACCCCTCAAGCCTTGGTCCTAGCTTGAGGGGGCTTGTATGGACCTTTTTCTCTTCCCTATAATACAAAGATACGCAGCTCTCCTCCGTATTCGAGAAAAAACTAAGAAGGGGTGAAAAAGATGACGGGCACAGAAAACAATGAGTAGTGAAGGAGTAGAGAGATAGAGATAGGCACAGGAAACAATGAGCACTGGGAAGTGAGAAAGTTGCCTTGGAAATCGAGCTACTTATATTTTGGCAAAATTTTTGAATGCTAGAACTACCTATATTTTGAAACAGAGGGAGTACTATGCCATTCCACAATAAAGTAGAAAAAAAAAGCACTGAATAGCCTACCAAAAAAAACAATGCTAAAAGATCATTATGGTGTGCACAAGAGGTCAATCAAGTATTTTCTGGTCACCACATTTTTGTTCCTGCTACACTATCCTGAAGATAAAATCTGCTCTGAATAGTACTGAAAAAAACCATGCAAAATAACAAGGTCCGCAGAATTGGACCCACAAGAGTGAGCATCAAAATGAGTAGGAACATACTGTGGATAAGTGGAGCGTCAAAACGAAACTTGAACAGAGGGAACACTGACAAAAGCATAGCTTGCATTTTGGATATCATCTCCTGCATAATAATAGATAAAACAAATATAAATTTCATTTAATAGAAACAAATGAATTAAGGTGGGTAACCCCCAACCGTAGTTTGCTTAATAAAGACAACATAAATAGAAAATAAATCGGCCTGTTAGCGGTTAACAAGATGAGCCAAAGGAGGGAGGGAGGGGGGGGGGGGGGGGGGGGGGGGTGCGGGGCGGACGACGAGGTAAAGCGAAGGAGGGGGGATCTGAGATGGATCCGAACTGGCGGCGGGCGGAAAGACTCAGAGGATCAGCGCCGTTGACGAGATGCGGGACGCCGCCGTCGAGTTTCCTCCTCGACGTACCAAGGAGGACCGGAGGGCGGCGCCGTTCGGCAGTACCCGGGAGGACAAAGGGGGCCGCCCCGTGGGGCTCTGCGCCGCCGATTGGGAGGGCAACGGGGACAACTAGATTTATCTTCTCCTCTATCATAGAGAACACCATCTAAATCCAAGCCATTACACATGGCAATGTATCCTATGAGAACCAGGTTCGTGTGAGAACTATGAGAACTTCAATCTGGACCACATGATCCTAATCTAATGGGGCGCATGAATTCAGGTGGAGGAGGAATTTGCAAAAGTGGACGGTGATTTTGCAAATCCCCCCTCCCACCTCTCCCAATGCGTCCCATTTAGATCAAAATCATGTGGCTCAGATTGAAGTTCTCATAATTCTCACACGAATCTGGTTCTCATATGATACGCTGCTATTGCAGATAGATAGAGTAAAAAAAAAAAGGACGAGGGGAACCACAGGGTAAAGTGAAGCCCTTACCAGACGGCGACGAGCCCGGCGCCGGAAGGAAGCAGCTGCGGCGGAGAAGAGAGCAAGCCCTAGCGGCCGCGGAGAGGAAAGGAACAGCAGAGCGCGCCAGAGTCGGCCGTGGATGGATAAGATCGTCTGACTTTACAGGGGCTGATTCGTTACCTGCATATATGGGAAGATTTTTGCAATTTTACCATTGAATAAGCTAGAATTCAAGTGGAGGCGAGCTAAAATTTCCAATACCTGTTGCAGAGGGGGAGCTAACGTTTTTGAGACAATAACATTTTAACTATGATTTTAGATTCTAATTGTATTTTCACTATCGATTTTTAGATTTTGCAAGATCACCATTGATTTTTTGAAAATTAGATGTTAAAATCGCAAAACTATTTTGCAAGATACCATTGCTTTTCGAAAACTGATGGTAAAATCGTAAAATCTTAAAACAAATAGTGACAACACAATTGGAGTACGAAAGAATGGTTGTTTTGCAATTGCCCCAATATTTTTCTAAACGCCAAACGAAAACAGACGTTGAGCTGGTGACTAAGGTCCAGACAGTCTTGAAGACGTCTAGACGTATTAGATATATCATACTTTTTTACACTATAGCAACAAAAAATCCCAAAAATATAGCTTTATTTTTGGAAAAAAATTCAAATATACATCATTGAAATGATAAATATCAAATTTAGACAGAGTTATCACTTACTAGTTATTAGTTCTCACAAGTTACAAACATAGTAAGCATGCTAAATTTTAAATTTATTTAAATGCATTGGTTAACCATTAATATCTTCCATTTGCTTCTTCTAGTAATCCATATAGATCACGTTGGTATAAACGATCGTACAGACGCAAATTAGGCTGTCTAAACATGTCTAGCGTGTGTTTAGAGGGCACGTATACACGATCAAAGACCGTCTAGACGGTGTTAGACGCGTTTTGTGTCTAGAATGGTGACTAGGGCCTAGACTCAACGTTAAGCTCAAGTCTTACGTCTAGACATTCCATGATATAGGTAAAACTGTTAAAACATGTCACAGTAATAAAAAATGTAAGAGGTCTGATTACAATGGTAAAGTAGCGAAACCAAACAATGTCATGATAAGTAGCGAAGCCCACCGCGCTCAATGGTAAAATTACACAAATCTTATGTATGAGAGAACCAGACCCGCTAGATGCAAATTGGTCATGTTTAATTGCCTAGAGGGTCCATTGGGCCTGCCCGGCGGGTGCAAGAGGCCCTCCTCACAATTCATATGATTTAAAGGGTGATTGACGAATCAATGATTAGGGTTTCACATGCACTACGATATTATTCTGTAAAAAATGATGTCTCGCCCTCACCTCATGGTTATGTGCGGCCGGGCGCAAAGGCGGAGCCAGCAATTTGCCCAGCACCGTGGTATAGTAAATAATCTTTCCTTTCAAAAACAGCCACAAAGATAGGGTTGGGTGTGGTTAACCACATAACCGTAAACCGAACCGATTTAACCGAATTTTGTGGTTAATTTGGTGATCGGTTATCGGTGCGGTTATCATTTTCCCACTGTTCGGTGGTCGGTTTTCGACGCGGTCTTGGGCTGGTATTAACCAAAAAAACCAAATTACCCGAAAAACAACCCTACAAGCTGCAATATGCGAACAACCCCGCGGCCCAAGTCCCATCTCTGCCGGGCCATTTAACCAAACCCTAGGAAAGCCTCCCAGTCCCACGCACCGTCCCTCTCCCTCCTCGGCCCCCACTCTCGTGCCACCCCTCGTCCTCCTCTCCAGGCGCGGTGGCGGCGCCAGTCCGTCCTCCTCCCCTCGTGCTCCGCATGGCGACGTCACCTTACCTCATCCACGGTGCGGCGATGGCGCCCATCCCGTTCCCTCCTCCCGCGACGCTGGCGCCAATTGCCGTCACTTCTCACCTCGCGCATTGCACGCCGCCGCCATCCCTCCTCCCCTGGCGCGTTGCGCGACTTCCTCTTTCTCAAGCAGAGGCTGGTCCTGCTCGATCTACACTGCGGTTATTGCGGTTAACCGCAACCTAACTGTGCGGTTATTGGAATTTTTGGTACCAAATCGGTTGTTGTTTCCCATTAACCGAATTTCTTCTTAGTCGAATTAACCGAACCGTTTTAACCGGATTAACCTAATGCCCAGACCTACACAAAGGAGCATATATCTCTGCTACATAATAAAAGATATCCCGTCGTCCGCACACGCAAACAAGGTGGGCCCCCCTGGTGCGATGGTGGGGCCAGCGATTGAGGACCGCCTTCGATACTGCGCCGCCTTCGATTCCGCGTTTGCGTTATTCGAGGAACCTTCAATCTGAACGTCCGATTTGTATCAGATGACCCACGCTTCTTTCGTCGTTGGTACGTGATCAGCGCCCTCGTCGTCCGCACGCGGCTCCGGTCGCACGCTCGGAGGCATATCTTTCGTTCATTCTTGATCTCACGGGCCATGTTCAATTTGTTGGTTGTATGGGATGCGCGCTTCTGTCGTTCGTACGCGCTTCGATCGCACGCTTGGAGGCATATCTTTCGTTCGTTCTTGATCTCACGGGCCACGTTCAATTCGTCGTTGGTATGGGATGCGCGCTCCCGTCGTTCGTACGCGCTTCGGTCGCACGCTCGGAGCCATATCTTTCGTTCATTCTTGATCTTACAGGCCTCGTTCGTTTCGTCGTTGGTATGGGATGCGCGCTCCCATCGTTCGTACGCGATCCGGTCGCACGCTCGGAGCCATATCTTTCGTTCGTTCTTGATCTTACGGGCCACGTTCATTTCGTCGTTGGTATGGGATCCGCGCTCCCGTCATTCGCACGCGCTCTGGTCGCACGCTCGGAGCCATATCTTTCGTTCGTTCTTGATCTTACGGGGCACGTTCAATTCGTCGTTGGTATGGGGTCTGCGCTCCCTTCGTCCGCATGCGCACCCAGCCGCACGTTCAATTCGTCGTTGGTGTTGTATGCTCGCTGCACACTCCTTATTCTCTCCTTATTCTCTTTGGGCATTGCTCAAACCCTACATCTCTGTTTCCTGAAGTCGGCGGCGCTCTTCCTCTCCCCCTTATTCTCTCCTTATTCTCTTCAGAAGCCGGCGGTCTCTCCTTCTCCCCCTCCGTCTCTCAGTGACGTAGGCCTCATCCTTCCTCATCGGCGCGGCGTCCGATCTCTCCAGCTTCGAGCGTGCTCTCGTCCGATCGTAATCCCTGGAAATGAACCTCCGAGGCCAATCCTCCGAACAGGATATCGGAGGCTCGTCTATTCTGCTGTGCGACTACCCTCTACGTCATGATCTAGTATCTATGGTTGATACAACAAAGGTATCAATTTTTTGATCCTTTTTCGACCCTTTTTTGACCTAAACCCAAACCTTTGACTTCCTTGTACAATCTGACCAAAGCAGATTGAAGGGTAAAAAATAGTTCAAAAGGAATTCAGGAACATGAAGAGGCGAGAGAAATATTGTATGGCAAAAGCTGCGCTGGCTACGTGTGATAGACTTGGAGTTAGTTATGACTTTGGCGAAGTGCTTAATGTGATTACGCCATCTGTAAACCGGAACAGTTTAAATGGGATGAGACCTATTGGAAAAGCAGCCGTGATATCTGTATGTTCTATAGATGCGTCAGCTCCAAACACAGGTATATTTTTTTGTTGTTTGCCCAAATACTAGCAGTAATACTTACTAGCAGTAAGTGGCACAGAATTGCTTGGATTAACCCCCCCCCTTCCCCTTTTCAGGTCGGGTGGCGCAAAAGGAGTCTAGAAACCGAGACATGTTAGATGAGATGAGGTCAATTGGAAAAGCAGTGATGATGGCAGGTTCTTCAGATGCGTCGGGCCCAGCACAGGTATAATTGTTGATGTTTTTTTGATGAGTTCTTGTTACTTTTCCATACTTAATTAATTGGTTCTAAATTACAGAAGTAGTGGTGCGGATGGGGGACAGATTGCTTGAGTTGAGGCCACCTCCTAATCTGATTATCTCAGGTATGTCCTTCGACGGGAAACTGCTTTTGATTTTTTGTATTGGATACGGTGCTGATTTGACCTGCAGAAGACCCAAAGGAAGTAGACGGTATTTCGGAGCGACAGGAGTGCCAGAGAAATGGACGTCGTCGAAGAATATTATCTGAGGAACAAAAGCAAGCTAAACGATTGAAAGAAAGGAACCGGTACGCAGCAATGACGTCGGAACAGAGAACAGCTCGGCGTCGAAGGCAAGCATTGCTTCGACGCGAAAACCGCAGGAGTCATGGATCTCAAAGGACATCGGAATATAAATCGACATCATATTTTGGACCCGTTGTTGACATTATCAAGAGTTGATGTCAAGGTATGCCTCGAAATCAGTCAACAGGAGTTTAACACATCCAGTCTAATGGTGTCAAGGCATTATTTAGGTTGTCATCACAACTGCGAGCACAGTTGGACAGAGTAAGGGGAAAATGAATGTATGTTAGGAGGAGATAGAGTTAACCTTTGTTCATTCATTTGATACTATAAAGTTTCATCTGATAGTAGAAAGTTACTAACAGTTGCTAACAAAATGCTAAACTATCATAGCCGTGATTCCCATGGTTTTGCCAAGTTCGGCTGAGGCGAAAGCGTCGATGGCGGCGTACGTGATATGCTCCGATGTCAACACCTCCCTTCCCCAACTTAAGTGGATATCTTTATTGTCTTTTTCCATATCTGCTCCCAAGAGCTCCTTCACTAACAGCTTGAGTGCTGGCTTGGAGCTCTTACTCCCGTAGCCCTTTCTTATTCCGAACTCCTGAAGATCTACCGAATTCTGGACACGGAGGCCATAGTCATTGATCAACCTGTGGACATCTCGAGACACATCGGCCCCTAAGAATTTGCAGTGAGGGCACGCCAGGAAATCCTTCAGGATGATGGGGATGGCGTCTGCGCGGTATATCTGGAACACCAAGCAACGGGTACCGACGCATAGCTGTAAGATGGCTGTCTTGTAGCTCTTCTTCCTTTTACCGTGCGCAGAGATCGTTCGCCATTCAGTGTCGAGGCCGACGACTAGATGGTTGCGATGGTCACTTCGAACCTCTTGGATGAAGTCATATACTGCTTCGTAGGACTTTGTTACCGTCGTCTTGATAACTTTGTTGTTGAAGAGGATGTAGTGGGTAGTCGACGCCGTGGTCCTTGCGTCGTCATGATCGGACGTCCTCGTGTTCGCCGCATCGTCGTTGTTCGTGGTCACCGTGGTGTCCGCGTAGTCGTTGATCTTCGTCGCCATGGTCACCGCGTCGTTGTCGTTCGTGGTCATCGTGTTGTCTGCGTCGTCGTTGATCTTCGTCGCCATGGTCACCGCGTTGTCATAGATCGTAGTCATGGATAGATCGTAGTCGAAGTGGTTGGTCCTTTCCTTTGTGATGCATAGTTCGACAGAGTCAAGGAAAAATTAATGTATGTGAGTGCATACATTCCACCGTGCTAACAACTAACCTCTGTTTTGCCGTGTCGCTTGTCGGATTGCTTTGGGTTCGTTGCTGTTGGCGTCGCCCACGTCGCGGACATGTTCCTCAGGTGCATTTCACCGAACGCATGATGAATGGCGCCCATGTTCTTGATTTGTGCGCTGTCCAGCCCGAAATGTACGCCGCCGGTCGGTGGTGTCGCTGATGGCGCGTCCGTGTTCTTGATTCGCGCGTTGTCCAGCCCAAGATGTACGTCGCCGTTCCGTGATGTTGCTGATGGCGCGCCCGTGTTGCTACCGTGCGATGTAGTCGTCCAAAGCGCACCCGTGTCCCAGGATGCCGCGGTAGACGAGGGTGTCGTCGATGACGGTCCGCCTATGTTCCCCGATTGCACGTCGTCGAACTCGGCATGTACTATCCTTGCCGGTTGTATGTCCAATGGATCGACCGCGTTCTCTGACTGCAAGCCGGGGAACATAGGAGTGATGATGCCGGACAGAGGAGTTACCGATTGTTCGCGTCTGTTCCCCAGCGTGACGCTGTTTAATCTAGGAGGCCAGCTATCTTCTCCATGTGCTTGAGCAGTCGCGCGATTGGCTTGATTTTCTCCTCTCGTCGTCTTACGCGCCATTCCTCTTGCGGAGGGAGGACCGGATGGGTTTTTTGATCTGGAGGTGTTGTATCTGTTCTTGGGGCTTATGGGAGAAGGAAACATATTTGGTTGCTGTGATGGTGCTTCTGGATGAGCGTTGTGTACGGCCGTGGAAAAATAAATCTTATTCATCGGGATGCGAGCGGAGAGGCTTGACGCTTGGACTTCCTCATGTGAAAAATTGTCAGGAGTGTCAGCCCCTTGAGGCACGGGTCTCGGTGTGCACTCTATTGCATTGTTCTGAGGCTTTTCTGTGCGTAAATTTTAGAAACCAATATGTTATTTCCTTATTTATGGCACCTATAGTAGATAATTCGGGGATTTCTCGGCGGCATTTGATTGGGCAGGATTGTTCCGTGCTTTTCTGATCGCGTAACTGACAACCCTAGATAATTTAGCCATCTATATAAGGCTCTTCCGCAACCCTCGATAGCTCTCGTACCACCTCCTTCTCGCAAGTCGCAACCATCGATAGCTCTTCCCTCGTGTATACACGTCGCTCTTCTAGCACCCCGTTCCAACCATGGATGCCACGACGTGCTGTTTCCTGGTTGACCTGCAGACCACTATGAACAAACCAGATGGCTCCTTAGTCGACGTCTTAGCTGTTATAGCAGATGTCGAGATTCGTAAACTGCCGTCTTATGTGACTCAAGTTGTCCTTACGG
Organism: Eragrostis curvula; assembly: GCA_007726485.1. NCBI lineage: Eukaryota > Viridiplantae > Streptophyta > Magnoliopsida > Poales > Poaceae > Eragrostis > Eragrostis curvula. The sequence goes on along the minus strand of RWGY01000026.1, from coordinate 8,332,247 downwards.
ACGATAAAAGGTATGTTTCTAGCGGAATAGCTTTGTGCTTGTTGCTATGTTCGATTTTTCTGAGCCGGTATATTTTTTTAGACACTCTGTTGGCGTCAATCTTGCTGGATGTCATGAACGTTTTGAGAGGCTTCTCATTGACATGGCAGACATCAACAATTTTCTTCCTGCTACCTGTCTTCGTGTGGACCGAGAAAAAGGTAATGTTGACCTTGTTCGGTTTGGCTTTTTGTTTGTTTGATTGACTTATTTACATCGAACAGTTTTTGTCGCTAGCAGCTTGCTTGGCTGAGACAGATGACACCTCGTTCTGTTTCCTGAAACCTGGTGGATCTCCCATGTTCCAAGCACTTGAAGGTAACAGATCGTTCGGTTTTGATCCCTCTGACCCACTTAGGACGAATCTCCACTAATTATTGTATCTTCCGCAGATATCCGTATAAATCTACGCGAGAAAGAAAAGCTTAAAGACAACGTCGATGTAAAAAGTGTTGGATGAGAGGACACAAGAAGAAAAGAAAAAGAACGATTTTGTTGAGGACATTGGCGAGCTGGAGGACAATGATCGTGTCATTAAAATGAGATCCGATGCAGGAAATTAGTTTTTTAGTTTGAATAATTTTGATAGATGTTAATTTAATTTTATTCATTAGCTTTTAAAATTATTAGACACGGGTCTCTAATTGAGAGGAAAGTTAATAATTTGATAGTAAGGCTTTTTGTTGTTTTTTTTTTGTTTGCTACCACAACACGGGCACAACTCCTTTTGCACTCGTGCGATATCATGTACCGCCACACAATCTTTGTCTCCGATATCAAAGTGCGGAGATCGGGCAAACATCAGATTCTGTTCCAACAACTCAGATGCATGATGTCGTAGATTTAGGGATGGCAACGCTGTCGTGTATCGCGGAGATTGTTAAGACTCTCTAAATCATCTGTTTAGCAACGATTTGGTTGAGGACATTGGCGAGCTAGAGGACAATGATCGTGTCATTAAAATGAGATCGAATGCAGAAAATTAGTTTTTGAGTTCGAATAATTTTGATAGATGTTACTTTAATTTTATTCGTTAGCTTCTAAAATTATTAGATAGGGGTCTGTGATCGAGAAGAAAGTTAATAATTTGATAGTGAGGCTTTCTGTTTTTTTTTGTTTGCTACCTGAACACGGGCATAACTCCTTTTGCATTCGTGCGATATCATGTACCGCCACGAAATAGTTGTCTCCGATATCAAAGTGCGGAGATTCTATTCCAACAAATCAGATGCATGATGTCGTAGATCTGTTTATGATAATTCGGTACGATAGAGTTAATTTTTTACCTATTTGATGCGGTAACATATGTAAAATTTATAAGCAACACGACACGTATATTTAAAATAGGATAAGTATTGCATTTAACGCATAGCACAAACATGGGTAAGACTCTTAAAACCATTCGAGCACCATCATAGTTTCATAGTAAAGAACTTCAAACACACGACTCACGATCCTATCAGACTCACGATTTCTACTGAAAACACACGACTCACGATCCCTACTGAAAACATTCCAGACTCACGATCCTAACAGACTTGAAAACTTGATTTAGACATTGCTGTCTGTCGATCATAAAAGACTTGAAACTAATGACTTAGACATTACAAGTTGTTGGGCGGAACCACATTGGAATCTGATCCGATTCACCAATCCAAGGAATGCGTATGGTGCTAACGGGTGGTTGTAGAGATCCATTATCGAATGGTGCTATTTTGAAGATTCCAGCATGATTGCGTTGGGTCATGTCAGATAGGTAGACAACGTCGGATATGATCCCGTCGTTGGTTGATGGGGTGATCATGAACGGATGGTTTGCCCCAATGAATAGAGTGCGACAGCCGAGGTTAGTGATATTTTCCCATTTGCGGCTCGCAACGTTGAGCACGTCGACAATGATATTCTCCGCATCGAACCTGCAATATTTAGCGATCGTGAAATCAGTTTGTGGTCAAATGATAACATTGTACGCAAATTGATGGAATCAGATGTACCTAAGTCAATTGGGATAGCTCTGTCCCCTGATATCGCAGGTTGCGTCCCCAAACACGCAAATGTGTAAAAAGTTTCCATCGTGTGATATTGCCAGTTGGTAGCGATGTCTAATCCAGATGTGACCGCCAACCCTAACTTTGGGTCCCTTAATCATAGATGGTCGATAATGGTTACCTTCGACTTCCCATGAATAAATATCACCTCTCATGTCCACAGCAACTATTTTCCCGTCGTGCATGATAGCGTCACAGAATGAACTTGGCCTGTTCGTCTTGTCTCCTAGCGCTAACAATTTGTCCTTCTCAAGCTTGTACCAGTTATCCTTCCCATCTTCCGTGAATGCGATATCAGTATTTGTTAGGAATATTACGACGAGGTAACCATCGTCGTGCCTCGGTGTGCGACACAGCACGGCCCGCCGCACGTAGTTGGTCTCCCATGTTCCCAAGGTCTGACAGTCTGTGGTGTCGCCGATCATGCGGGAAATTGGAGGCAATTCACGGACATTCCCTGTAATTGGGTTACGAAGGTTAATAGGTTGAGTTATCTCACTATCTTGCTGTGTGATGACCCAGTCGTCCTTGCCACCGATCCAGCGTTGGTTTATAAGCATATCCAACCTCACGGAGCAGGAGTGTTCTTTGGATAGATCGTGCACGGAGAAGACACCGCGCTCAACATCATATTCGTTGATCCAAATGAACGTGGATGTTATAAGTGATGGGATGCCTGATTCAATACAATCTATCTCCTTTGTAGCTTTTCTAAAGAAGGGGCAGGTCGCTCCGAATGTAAGCTGTCCCAAACCGTCGAGATATTGCAATATCTCGACGAGCATCTCCAGTGGAAGATCAGAAATTTAACTGGCAACATGCGATGTGTTAGGGTCTATATGCGCACAGAAAAATTAAATAACCGAGCACAATTTGAAAAGGCCGCCCAATCAAATAATGCTATCTGTTTCATCATACTAATATTGGTCTAAATTCCGCTTAATATCCCAGACACGCAACCGTGCTACAGGAAATGGGTATATAAAATCGAGTTTGTGTCAGATTGATTTTACTTACGGTGCCTTGCTTGCAGCGGGAGTGTTCAAATTTGTTTCCGTGGACGCCGCGTCGAGTGCGGTGGTAGTCTCCTCGTGGTCGCGTGCATCTTCGATCAGTCCCATCGTCGCCTCCATGTCAACTTCAGTTGGTGGATGCTCCGAGGCGATAGTTTTTTCGCGGGCGATGTGTGGAATGGAATTGGGGAGATGTAGGGGAGGGAATGGCAGTTCCATTATATTGGCTATTGAGAGAGAATGGAGACGCGAACTCTTGGATTCTCATGGGCCGCGTGTTTGGCTAGGCCCAATGCACCGATTGGGCTCCGCAACTAGGGTTTCTGCAGGATTTTGGTATTATTCCCGCGATTCCTTTTATTCCGGAAAACAAATCGCGATTTCGGTGCGTTTTTTGATCCTGTCACTGTTGTTAGTTTGGAGGTCAATGTTGCTTTACTCCCCTCTGATATACCACGTCGATGATATCATTCCTTACTTGCATCGGAGGTATGCTCTGTTTGGTTACGTTCATTTGGTATTGTTTTGTGGCCCCGGTTTGCTTGACAGTAACTGAACAGTAAAAATGCAATATGGCATATTTTTTGTTTGCTACTTTTATGGAAAAAATGGTCTGGAAATCGCGTCGTTTTTTTATCCTTCCATTTTTTTCGGTTCGGAGGTTACAAGAAGCTAAAATAACTCAATCTCCGCTGTTACCTCCGATGTGGATTTCAAGGCCTTTGATACGCATAATTGTTGCTCATGCCGTATTTGCTCCATGATTTTTGGATCGAAGGTTGTAACGTGGGCCCTCTGAACGTGTGGAAACGACTCACGAAACCCAGTATAAAGCTCGGCATGCAGTCCCATTCTTGAACCCTAGGCATTGTTTGCGTCAGTCCCTATCTGACCCTGTGCCTTGACGTCCATCGTGCGTTGCGAACGAAGCAGAGTTACATAGTAGTAATGGTTGGTTTGCCTAAACCCTGTGCGATATCATTGTGCAGTTGTTTTTTTTTTTCTGAAACCTTGTGCATGTTTTTTCTTTTCTGATATTTTTTTGTTCAAAATTTGTTAGGCACCCACTGTCATGGTGAATGTCGACGCTGTTTCGTTGCTTCGTGATGCTGTCGCTGAACTCGGTGGTCCTGAACCTATTTGGAAGGACGTCACGTTTCATGGTTGTCCGTCTATGTTCGAGGTGAGGATTTTTTTTTAAGCTGCCAGGCGACACCAATGGCACTGTGGAAATTGACGGAATTGGTAGTACCTGATCTGATTCAGTTTGGGTGAGAGGAGAGCATGCCACTCTAGATTTGGAATGGCATGCGAAGCAAAACGCGGCACGCAAAGCTCTACATCGTCTTGAAATACTCCACGATGTTGCTGTGCCTGATTACAATTGATTCACAATCAAGAAAATTAGGCAAAATTTTGGTCGTATGCTTAGAATTTTCCGACGAAGTAGAAGCCTGTTCCACGAAGCAGTATTGGACTCTAGGATTTTGCTTGGGGATATTAAAGGTGTCGCTTTTAAGTTGTTGAGGTGTGAGAATACAGTTGAATATGGTAGAAGCATGGAACGTGTATACTGAGAGTCCTCCCGCTGGCTAGATTATCTCAGCAAAGATGTGAGCTCCTACAGATTTAAGGCGTCGAGACGTATTGAAACAGAGTATGGCGATTTCCTTAGAAGGCGACCTCGGGTATGTATGTTTACATTACTTTTTCAACGTATAAGTTAATAGTGTTTAATATTGATTGTGTGACGTATGAATCATTCTTAAGCAGCCATCCCTCCAGTTGACCAGCGGGCTTAAAAGTGTCTTAGAAGCGGTTGTTCTCAAGGTTGGCTTCGTAGTCGGTACTCGAGCCACTTACACTCTGGATTCGGGCAAATTCATGGTACACGTATCCATTTTCAAAAGGAAGGATACTAAAAACACTGAATCGTCTGGAGATGTAGTTGAGAGTCATGGTTTTCAAGGCGATGTGTCTGATACGGTGGTTGAAGCCCAAATCAGTGCGTTGTACAATGCTGTTTATTTCCTCGTGAAATGGTACAATGTATCCGTTCTGGATCACAGCTATTCTGTGTTGAACAAGTGTTATGATTGCATCAAAGCTGTTGAAGATGAGGTGGAACTCTTAGCAAATGCAGGACGCGATGTCAGGAGTATCCTGCGATCTTGCAAAGATTTCTCTACGCATTGATGACCCTCCGGAAGTAGTGGAGGCTTTGGGCGTGCTGGATCGCGACGTTCAGAACCACTGTGATAGCCTCAAGGTGATAGATACTTGTCTTAAGCAGAATAAGGATGATTTTGTTGAGAGGAAGCTTACAATTATTTAGTAGTAGAGATAAAGGCGGTCGTTCTATTTATGGGAATGTTTATTTGATGAAATTTCTGTTTGGCCAGTTGTGAGTAGAGATGGCAACGGGCATGATGCCCGCGGATAGAGCCTCCCCATGCCCGTGCCTGCAAGCAAAATCTCGTGCCCGCAATCCGCAACGGGCAGGAGTTGCTGCCCGTGCCCGCCATCCGCGGATACCCCATGCCCGCGGGCACACCCGCTTGCCCGGTGGGGTGCTCGGCAATGGAGGATTGGAGGCAAGGTCGAGGGGGTGCAATCCGAGGCCGGTCGGCGAGACCCAGTGGAGCTCGCGTGGAGAGAACCAGGGCCTGCCGGTTTCGCCTAGCAGGGAGGGGGAGAAGGGTGGCCTGCAGATCTGGAAGGAGGAAAGGAGATGTCACACCCGGTTTCAATGACCAAAACCGAATGCATCTGTATGCGTGCCCAGGATCAATTTTCACGCACACAGGACAATATATGTGATAAAAGAACAATATCTTTATTAAATCGATAACATTATTACAAGAATGACCAAATGGTCTAAAAGAAAAGATTACATTGCAGCGGAAAAAAATAAATCTAAACGTTGGCGTCCTTCAATCCCACAGGAAGTCGACCGGAAGACCGCATGCCTAGAACACCGCTTCTCCATCTTCAAGTACTCCTCGATGTCTTCATTCACTGAGCAAAAAATAAAACATGGTTTTGGGTCCGCGTGAGTACATAGAGTACTCAGCAAGTGGGGGAAAGTATGACATGTTGGCTGATAACAAGAAAGGCTTACAGGGGCTTATTTGCATAAATGCGATTGAATAAAACATTTATAAAAGCAGCTCCTATTTACTAAGTGATATATATCTCCAAACGGCCAAGGTTACTCCACCTTGCCAAGATCAAGGGTTCCAACCACCCTGTCGTCTCTACAGGTTACTCCACCTGTACCCAATCACAGTTACCCCACTGTGATTCCCATCCAACCATCAGTCCCAACTAATCGTGTGAGGGTCCATGCCGCTCTTGACCGTGAGCACGGCTGTCATGACAGTTTTCACTCTGCAGAGGTTGTACACATTTCCCCACGAGTTGTGATTCCGTCCCCTGTTGCCAGGTGGACTAAAGTCTCCATTATGCCATGCCGGCCAAGCACATGCACACTTCCTTAGGTGTGCGGCCAGGAGATCACAACATGACTTTTCCACAGTTTCCTCCAGCTTGTACGTGCCCACTAAGGTTCCACCGATAGGGGAAGTATACCCTTGACCCCTAGAGGCCCCCTCTTGTGCCAGATGGTTCCGAGGAGTTCCCCTCCTGTCCCCACACATCTCTCTCCCGACGATTACAGCATACCCGCCTTCCTCGCACCGCCGTTTGGCACGCACAGAACTGGTCTCCACAGTGTAATACGCCAGGCCGTGCCCATTCTTGGACTCGTGGCTGTACGGTTTTCATGGGTGGTCGCTCCACGAACCGGTCCTTAGATTTAGGTAATTAACAAACCAAGGGACTGCCGGTAACCCTAGCACAGTCCCTGAGCTGCCGGTAACCCCAGCACAGCTCCCATACCAGTCACCCAAATCCCTAGCTCCAATCATGTTGCTAAAGAAATTACCCTTTAACCCTCATGTGAAAGAAGTTCAATTAATCAAGTTAACATTCCCAACCCAACATACAGCAAGGCTAAGCAATTCTACCCATAAACAAGTAAAAGCAACTAAGGCGACAAGGAATGATATAGCAATATAGTAGTAAACCCTACAAATAGGTTCGCATTCATTTGACTCAAGCATGCAATTTTATAAACAAAACATTTATAAAATGGGATACAAAATGATCAAGGACACTTGCCTCAGTGATTGTAATTCTTGGTCTTGAAGATCTTCGTGCAATTCCCGAGCGTTATTCCTATTCGCACGCACAAACAACAAACAAGCAGAAACACACAAGGCTAAGAACAATATGCAATGTGAGCTGATTGAAAGGTGTGATCAGGACACAAAGATCTCACCAAGGTTTATGCAATAACGGTAAAGCTTGGTCAAGGGTGATGGCGGAACGACATGGCCTCAATTGGTGATGACGGCATTGGTAGTTTTCTCGATGAGATGGCAACAGCAGCCTGTAGAACACGAAATGATAAATTCAGTGGTTTGGTTTATCATTCATGCCATCAGATGAGGAGGCGTCAAAACAATAAAGATTGCTGTCAAGAACCATACATGGATGTCCCGACATCATGTTGAAGACGATTGCGTTATTGGGGATTGGCTTCTTGTATCATAAAAGAAGTTGATCAGAAATGTTTGTGCTTACGTGTAACACCAGGATGGCATGGTGTTTTTATATGGTAATGACCTGAACAGGAAATCAAGGGGTTAGAACACAGGCGGAATTGCAGTTGCGCGCACTGGACACGAGCAGACATGCGACAACGGCGACGGCGAACTCAAATTCGTTGGCGTTGGTTCACCTCTAGATGAACTGTTTCTTGGAGATGTTGTAGACTAAGTGAGGGACTAGTTGGTTGAATTCAGTGGCATTTCGTGCACTGGAGCTCTGGGAACACAGATGCCAATCAGAGGTCGCGCGGCTGTGTGCGAACAAACATGAATCAAAGGGGATGGCGTTCACAGATTCATCACTCTGTAGCTCAAAGCAACCTCCTGTGACATGAAAGAAAACTGTATGGAACACGGGCTTGCATTATTTTTGCATCAAGGAAGTAAATATACAGGCTGGAACAAGGTTAGTAATACCATGGCGCGTGCAGGGAAGATCCAGAACTTGGACAGAGAGCACGGCGGTGTGGACTATTGTCACATCGTGCGTCCAATGGAAGAGATCTTTGGATAAGTTGTATAGGACGACGGGACGCACCTGCTGGCAAAATTTGGGCGCATTTCACTGGACGGAGCACCGGGAACGTTGATGCAAACGGAGGACCCCATGGCTGGACGCGAACAGACAGGCAGAGATGATGACGAATTAGATTCCTAATTCATCAGAGCTTCTATGGCCGTGATCTTAGGATATGACATAGAGGACAAAGGGAAGAATCACCTGGTTAAATTTGGCATGATTTCGTTGGCTGAATCATCGGGAACAGAGATGCCAATCCAGTGGTCGCTGGGAACATAGCAGAGACGTGCAGCGGCGAAAGATCTTTAGATCCCGTTCATGGAAGCATCGCTGTGAATTTAAGAAGATCCTCCTGCGACAACGATCAAGACTTGATGGCACATGACATGGTATAGCAAGTGCATCAAGAAAGCTACTGGATTAAGAGAAATTAGAAGGGAAATACCAATGCGCGCGCTGGATACGCCCAGAACAGGAAGCAGTGGCTATTGCGAACACGATCCCGATCGCATCCGGACAGCTCTGGCCACGATCTTCGGATATGCTGTAGAGAACTTCGAGGCTCACATCCTGACCAAGTTTGGCTTCATTTCACTTTGTAGATCAACGGGAACGGGGATGCAAACTGGTGGCGGCGTGGCTGGTCGTGGCAGACAGTAGGGGATGAGCTCGCCTCTAAAGAACGGGGAAGGAAGGGAAGTGGGAGGGGAGGTCGTCAGGCAGGGAAAGGGGCGTCCAGGTGCTGTTTTACACGGCCTGATAGGGAGAGGAAAGGCCAGGGAGGCCAGCTGAATGGTTAGCCATGGTGGATGACGAGTTATGGCCATAACAGCAATGGTTTCCTATCCTGTTCATGTCAATTGATGGGGAATTGAGTGGGCAACTGATATTGATCACGTGAGTGCTGATTTTATTGTGCATGAATGGGAGATAAAAGTGCTGAGCTGTGGTTCTTTGTTACTGCACTGATGCTGTTTAGCCATGAAGAAAGGAGAAGTCAAGGAGAGATCAAACGAGACATCAAAGCAAGGCAGGAAAAGCTCGATGCAGCTAGTTCTCTTGCTTGAATGCGGCTCTTGATAGGAAAATTCAGGGGCGAAAAATAAAGCAAAGAATAAACGAGAAAAGGGAAAAGCCAGCTCAGATTTTTGTCCAACATACAGAGTAAAGACAATGATTTTCGTTCAGAGTTAAATAAATTGAAATTTTAAAACCAAAACAAGCAAAAATCATATATGTTTATTTTAGGACATCAATAAAACAAATAGATAACCATTTGGAATGCTTTTCGCACCAAGAATAAAATTGCTCTTGTTTTGCCAAATTCTTTTAAACGACATAAAACATTTTAACACATTTACAAAATTTTCAAGACAAACTAAAGGTTTTTGTATTCAAAGCATTTTCATAATCAAACCATTTTTTTAACAGATCTTTGAAATAAACTAAAAGAAATCATTTAAGGCAAACATTTAATAAGACATAATAAATTCTTTTTTTTTCAAACAAAAATTAAGAAACACATTTGAAAATATTGAAAAATTGGCATTTAAAGTTGAAAAACGGTTCACATCCCAAATCTGAAAATTTGGGGTGTGACAGGAGAAGGGTGGCCTGCAGCAGGGGTGAACGCGCTCACGACGGCGAGAAGCGGACGAGGGCGACCATCTGTTGGGTGGAGGTGAGGAGCGGCCGGACCTGCTGCCGGAGTCAGCAGGATCTGATTGGGAGAAGAGTTCGTGGGATCTAGAATGGGCGAGGAGGAAGACAGGAAGAGCATGTGTCTGGCTGGCGGCGGCTGATTTTCTTTTTCTTTTCTTTTTGATGAGAGCGGTACGCTACTTCTGAACGGGAGGAATGAGCCAAGGGGGCATCGGGCAAGATTGAAAGCGAAAGGCTACACCTGAACGCTGAGTATATATATTAAAATAACTTGGACCCACGTTTCAGTGAAGTTAAACGGATATGCGGGTGCGGGCAAAGCTTTCCTCTGCCCGTTGGGCACAGACTCAAATCCTCATCCGCGCCCGCGGGCACAGACTCATGCCCGAATCCGTGCTCAGCGGATTTTTTGCCCGCGGGCGTGCGGATATTTCACACCCGTTGCCATCTTTAGTTGTGAGAATATTTATTCACCTTTGTTTTTTTTTTGCGAATTGGATGAACTTTGAATTGTTGGTCACGCACCCCATCCAGATTTTTGTTTCCGTGCGTTTCCTTTTGTTGCGGTTCTTGGCACGTATGAGTTTGATCTTCTGGCTGGTAAGATTAGGACGACAGCATGGATCACGTATGAGATCATTCACGATTCCCGTGTATGCACACCTGCATCCCTACGATTAACGTAGAGTACAGATATTCGGGAGGGGATGGATGCGTGTCTTGTCGCGCATTGACGGCTCTCGGTTCACCGCTTGCTCGGAGTGGATAGATTCATTTCTTGCCCTCACTCGCGGCATAGTAGTCGCGGAGCAGGCCTTTGTGATTCCCCAGGATTTGTACGACCCCCACTATCTCTTCCATAATTAAGGTCAGTTTTCTCGCATTTATTTGGCCCCTCTTGTGAAGCTTCGTAACCGCCCGGGTTATATCTCGCACCTACCTCACTTCCACCACTGCACGACGCGCACGCTTCACTGACGCGTTCTTGCTCTCACACTTTCATCACCATGACGAGCCCCCGCTCTCGCTCTCCATCCGTCGGCGCTGGTTCCTTGTCGCTTGCAGGAGGTCGTCGTCGGGCGACATCCTCCTCCTCGCGCTCTCCGTCGCCCGTGCAGAAGCGTACCTGTGTCGCGGCTTCTCCAACGCGGTCGTCTTCTCCGCCCGTCTCCTCGGCTCCGGCGTCGCCGCGACGGTCGTCGTCCCCGCCCGTCTCCTCCGCTCCGGCGTCGCCGCGACGGTCGTCGTCCCCGCCCGTCTCCTCCACTCCGGTGTCGCCACTACAGTCGTCCTCCCCGCCCGTCTCCTCTGCTCCGGCGTCGCCGCGACTTCCGTCGTCCCCTCCTCCAGGCTCTGATGGTCCTGTCGACGTCGCCCCGTCTCCTCGTCCGCGCATCCTCCACAGGAGCAGCGAATCCGACATCCTCTGGTTTAGGTGCCCCCTCTGCCCTGACATGCGGAGTTTGATTCGCATGTGAAGGTGGTGGTGCATTGCTTTGGCATCACCAAGACGTTCTGAACAACGACGAGGTGAAGAGGAACCGGCACAGCCAGCTTCTTCGGGATGAGGGGTGGTCCAAGTATCAGTGATCCGTGCCTCCATGCGTCATCGACCTCGTCTTTTGGGTTGTTTCATCAGTGGTATCAGTAGTAGTCGTAATATCAAGTACCTCTGTATGCGAATAGAAGTAATACTATGTTCGATATTATTAACTAGTCGTAATATCAAGGAATGTTGTATGGTAGTATTGTGCTTCATGTGATGCTTTTCTGTGTTTTGTAGTACTTCGGTTGTTGAAATTATCTGTTATTAATAATTGGATGTGAACTGACTTGGGTAGAAACTTAGACGGAGGTTTTGGGCTGCGTCATAGTTTGCTGGTTTTGGGCTGTGTCTTATTACAGCACGGGCCATAGTCTTGTTGGGTTAGATGGAGCTTTGCATTGCGACAGCCCGTCTGTGATCCTGCGTCCTTGCGATATTAATGCGGAGAATCCGATGTATATGTCGAGCTGTTTGTTGATTCTGCCAGGCATCTTATTGGGTCGGATTTGTTGATTCTGCCTGGCATCTTATTGGGTCGGAGGTCATGCGTGAGATTACTTTCCTTTGATAGGCCGCTTCGGAGGTTACCTCCGCCGCGATTTTCGAGTCCTTTCCTACGCGGCACTGTTGGTATGCCGTTTTTTCTCCGCGATTGTTGGATCGGACGTTAGCGCAGCGGCGTTGCACCGTGCGAACGATGGAATTATATCTCGTGGTTGTGGTATAAGGGTTTTAACGTGGGCCCTCTCGTCCGACGGGAATTGATCTCCGAAGCCAACTATAAATATCAGGCGTAGCACCTTGTGCCTCCGCACTTGGACCCTAGCCATTTCTTGCACTGAGCTTCCCACGCCCCTTCGTGCTTTGATGTGTATTGTGCCCTGGGTTCAAAGGATAGATTATGGTTAGTTCGTTTTAATCCAACGTGAAGTTTGTTGTTTATTTGGTTTGGCAGTGTTTTATTTGTTTTGATGTTTTAAATTTATGTAGGCCTCCCCTGTCATGGTGCATGTCGACGCTGTTACGTTGCTCCGTGATGTTGTCTCTGAACTCGGTGGTTCTGAACCTATTTGGAAGGACGTCACGTTAGTACCTGATGGTCCGCTTACAATCGAGGTGAGAATTTTCATTACGCCACCAGGCCAGGAGACCGGACCCGTGGAGATCACGGGGGTTGGTGATAATTTTGGACCGGATCTCATTTGGGTCAGAGGTCAGTATTCCACTTTAGATCATGAATGGCATGCGAGGCAATGCGCGGCACGTGATGCTCTAGCTTGCCTTGAAAAAAAATCACCGAGTTATAGTTCCTGATTACAATTGGTTCACGGTCGAGGGAATTAGGGAAGATTCTGTTGGACTGATTAAAAGGATCATACGATGTAGAAGCATATACCTCTATGCAAGCTTGCAGTCTAGGATGGTGATCGATGATATAGAGGTTGCTGCTGATAAGTTGGTGCGTTGTGAGCAAACTGTTGAATGCGGTACTCGATTGAATGATGTATACTGAGAGTCCTCTCGTTGGCTGAGGGAAGTCAACAATGATGTGAGCTGCTACATGAATAATGCGACGAATAGTGTTGGAGCGGATTATGTCAATTTTCTCAAAAAGAAAATTAGGGTACGTATGGTCACAACGCTGTTCTTTATTATGCAATAATTCTTTAATATTTGTGTTCGTTACTGTTCTATTGATTATGATTCATTAATCTTTTGTAACAGGTCGATGAGATCAAATTGGCAAGTGGGCTTAGATGTGTTTTAGACGCAATTGCTTCTGAAGTTGGCTTCGAATTCGGTGGTCGAGTTGCCTACATTGTTGATTCTGGCAAATACAGTGAAGAGTTATACATTTTTAAGACGAAGAAGGAGAATATTAACTCTGAAATCTCATTGGATCACGTATTTGAGAAACATTGTTTTCAAGGAGACCTGTCGGCTACGGAGGTCGAAGCCGAGATCAGTGCGTTGTACATAGCCATCGCCTTCCTTGTGAAACGTTACCGTATATGTGTTCTGGATCTCAGCTACTGTCAGTTGAACAGGTGCTACAATAGCATCAAAGCTGTCAAGGATGGGATGGGAGTTCTGGCAAGAAAATTACGTGAGGTGAGGAGTCTTGTAAGATCTGCATTCTGCAATATTGTTCCCATTTGTCTACCGAATTATCGGCTTCCAGGGGTATCACACGCCATGCACGTGGTGATTCTTGAGATTGAGAGTCACTGTAAATGACTCAGGGAGATAGAAAGCCGCCTTATGAGGAACAAGGATGCTATATAGAGACGATAATGGTGGTCCATGTGATATCCTATGAAACATTTCACTATTTGTTGAACTTATCATTTGTTATTTTCATAAACATTTTGAGTCATGTATCAAGATCCCTCAATTATGAAATTGCATTGTGTGTTTTGCGTTATTGCTGAAGCCTATGCATGTGTATTTTGCACTTGTACCATACATCCAACTCCATCTACAGCTCCATCTCCATCGACAGATGTCTCGGAGGGTTTCCTTCGAGCCTTGTGGTGGTGTTCGAAATGCATGGCCCGATCCTGTCGGTGATGAGATTAAAATGAAATATTCGATCAGATATGACGCTGTGACGATTTCCAGGGAGGTAAACGTGTAGTGTTTTGATTAACACCGGTACAGAGAAGGATGAGGCGACGGATACGAATCTCATTGCGCATTGGTGGCTATCGATTCCGGAGCCAGCAGCCAAGTGTGCTCGCAACTACGCCTTTCCGATGCGATCGCAATCACATATGTCTATTTCGGGTGTAGGTCACTTTTCTCACGTACGTCTGCATCGTTGATTACGGACGCGATTGCGGCCGCGATTGTTGGATCGGAGATCATTCGCACGATTAGTTTGCTCCGATACTCCGGGTCGCTGGGCATCTCCGACGCGAATTTCTATGCCCTTTTTTTGTCGGTGATTGTTGGATCGGAGGTCACGCGGGTGATTACTTTCCTCAGATACCCCGGTTCGATGGGTGTCTCGGACGCGGATTTCGGGCCGTTGCACGCATGCTGTTTTGTATGCCTTTTTTTTCTCTGTCATCGTTGAATCGGAGGTCATGCGTGCGATTACTTTCCTCAGATACCCCGGGTCGACAGGTGTCTGGGACGTGGATTTCGGGCCGTTGCACCGGGCATTCCGTTTTCTCTCCGTGATTTCTGGATCGGATGTTGGCTCCTTTGTGCTGAACATCGCGAATGACGGAAATATATCTCGTGGTTTTGATAGGCGGATTGTAACGTGGGCCCTTTCGTTCTGTTGAATTTACCTCCTAAGTCGACTATAAAAGACCCGCACCGCATGCCTCTGCTCGTAAATCCTAGCCATTGTTTACGTCGTCCTTCACACCTGACCTTGTGCCTCGCTGCGACAGAAGAATATATAATGGTTAGCTGCGACCTTGTGTATTTGTTTGTGTGTTGTTTACCATCATAGTGGAGGTGTTTTATTTGGTATGTTCTATTGATTTATTTCAAAAATTATTGTGCAGGTCTCCTCTATAGTGGTGCATGTCGATGCTACGTCGGTTCTCCGTAACGCTGTCGCTGAGTTGGGTGGATCTGAACCTGTTTGGAAGGACATCTCGCCAGCACCTGGTAGCCCGCGGACGTTCGAGGTTAGGTTTTCAATTACGCTCCTAGGCGACATCAAGGAGCCGGTGGAAATTGTCGGGTTTGGTAATAATTTTGGTCCGGATCTGTTATGGGTTAGAGGACAGTATTCCACTGACGATCAGGAATGGCACGCGAAGCAGTGTGCGGCGCTAAATGCCTTAGCACGTCTTGAAAAATTTCATCGTATTGTAGTGCTTGATTACAATTGGTTCGCAGTAGAGAGAGTTAGGGAAGATTATGTTCCTCTGGTTAAAATGATCCTGCGGAGTAGAAGCATGTTCCTATTTGCAAGCTTGCATTATGGGACAGTGATAGGTGATATACAAACTGCCGGTGATCAGTTGAGGCGGAATGAGCGTACTGCTGGACGTGGGGATCGTATGATTGATATATATTTAGAGTCCTTCTGTTGGCTACAATCTGTCAACAGTGATTTGATCTCCTTCAGAAATAATGCGATGAATAGTGTTGGGGCGGATTATGTCGAGTTTTTTGAAAAAGAAAAACCGGGTACGTATGGTTACAACTTTTTTCTTTCGTGATTAATATCTTGTCTTTGTTGGTGATTTACTAAATACGGCATATTAATATTTGTTAACAGGTCAATCAGATCAGGTTGAACAGCGGTCTTATAACTGTCTTAGAAGCGGTTGCTTCCAAATTTGGCTTTTTGGTCGGTGCTCATTGGGCAGTTCCTCTAGAAGGTGGTAAATACAGGGACCACTTTAACATTTATAAAAGGGATACGGAGAATACTAATAATGAAATCCATGTCGATTATCTTTGTTTCCAAAGAGACGTGTCAGATACGGTGGAAGAAAGCAGAAGAAGTGCAATTTTCAATGCTATAGACTTCCTCTTGAAGCGTTATCGTGTGTCCGTTCTCGACCCTAACTACTGTCAGTTGAACAGGTGCTACAGTAGTATCAAAGCTGTTGAGGCTGAGCTTGAAGTCCTGGCAAGTAAAGGTCACGAGCTGAGGAGTATTTCACTAACTTCATCCTGCGATATTATTAATAATAATATTTCTCTAATGAAGAGTGATGACCCGCCAGAGGTAGAGCACGCCACGAACCTGCTGGTTCACAACATTTTGATGCACAGTGATAAAATCAAGAAGATACAAACATGTCTTATGAAGAACAATGAAGCTCGTTTTCATAAGTAGTATGTATTTGGTATATCTAGATGTGGTTCGTTTAGTTGTCGTCGTTTTAACCATGTCGATTCTTGTTGAGTCATGTATCAGAGTTGTGTTAATGTTTTTTTCGCGTTTGCTACCTTTGTCGCAGTGAATGATGGCATCCATGCAATATCGGTTATGTTTATTCACGTTTGGATTACTTTTGAAATGATGCCGGTTGAAACATAGACGGATTCCCATCTCGAAATGATATATATTTTTGTATTTGTATGTCGGAGGTAAGTGCGTGATTGGTTGCCACATATATGCATGCATCGGAGATCCCCTTCGATGCGGATTTTGAGCCCTTCGATGAGGTAACAAACTTCACGCGGTTGTTTATATACTCTATAAAATTGAAACAAATTGGTAATAAATCACGGTTTGCTGTGATTTGTTCATTTATCAATGGGTGTAGTCATTCGTGCAATTTCATGGTCGGGGGTAAGTGCGCGATTGGTTGCCAGTGCTATGTATGCGTCGGAGGTTGCAGTCGATGCGGTTTTGGAGTCCTTCGAGACTGAACCAAAATTCGAGTGTCGAAGGATGTATTCGATGCGGTTTTCACGCGGTCCTGCGTATCCATCCGCTTCATTACTTGCCTCTGATGCCTCCGTGATTGATTGACCGCAAGTTGGCTCGGTAGGGTAACTATATTGTTGTAATGCGCGACCGATGGAAGTTTATCTCGCGGTAGTGACACGCGTATTGTAGTTTGAGCGTCTTTAGGCTGTTTCGACTTTCGTTAAGCGAAATGTGCAGCCGTTGGATTAATAGCATGTATACAGTAACGTCGCTGAATATGGGCACATCAAAGGTTCTGCGCCCCACCATATAGACCAAGTGCTCGCTACGCTTTGAATTGAATACCAAACAAATGGGTAACAAAATAATTACTAATTCGTCACATAGTGAAGAAAACTCATACATTGCTGCAATTTGAATAATAATGATAATATATACACGCTAACAGAAATGTAGGTACCTAATACAACTAAGAGAAAACTCATACATTGCTCCGATTTGCAATGCAAGTCAACATACAATAATTCCTGATTTTGTTTTGGTGCATATGCACCCACAAGCTACAATGTAGGCACTAGCAACTAGAAATATGAATCAATCTTCATCTGTGGACCGCCGAGGTACTCTTATCTTCCGAATTGTCGTCTCCACTCCAGGGTAATCGTCAAGGAGTTGCCTGAAATCTTTCCTCAGCACCACATCATCAAAGTTATCGTGTCTGGTGATGAAGCTGATGCACTTACCCTGAAGCACTGCACAGTTGCAGCCCAATGCTATCCGCAGTGCTGAAGCAACATTGGAAATCTTTACAGCGTCCCATATCTTTTGGGTGCATAAGTGATTTAGGCAATCCATAAAATATGCGTCGGCCGTTTTCATCAACCAAGGCAAAGCCTCGTCCATGCTTGTCCACAGTTCTTCTGGCAATTTGCCTTGGACGGCATATGCAACCATAGCTTCGAATGCATCCAGGTTCTCCACATCAGAAATGGTCACTCTATAAGAAGTATACGACACACCAATTTTTCTACCAAATAGGAGGGTAGTAAAATAAGGCGATCGCCTTGCAAGAGCCATCCTTTTCACAGGGGGCAATTCCCTTCTCACATTGGGCGATTTCTTACTGCGGATGCACAACACCACATCTTCATATCTGCCCTGGATGAAGAGACTTTCATCAATGTCCTCCTTCGGCACTTCGATGACTTTGTCGAAGAGGATAACCATACTGAATATAATTTCCAGATTCTGATCTGCATCAAAACAGTCATGGTAGATAACATGACTCCATCCATAGAAATTCTCGTTCATCCCCGAACCCCATGACGAGGAAGTGCCAAAGGATCCTTGATGAGGAGAGTCATCCTGCTCCCATCCATTGGAATTATTGACGGGCAGTCCTCCAACTGTGAGGATCATCTTGACTCGTACATCTTGTGCGTCTTCGTCCAGATCAAGTTGAACTGACATGGCATCCACACCATGATCTGCATCCTCACCATGCTCGGCATCCTCACCGTGCTTGGGAAACTTTCCCTTCGGATAGACATACAGTTTCCACTTCCTGTTGTCTGTCGTGAACGGATATTCAAAGCGCTCTCCTACACTCGCGGAGATCAACTGATCTTCCTTGAACTTGATTCGGAAGGATCGGCATGCGAGGGGCTTGACTTCCATAGTTGCGGCTAGGCGATGCAGTTGCGGGGGAAAATGGTTGCGGGTAGTCGATGCAGTAGCAGGGGAAAATGGTTGTGGGTAGTCGATGCAGTTGCAGGAGAAAATGGTTTCGCAGGGAGAAGCAGGGTGAAAGCGGGTTGATTTATACACGAGTCGTGACTTCTCGGTTCGTGTTCCGGTTCAGATTTAGTGGGGCGCATCGCTGGGAATCGTGCCTGGTGGACTCAACAGTTCCGTCTCCTCGTCTTCCAAAACAAACGTTCTTTAAAATCTCTACTACATAAAAATACAGCGAGGTGGAGGAATGCCATCAGTCACGTCGCTTAATCGAGGCGTCGCGACGCGGAAACAAAGGACAAGGATGCGCGCGTGGTTAAGTTACTCTTCCAATCAGGTCACTCTTTTGAAGATCGAAGGATCGTCATGGTTGGGACACAGAGGACAGGGTCGCACGTGCGTGGTTACCATTATTCTTCCAATCAGCCATTGCTATCGAATATCGCGCGCATGAGGCGTCGAATATCAGTTGGCCCTCCCATGCTGGGCTTAGATTGCATATGAATATCACTTGGGCTATTGTTGGGTTTGAACCACCACGCCATGTTGGGCTAGATAGGACTTTGTAGGCCCAAAGTCCACGTACAATCATCCACCCGTTCAATAGCATGTCCATTAAAAAAAACATGTACCGGTACATTGTCCTCAAAAAGAAAAGTATTGGTACACAGTATCTCACTACTGTGGCATCGCGCATGAGTTTGACTAGTAGTTGAGAAACCGATTCAAGAAATAATTATTTATTTTATTGCTATGCTTGGCGCACATTATAGCATGATATCCGCGTGCAATATCATGCACCGATATGCAATCTTCAGCTCAACTATATCTTAAGCCGTGCGATATCATGCGCTGCTACGCAATCTTCAGCTCCCATGGCATCGCACGGGCATTCAACTAGTGTAGTTTAAAAGTCGTAACAATGCACTTTCTATGATAGAAATGAGTGTTAGATGTCTACTAATTACCACCAACATAAAGACCAGAAATGCAACATTAAATCTCCGTTAACTTGAATTGATCTTCGCGAGGAACGGCTAGATCATAATTGATAATGTCGTAACAACTAATCCTTGCTGCCAATTGTTGGGGATGGATTTCAGCTCCAAGTCTCCCCCATTCCCAAAAGCATCGGCATTGCGGCGCAGTGCCACAAAGTACAACGAAAATAGCGACGTTGTCGGAATCATCGCCATTCGGATTTGAGCGAAGGAGAATGGCGACGAGCACGGGAGCGCGGGTCGACACCACAGTTCTAGGGTTTACATTTCCGTAGCAATTGACATCTGTACCCTTGGACATTTTTGTACAGCGTCGGGAGTACGCTTGTAATTAAAGTCGAAGGGCATAACGGGCAAATGTAAATGTCCCTTCGACTTCCCTATAAATAACCTGTCACGGGCACCGTGTGATGGGACGGTTCATGGTGTATTGTTACTCCTTACTGTCATCATGTTCTGTCATTAGTCCCGTTTTCCATCAGATCGATAGCTTGTGTTAGGTGGATTCGGCGTAATTGCGATGATTATGCTGAGTCCCCAACATCGGCGCCCACCGTTTGTGTAGCTCGAGAAGTACCTGCGATGCCCCACAAGAAATCCAAGAAAAGAGCGATAGCCGAGCCAGTAATAGAAGAGATTGAAGACGAAGACCTCCCAGAAGATCCAGGTTTCTCCGAGGAAGAAATCCGGTGGTAGGCAATCCAAGATTACCAAGCAGCAAGGATTCAAAGGAACACCGAAATGGCGGAAGCAAGCGTAATCACCGACAAGCAGTCAGGCAAGCAAGTTGACCCCAACCAAGTCGCCCCCAATTGCGGCAATGCAGCCGAAGCAAGCAACAAAAGAGCAGGTGAACCTCAATTCATCAACCCTTTCAATGTCGACAATATCGAAGAAACAGAAGCAGAAAAGCAAATGTGAGAGCTCTTAACCTTGCAAAACACCGTCAAGAAGCTCCGAGCAGCTAAGGAAGGAAGAATGTCCGAAGAAAGAGAAAGAGAAAAAGAAAGATTGCAACGCCAGATAGACGAAGCCAAAGTAGCAATCAGCGAGTTGCAGAAAGAGTTGGAAGACATCAATAGCGCCAGCGGTCAGAATAGCGGCACCAGACAAGCAAATCATTGGCGTACGGGCATAGATCAAGTGCATGAAAAAAATGGCGATGGTGCCCACAGAAATCGAGCATTTTATCGCCAGACAATCCCGGCAATTAGCAGAGCGGACAAAAATTCACCCCTATCTGAAGGTCTTCAACTTGCTCCCTGGCCAGTTTCGTACAAGCCAGTATCTGTATCAAAGTATAATGGATCCACGGACCCGCGGCAGTTCCTCATGTCCTTCGAGGCAGCGATAGCTTCAGCAGGGGGGGATGACACTGTCCTCGCAAAAACTTTCGTCACAGCGATTGAGCACCAAGCTTTAGACTGGTACTCCCGGTTACCTCCAGGGTCAATATATTCCTGGGAAAACCTAAGGGACAAGCTCCTGACCAACTTCCAAGGATTTCACAAAGCATCAGTATCAGCCAATGAACTGCGGCAGTGTTTTCAGGAAGAAAAGGAATCATTGCAAGATTATTTCGGCAGATTCGTCAAGCTAAAAGCGCAAGCAGCGGATATACCGGATCAGGTAGTAATAGATGCAGCAATGAACGGCATAAGGGCCGGTCCATGTGCAACCTATCTCTCGATGAACCAACCAAAAACAATCGAGGAGTTGTTCGCAGTCATTGATCAATATATAATCGCGGACAACGATCACAGGATGAGAATTGAGCAGCAAAACCTGCATCGCCAAGCGAAGAAAGGTCAAACAAGTTACAAGCAACAAAACTGGAATTCATCCAGAAGGAAAAATAGCAACCAAGACCAACCACCGCAATTCATCAACAACATAGACGGCCAAGAGAAAAACGAGGTTGAAACAGACACTGATCAAGGCTTCAGGGGGGGACGAAACTCTCGCGGTCACGGAAGAGGCCGCGGTTTCTCGAATAATTCGCGAAATCAAGAGCCACAGAGGCCATACTGCGTCTTTCATGGCCCCGACAAAGGCCATACCACCAAAGAATGCCCCGAAACTAAGGGCGTGTTGG
Source organism: Eragrostis curvula (assembly GCA_007726485.1). Classification (NCBI taxonomy): domain Eukaryota; kingdom Viridiplantae; phylum Streptophyta; class Magnoliopsida; order Poales; family Poaceae; genus Eragrostis; species Eragrostis curvula. Next base: position 8,310,563 of record RWGY01000026.1, on the reverse strand, counting down.
AAAAAATGAAGAGCAAAGAGACATAGCAAGAGCAACCAAAAACGATTAACCATACGTCTCAGAACACTTGGCAACCACCGCCTTTTACCAATCCTTTCGCCCATACCTTTTACCCAAGCCACTTCATACCACAGCCTTATTTCGCAAACAATTTTGCGAATCAGTTTAACCCACCGCCACCGCATATTCAGCACATGCCCACGCCTCAGGTGAATCATATTCCGACACTACCACCACCGCCAAATCAAAGCAGACCTGTTGAGCAATTACTTCCACCTCCGCCCAAGCCCTCAACACCTCCGCCAAACTCAAATCAGAGTTTACCATCCTACGGGGTCATCTTACCCATCACCGGAGGATCCTCATCCGAGTTTGAAAGCAAGAAACAGCGACAAAATTACTTCAGAGCCGTGCATGCAGTATGCAACGGTCCAATAAAAAAATCGCAGTGGTCTCATATCCCCATCACTTTCACTGAAGCTGACCTGAATTTGCGAAGTTACCCTCATACGGACGCCATGGTTATATCGGCAAACACATATGGCTGGACAATCACAAAGATCTTGGTTGACAATGGAAGCTCAGCAGATATTTTATTCAAGACCACCTTTGATCAACTAAAGATAGACCCATCTTTACTCCAACCATCAGAGTATCCTCTCTACGGTTTCGGCGGCAGAGAAGTAAGAGCTATCGGCAAAATCAGCATGCCCGTCTCTTTCGGCACTCTAGACAATGCAAGAACTGAACACATAACCTTCGACGTTGTGGATATGCCATACCCGTACAACGCCATTTTTGGTCGGGGTATTCTCAACAAGTTCGAAGCCGTCCTGCACAGTGCATATCTGTGCATGAAAATGCCGGCACTCAAAAAAGTAATCACCGTGTTTGGCGATCAGCAAGAGGCAAGAAACATCGAGAGGGCGGTAGCTCCGGGGCAAAGGAATGTGCATTACCTGTACGCACACCTGAATGTCCATGCAGTGCGCCCTTCACCAGAGAAACAGCGGCAGAATAAGCCAACCGAGTTAGAAAAACAAATGGATAAAGAAGACCCACCAATCGAACCAATAGGTAAGACTAAGAGAGCCCTGCTCAACAAAAGTGTGTTGGGTCAGGAAGTTATTATTGCCGACGGAATGCCCAAAGAAGAAGAAGAACAATTGGTCGCTTTTCTCCGAAAAAACAAAGATGTTTTCGCATGGTCCGCCAGCGATCTCCAGGGGGTCAGCAGAGATGTCATTGAGCACAAGCTTCGGATTGACTGTAACACCAAGCCAAAAAAGCAAAAGCTCAGAAAGATGTCCGACGATAGAGTGCAAGCCGTAAAGGCCGAAGTGCAGCGATTATTGGATGCAAAAGTCATCAGGGAGGTAAAATATCCGACGTGGTTAGCCAACACCGTCCCAGTGAAAAAGAAGAACGGAAAGTGGAGAATGTGCATAGACTTCATCGATTTAAACAAAGCTTGCCCTAAAGACGACTTCCCCCTACCAAGGATAGACACCATCGTCGATTCTGCGGCAGGATCAGAGTTATTATCACTATTAGATTGTTTTTCTGGCTACCACCAAATTTACATGTACAAGCCAGATGAGGAAAAAACAAGTTTCATCACACCATTTGGAACGTATTGTTTCGTTCGAATGCCGGAGGGATTGAAGAACGCAGGGCCAACTTTCTGCAGAATGACGAAAGAAGCTTTCGGTGACCAAATAGGCAGAAATCTATCCTCTTACGTCAACGATCTCATGGTGAAAAGCTTCAAGAAGCAAGACCACAGTCAGCGATTTGGCAGAAACTTTCGCCAATCTGCGAAATACCAACCTCAAGCTTAACCCGGAGAAGTGTGTCTTCGGGATTAAGAGGGGGAAGGTACTCGGCTGTTTGGTGCCCCTAAAAGGAATTGAGGCGAACCCAGATAAAATCGAGGCCCTCACCAATATGAGAGAACCTCAGAGTCTAAAAGACGTGCAGAAGCTAACTGGAAGAATCGCAGCACTTAACAGATTCATCTCAAGATCCGCAGAAAGAAGTCTCCCTTTCTTCAAAATTTTAATAAATGCGAAGAATTTTGAATGGGGTCCCGAGCAAAGCAAGGCTTTCGCCGAGTTAAAAAAATACCTCAAAGAACTCACCGCCTTTGCAAGCCCGAAGAAAGACAAAGTTCTCCTGATGTACGTTTCCGCGTCTCACTCAGTGGTGTCAGCAGCACTGGTTCAAGAGCAGGAAACCAAGAAAGAAAATAAAGCGATGAAGGTCCAGATACCGGTATATTATGTATCCGAAGCTCTGTCAGGGTCAAAAATGTTCTATTTAGAATTGGAAAAAATAGCATACGCGGTGGTAATGGCAGCAAGAAAACTGAGACACTACTTCGAAGCGCACACGGTCAAGGTACTGATGAATCAACCACTGCATGACATGTTCCGCAACAGAGAGGCTTCAGGCAGAATAGCAAAATGGGCCCTGGAATTATCAGAACATGTGGTAGACTTCGAATCCAGAAGTGCCGCTAATTCTCAGGTCCTGGCAGATTTTATCGCAGATTGGACAGAGCCCGGCTCTTACACGGAAGGCCCCGTTTTTGAGGAGCCTTGGATAGTAGAATGCGATGGGGCATGGTGCCACTTAGGCGCTGGAGCCGCCACCATTCTGCGCTCCCCGTCAAAAATGAAACTAAGATATGCCGTCATATTGGAGTTCGACCCTGACACTGACAAGTGCACAAACAACATCGCAGAATACGAAGGGCTCTTGCTAGCGCTCAGAAAATTAAGAGCACTGGGGGTCAAAAACATCATCATCAAAACAGACTCGAAGGTGTTAGCAGGACACATCGACAAAACTTACAAGGTAAGAGATGAACACCTAGCCAAATATCTGGACATCGTTCGCAGCATGGAAAAGTACTTCAGGGGATTCACCTGCGAATACTTTGACAGGGGTTTCAACAGCGACGCAGACCAACTGGCAAAAGCAGCGGCAAAGAAAGAATCTTTACCGTCAGATGTATTCTTCGAAACAATCACTATTTCATCGGTGAAAGCAGTCGAGAAAGAACCAAAGATGATCAACGCGATACAAAGCCAAGACTGGCGAGCCCCAATAATAGCCTACCTCCAGGGGTTTTACGAGCCCGAAAACGAACTCAAGGCCAAGAGAATGAAGCAAAGGGCGAGAAATTACTTCCTCGTCGACGATTTCTTGTGCAAGTACGGCACATGCACTCCAATTCTGCAGTGTATAAGTGAGCAGGAAGGAACAACGCTGCTCAATGAGATTCACAGCGGCATTTGCGGTACGCACATCGGAGTCCGATCTCTAGTAAGCAAAGCTTTCAGGCAAGGTTTCTACTGGCCCACCGCCATTAAAAATGCGGAAAACATAGTCAGAACTTGCGAAGCATGCCAGAAATTCGGAAACAAAATCAGCAACCCGTCGCAGCTAACTCAATTAATCGCGCCGGTATGGCCCCTACAAAGATGGGGAATCGACCTGGTGGGGCCACTGCCCACCGCCAATGGAAACTACACTCATGCAGTGGTAGCTCTCGACTATTTCACCAAGTGGATAGAAGTCAAGCCCTTAGTGAGCATCACAAGCGCGGTGGTCCAAAAGTTTTTCTGGCAAAACATTATTTGCCGATATGGTGTCCCGGAGGAAATAACAGTAGACAACGGGAAGCAATTTGACAACCAAGAGTTTCGTGAATTTTGCCATTCACTGGACATCAAAGCAAATTTCGCGTCAGTTTACCACCCAGAATCAAATGGCGCAGTCGAAAATGCAAACAAGCAAATATTCGAGGCAGTCAAGAAAAATCTCCTTGGCCAAAAGAAAGGGAAATGGGTTGAAGAGCTCCCCAAAGTAGTATGGTCACACAACACCGTAGTTTCCAGAACAACGCAATTCTCGCCTTTCAAATTCCTGTTCGGTGCAGAGGCAATGACCCCAGAAGAAGTGAAACGCCAAAGCTTACGAGCTCGCTTAGCAAGCGAAACAAATGAGTTTCTAGCCGTCAGCAAAGACATCTCGGAATTGGACAAATAGAGCAATCGCCAACCTGGAAAAGTATCAAGAAGAAATGAGAAAATGGCGAAACAAAAGCGTAATACCTCAAGAGCTTAAGGAAGGAGACCTGGTCCTTTTGCGCACACCAAGAACGGAAAACAGCGGTAAGCTGAATGAAAAGTGGCAGGGACCTTACATCATAGTAAAGGCAAGTCACCCAGGATCGTACCGCCTTGCAGACAGCGAAGGACAAGAAATACCGCATTCATGGAATGTGGACAACCTCAAGAGGTACTACCCGTAACTTGTAACCGAAAAGGGCGGCGTGCAGTTATAAACGTCGTCGTTTTCTAGAAGTAGCTTTTATTTTCTCGCATTTCGAACATGTATCCCAGGGTCTGTACTCTTTTCCTCACAGGGGAACCCTTTCGCGAGGGGTGAGGTTTTTAATGAGGCAGTAGCTTTGTAACCCTCTATCAATAAAGAGGCGCCATTTCCCCAAAAACGACCCATTTCCATTCGATGCGAAGTCAAAATGCTTCGCCATATCGACGCATTTCTGCACTAACTTGAGTCGTACAGTCCGCGAAAATGCCGACATGCATAGGCTCCAACTGCGCCATCAGGCGAAGTGACCTCGTCGCAGTACAATAATAAAAAGCGAAACGCCAGAAAGGCAACAATTTTCTCTAAGGAGAAAACCATCCCAAGGGATGCATGCAAACGAAGCCAGCACACAGCGCGATATCATTCGCATATCGCCGCCAAAACATAACCCCACAACGCGATTCCGTCGCAAATTGCTACGGGGGGGGAGGGATGACGTTCGTCATATAATCTCAGCAACTTGCGACTACACCGCCAGCGTTACGCGGTAGCAAAATCAATCCACAAGAGGCGCAAGGGGCTACCGTTCACCAGATAGCGCGCAAATTGCGACGTAAGCAAACAACAGTTCACCGCACATACCGTGTCCATGAAAAAGCAAAAGCTCGTTTACAGATCGCGAAACAGACTACATAAACGCGACGATTCATACATCAAAGTCCAGCTGGACAACGAAGCCGGGGTTCATCCCCACATCATAGGAGCAACAAAAATAATCCAAGTATGGATCAAACTCCACCATATCCGAAGGCTCGTCTTTTATCCAAGAATCCGTTCGCCGCAGGGGACGAGGCGCGGGACAACCCGCCAGTACCTCCCTACCCTCGCGATATTGAGCCACGCAGTCTTTCCAGAACCTAGCAAAAGTAGCACGTGGAAATCGCGACACAAATTGTAGATGGGACTCGCCAGAAACACGAATTCCATCGCGTTCATACTTCAACGGGTGGAGTCGGAGAGCATTGCGCTCCAACCATTCCTGTTCATAACTTACACACAAAAGGTAATTAAAAATATATTACAGACCAAGTCTCTCATCTGCCATAAACCTAGAGAAATCTAAACCTCTTCAGCAGATTTAGCGGCGTTTTGAGTTGCAGCAGCGCTAGCAGCAGCAGCAGTGTCCGGGGTCAAGCCCTCAGGTGTTGGTGTCGCCTTTTCAGCCGGGACAGCGCCTGCAGCAGCAGCAGAGTCTGGGGTCAAGCCTTCAACAGACGGCGTCGCTTTTTCAGACGGGGTAGCAGCCGCACCACCGGCAGAGTCAGCAGGAGGAGCATCAGCAATGTCCCCCACAGATGACCCATCTTTTGACGGCTCCGTCAACGAGGGTGCCTTAGGAACTTGCAGCGCCACTTCTGTCCTCGCTATTTTACTAGCGGGGCAATCTGTGGACGATGACGCGCCGCGTTGACGCGACGGTTGGCCTTCAGAAGACGCGCCGGACTTAATCTATCAAACAAAGTCGAATCAGCAAAAGAAAACACCGACAAAAACAAATACAGAAACCTTAGAACGAATGCAAACCTCAGCGAGCTTTTCCGCGGCAAACTTGCGGCTGGCTTCCATCCCATGAGTGCGCCAATACTTCAGCATGAATCTCTTAAGCACAATCCGAATGGACTCACTTGTCTTGCTGGTATCTGACACCGCTGAAATTAGCATCGGAGTAGCTAGGGCGCCCGAATTCAACAAAGTGCTTACAATCCTTTTTCTCGAGGAGATCCAGGATAGCATGACAGGCAGCTTTCGCAGAAAAAACTCCGATATTATCAAACACGTCGGGAAGATCGCCAAGCTCCCCCTTCAGCCACGCAAAAAAAGCGGCGGGACGAATTCGTGACGGTTCTGTGGGAAGCGGGTTGAGCTCCCCTCCGTACTTGCCGACGATTTCCCCTAGCTGGCCGAAGGCTTCACTAACGCCGGCAATAAATTCTGCAGCATAAGCATTGGCCGCCCCCTCCGTCCGACGATTAGTTTCTTCCAGATCTGCCGCTTTTGATACGGCAGCGGCGCGTTTCTTTTCAGTCACATCCAGATCTTTCTGCAAACCATCGACAATCGTGGTCATACTTAACACTTCATCCTGAAGCGCCTTGCTCGCCTTGCGGATGCTGACAATCTCTTTTTCATAATCAGCGTTCCCAACCTCAAGAATTTGACACCGCTCCTTAAGCTGCTGGTTCTCCTCGCGCAATCGGGCGAGCTCAGAAGCCTCAGCGCCTTCAGCGCCAGCATTAAGCAGCTTCCCCTGCAAAACGCCCATTCCAGCTATCACCTGAAAAAGCCAACGCTCGTCATCGGCCACGCATCACCCCAAAAGAGCACTCGCATGTAAAAATTGCGAAGCGAACGACTTACAAAACTAGCCTGGCGCTCAACAACTTCAGCGACAGCAGAAGCATCAGTTCCAGCGAACTCTGAAAAACAAGAAAAATCACGTCACAGGTGACTTAACAAGAAAGAAATGTAAGCAACAGTGAGGCTAAAACCTTTAGCGCCCGTTCGAAGCGAGTCAGCAGCCAGGTTCGCCATAGGATTTGCGGGGTCTTTGTTCACACCTGCGGAATCACCTGAACCTGCGTCAGAGGAATCACTCTCAGACGAACTGCTTGACCCAGAATCGCTAGAACTCGAGCCCGCCGCAGTCTCGGAGCTACGGCTGCGTCCGACAATGTCTATGGAGGGGGAATCTCTCCGAAGAGCAACATCGCTGGAATTTTCCGCCGGCGGATCAAATGCGGCCTCGGGCACCTCCTCTTCAAGCAACTCCTCTTCCTCGTCGTCGCCAAAAAGAGACGGCATTAATGGCCGTCGACGCACCTGCTGATCAGCCTCCAAACAACCGACTGGATCGGCAGACATCGCCGAAGTCTCGGGAAATTGCGGGGCTTCCGAAACGCGATCAGGTTCCTCATCCAAAAACTCCTCGTCAGAATCATCAAACCCAGACGCCATCAGTTTTCGGCGGCGAGAGCAAGCTTCGAGAATTCCTTCAACATCATCAGCACCCCCTTTACCAGCAGGCGACCCCCCACGGTCGTCATCCGAACCCCCATGTACACCGGTGGAAATGGCGACAGAAGTAGCATCCGCGCCACCCTCGCCCACACCGGCGATATTCCGATTCTCTTCAGTAGCACCATGCAGATCAGCAGAAATAGCGATGGAAGCAGAACCAGAAGCACCACCCATAGCGCGAGAAATGGTCTGCTTTCGAGACACGAAGCGACGTTTCTTTTTCTCAGCAGCGCGTGAGTCAGCCACCAGCTTGGAAGCGGACGTCGTTTTTGTCGTCGCCACCGGCTCGGGGACAGGGGCTGGCGCATCATCACCGGATGTAGCAGCAGCAGTTTCTTTCTCCCATATTCTGCGTTCAACGTCGGTAGTGCTGTGGAATGTTTCTTCGCCTTTCTTCTTGTGACCCTTCTTAGACAAATGAACAGTATGATCCTTGTACTTCAACTTCATCTCAACGAAAACGCGGTTAAGGCGATGAGTAGGAACCAAAAGCTCAGATCGATGCAATTTCTCCAAGGCGGTGAAGGGCCCGCAAATCACGGCAGCCGCAGTTTCAACTGCTTTCACAAACGCGGCACCCGCAATAGTATCAGGTTTTTCGAATTTCAAGCCAGGAACTTTGTATTCCACCCCCAAACCCTTCAAGCGCCGCTTTAAGAAAGTCTTAGGGTGCCAGCCATCGCGAATCGGCCAAACACCCGCAGCGATGAATTCCTCCACCATGTCGCGACCTCCGACAAGGACAATGGCCTTCCGAAACGCGGTATCACAGCGCTTATAGTTGTCAGTATCCATGTTGAAGACCGGATTTCCAGTCAAATCCATGTCAATCATCCGGCTATGCAGCGGATAAACGGTCTCCCCCTCGGGATTCTCCATGCTAGGAACCGTCGCATAAAACCACCAATCCCTCCAGTCTTCCGGCCACTTGTTCCTGTCGCCTCCCGCAATCTTAACCTTATCAAGCTTCGCCTTTCCACCAAAACTGCGAGACTTAAAACTGCAAGTGCCATACTGTGCACTCACATCTTCCTCTTCCTCGCTGAAGGATAGAATTCGGGGAGTAATGTGCATCAAAATATCGGCAGAAGCACCCAGAGTCTAAAGCGCCGCCGAAACTCTTGACAGCCCACGCAAACTTGGACAACATCGCCATTGCATTCGGAGTGAGATGATGAAGATCCATGTTGAACCGGTACAGAAACTTGTACAGAAAATCATGTGCAGGAATCCGCAAGCCAGCCTCATATAAATCGCGGTACACAACTGCCTCATGTAACAAGGGCTTCGGCGTTTCCTCCCCCTCAGGAGCCCGAGCTTGACCTCCCTCAAAATAACCAAGTTCCACGAAATCAGCGATGACCTTGTCTGTCACTTTGGAAGGTCCGATGCGGCATGTACCCTTGTACTCTCTCTCTTTCGGTAGTCGCGGTTTACCAGCGCGGTCCCGCGGATCACCAGACGACGAAGACTCAACCGCGACAACTTCCGGGCGGTTAGCAGCATCCGCGTCACCATCTGAAATTTCCCGAGTCACAGAGCGGCGACGTTCCGATTCCTTAGCAGCAGACTCAGCGAGAGCGGACTCAACATACAAATCGAAATAGCGCGTTTCTCCTAGTCCCTTACCTTTGTCGTCGCCTTTATCAGCGGCTAGTTCGGACCCATGTTGGGTCGGCTCAGCAACAGAACCAGCCAGCACCCCCAATCTTTGCCTTTGCGAGGCAGAGATTGGGTTCACTTCGTCGCCAATCTGCGCCTCGTCATCGTCGACGAGCTTCGCAGTACGAACAACACGAGACATCTTGCTGCAAAACGCGACGATCAAAAAATGCGATACACAAACAAAATATGCACCAAGCGAACGATCCTCACCTCAAGAGAACACCCGTCGCGGAAAATCCTCACAGAAAAAGCGATGATCGAAGCTTTCTTTAGCAAGGGCAGCGAGTGAGGGGCGAGGCGAGGGGCGGGACGACCCTTATATAGGCCGGACCGCCCCGAAAATCACGCCGCCGCAGTTATTGCGGAATATCGTGTCAGAAAAAAAGAAAAAAAAAAGAGATTACCTTATTTTTCATTTTTCAGGTGGGATGACGTCACGATGAGCTGACCACCACTCGTGCAAATTCGAGGAGAAGGATCGTCGCAAATATCCCTCGTTGCGAAGCGACCAATCTCCTCGAGGGGCTGTGTTGGGGATGGATATCAGCTCCAATTCTCCGCCATTCCCAAAAGCATCGGCATTGCGGCGCAGTGCCACGAAGTACAGCGAAAATAGCGACGTTGTCGGAATCATCGCCATTCGGATTTGAGCGAAGGAGAATGGCGACGAGCACGGGAGCGCGGGTCGACACCACAGTTCTAGGGTTTACATTTCCGTAGCAATTGACATATGTACCCTTGGACATTTTTGTACAACGTCGGGAGTACGCTTCTAATTAAAGTCAAAGGGCATAACGGGCAAATGTAAATGTCCCTTCGACTTCCCTATAAATAACCTGTCACGGGCACCGTGTGATGGGACGGTTCATGGTGTATTGTTACTCCTTACTGTCATCATGTTCTGTCATTAGTCCCGCTTTTCCATCAGATCGATAGCTTGTGTTAGGTGGATTCGGCGTAATTGCGATGATTATGCTGAGTCCCCAACACCAATTATTTTCTAATATAGACCACCATTTAAGTTGGCAAGAAGAAAACATCTCTGATCTTATTCCGGAGACAAGTACGACTTTCAGTACTACCAGGATTTTTCATTTGGATTTTCAGCTATCACCGGACCTTAAACCAACAATTGGATTATAAAAATTATCAATTGCCCCTATCCTCTTCATGCTCAAATCGTAATAAATGGAAGAGGGATAAGATTACAAATGGCATTACCAACAGTTAATCCTGCCCCCACTTGATTTACTTAAGTCTAATCGTAATAAAATTAGAGATTACCTTGTCCAGATAGCTGGGAGAAAACACGATGCATACCAATTTTAGGAGCTCGCACCTTGATGGCTTGGCGGCTAGGGGATGATGGGCGTTTTGTAGCAGGCAAACGATGCTGAACGTGGAGGATGGCTGGCAGCAGCAGCCTTTTCTTGATGCCCCAATTGCGTTTGACATGCAGAGCGTCTTGGGCTCGTGGTCATGAGGGGAGCCCGGTCATGGTTAAGCAAAAATTGCCCCCCCCCCCCCCCCCCGTCACCACAGGACGGGCGGAACGACGGCAGCGTGGACCGATAGGCTTGATACTGCCCAAGAACGCCGCTACTGCCGAAGCACGAGACTGGGAGCGGCTCCAGAGCCTACGCCGCATCGTAGCCGTCATTCTAATAGATAGTTCGTCTCTTCCTCCTCCGTGACTCGCACGCCGTCACGCCATGGTGTTTGGGAGTAGTGTTGGCCAAACGGGCCTGGCTAAGCGGGCGGGCACCAAGCACGTAAAGATTAGCCCGGCCTAAGCACGGCACGGTGTAAGGATCACGGAGTACCGAGAGGGGGCGTGAATCGGCGCTCACTTGTAAATTTCTTCGGCAAGGTACTTTAACAATCCTAATAGTTTACTAGGTGATAACAAGAAGCAAGAGATGCGCACACACTAGCAAGCCTAGGAAAGAGCAACCCTCAACATGCAATTCTACCAAGAGTAACACAAGCAACCCTATCAAGCAAGTCTACTAGCAAGATGTAAATGCGGAATAGTAAATGCTAGTAAGTAAAAGAGATAGGATAGAGATTGCTCATGGATTTTTAGCCTGTGGTCTCGGGAGGATGGCGCCTCCCTCTAATCCACGTTGGGTCACTCCCGCCGGAGTCTCGACCCCTCCCTCCGCTCGATGGCGATCCCTTCTAGAGCATTCTTCACCCTACAAGTGAAGACGCGGGCACGTCCCACCGGCAACTCCGGATGCTCCTCCGAAGGTAAGGATCCGCACGTGATGCGGTCCAAAGGGCGCTCCCTTCTTGTTGCTTCTTTCACACGAAAAGCACGAAGACCGTGTACAAACTTGTAGAGACTTCCACACTCTTTGGCAAGCTCTCTACTAACGCCGAACTGGTCTAGGTCTTGCCATAGACCAAGAGTAACAGCACTAGATGACGCTCTATGCACACACTAGCCCTAGAGGTCAAAGAATGCTTTTGTTACTCTCTCAATAGCACCAAGATCACTCCAAATCTTCAACAAGTGCTCTCTCTTCTTGCTCTTGTCTCCTCCTAGGCAATCTCACCTATTCCACTGGCCAAGAGACCCTCAAAGGGGTAGGCAACCAGCTATTTATAGCCTTACTCCACGAAACTAGCCGTTGCCACAAAAAGCAGTCTGTCTGACTAGCCACCGTATCATACGGTGCCCTAGTCACCGTATCATACGGTGACTACTCCATCTTCAGCCTTCCCTGTTGTCTTCTCTGTCTTCATATAGCCACCGTATCATACGGTGACTTGCACCGTATCATACAGTGACTTCTTTCTTCTCAGCTTCAGCAACTTGTCCATTTTGCACTTCCCCTGGAAACTATACGGTGACCCACCGTATCATACGGTGACCATCATACGGTGACTCTACCAGAGACTCTTCTTTCTCTGGATTTTCCTGTCCTTAGTCACCGTATCACACGCTGACTATCACCGTATCATACGGTGACTCCTTCTCTCTGAACTTGCAGATTCTGCCAACTCTCTGGAAACCATACGGTGACCACCGTATCATACGGTGACTATCACCCCTCATCATACTGTGACTCCAGCAGAGGTCTTCAGTCTTCATTCTGCATTTCCTGCAGTCATCGTATCATACGGTGACTACCACCGTATCATACGGTGGCTTTTGCCTGAAGTCCTTCTTGATTATCTCCTCGATCCTTGACTTCATCTTCACTCTTCTTGGTTCCTCAAGCTTCTTTTCTGCCACCCTAGCCTCTGAGAGCCACACATTGCATCCAATGATCTCTACCACTAGTGTGCACTAAGAGAACCAGCTCGAACCCTCTTGATAGTCCGGTTTTTCCTATAGACTCAACCCTATATCTACACCAAGCCAACACTTGCTTGGATCTAGCATGTTCTTAGCCTTGATCCATTTCCTCGACCGCGACTCCATTAAGTCCAATGTCCCGAGTTGTCGAGGCAACCAATCATCGAGATATCCAATAGAGAAAAGGTTGACGTAGTCCTCCATCATATGTGACCATAGGCAACAACCTACAAAAGAGTTAGTCACATATAACATGATCATTCAATCACCAAAACATTCATACCTTTGGGGTTTCCATACTCCAATGGTCATGAAGCTTACAATCTCCCCCTTTTTGGTGATTGGTGACAACATACATAAAAGATAGGGAAAATTTGTGGTGGCACACTCGAAAAACGTGGTTTCGGGTACAACACACCATAACTTCCCTATTTTGCTCAGGCACACTCCAAAATCGTGGTTCATAGCCACAACACACTAAAACACACTAAAATAGCAGAAAGTGATATTTTCTACTTTTTCGATCTCTTTGTACGAAATACATTAGAAGTTGAAACTTTGAACAAAGATAAAGTGTTGCATTCTCTACCCATATGATTTTTTCTAGATGTTTTTTTTCAACTTTTCACATAGTTTGGTTGAAAAACAAAGATTTTTTTCAATTAAAAGTTATATGAAGAGTTGAGAAAAAATCTACAAAAAATCACATAGATCAAGAGTGCAATAGTGTATAGTTGTGCAGAGTTTCAATTTGTAATGTATTTCTTGTAATGAGATAAAGCAGTTGGAAATATCACATCTCTTTGATTTAGTGTGCCACAACAAATTTCCACAAATTTGTAGTGTGTTGTGCCTAATATCGCGAGTTGCGGTGTGCTGTGCCCGAAACCACGTCTTTCTAGTGTGCCACAACAAATTTCCCCTAAAAGATATGGAAAGAAAGCGCAAGTATTGATCGAGATGATTGAAAGAGATAGAAATGCATAACTAGACCGCTCAAGTAAGAAGGATACGGGTGAAAGCAAGAGCAAGAGCGTCATAGTACTCGATCACTATGAACTATACATCATGTTATAAGATAGGTAAAGAGTAAAAACACGATGAATAGTAAAGAGAGGGACATAGCTCAAAAGGTATCACCTGCAAAAAAGAGTTAGTGCACAAGGGTGATATATAAGTAGAGAGCAAGTGAGCTATGTCCACGACTCTTGCGATGATAGGATAAAGGATAATTCCTGCAAAAAGCAAGTTAGTCCACAAATCATCACAAGAATAAGATACATACATAAGGGATCAACACATACATCTGAGGCATAACGATACCAGATAGATATATAATACAAGTGCAGTGTATGTAAATGAAACCAAGTGCATTCTCGATGAGCTAAAGCAAAGCAAAAGAAGGCCGAGTTCATCGAGAACCACGAACATCCAGAAGAATATACTAAAGAACTCCAAATGTCCTGACTAGCCAAAATACCCAAGAGCACCCCCTAGGTACAAGCACTCTCGATCAAGTCTCACTCCCGACTCCCCCTAGACATTCTCTCCCCCTTTGGCACCAAGTACCAAAAAGATCATCGAGGAAAGATATGCTATCCTACGCATCGGGGCCTGGAAGTGGTGCAGTGGCCTCTGAAGCTGAAGAGCTGACTCCCCCTGAAGCTGTGCCTGCCACTGAACCTGCTGTGCTGTCCTCAGTGGGTTCCACTGGTGCTGTCCAAGTCCAAGTCCTGGGCATCCGTAGCTCTGGAGTCTGAAGTCGTCTAGAGGTCTGCAACACTGTCTCTAGAGTCTGACGACGATGAGTGTACGTCACTATATGCCTGTCCATAGAAGTAGGAGCATCTGGCTGTGTAAGTGTACGCTCAAGCTCAGCAGTGTACTCCTCTAACTCTGACTCTGAAGCTGAGTGTACAGCAGGGCTGGGAGATCAAGAACCATGCTCACCGACTACCTCCCCACTAGCCCTGGCTGTTGTGATATCTGCTACATCATCATCAATACCTGCTGCAAGCATGTGCTCTAGGGCATCTAGGTAAGCAATCCCCGGAGGTGGAGAAGACGGCGTCGTGTCAGGAGCAGCAGCAACCTCTGAAGTGGTGATCACTGCCTCAGTAGCAACTGGAGGAGAGACCACACTGGTAGTAGCAGGTGTTGAGGTGACTGGAGACTCAATCCCTGAAAAGTCAAGTGCAGATACTGGTAAGGGGATGAGATCCTAGTCACAGAGGTAATTGTTGGTATTTCTTACGGTCACAGATAAATCCGCAAGTGCACGGAGAATACCGTTGTAGCACTTCACCCGTGAGTATTCAAGGGTATCGTATTTTCCACAGGGAAGGCGGTGGTTTACGAGATAGCAAAGTTCATAATCACATAACTAATAATGTACCAAGGTCTAAACAGGGGTAAGGATAAAAGTATGGTAGGGGTAGTGTGACAACACAACCAGAGCAATCCAATCTAACACTAGAACTAAGCCTAGGCTAAGCGGGGTTAAGAAGAGAGCCGAGATGGATCCTTATGTACTTCTTATATTCCTGCTCATGCAACACATACAAGTCTAAGCTCTATGTCAACCTGGAACAAGGGGGGTAACCAGCAGGGCTGTCACCACCTACCGGTATTCCTTCTACCAGGCAATCAAGGCTATCTACCGTAGAACAAAGAGGATTAAGCACAGCGGGGCTGTCACCACCTACCGGCAACCCTCTACCAGGACACGTGACACTAGGGCTATTAAGTCCCTATGCCAGTCCTAGGGTCACGTGACAATAAGGCAATTAAGTCCTCACTGCCAGACCTTCTCTTGTTCAAGCAGACAACCAAACACCCAAAGCTGTTTATCAACCTAAGCACCACGCTCACATTGCTAAACAGTACTCTCGATTCCCATGGGACTTTGACCCTTCGGATCATCAAGTCGGGAATAAGAGTACACCTAATCCTGACCCGACGGATCAACAGATCAAGTGCTAGAACATGCATGACTCTGACCCTACGGATCATCAAGTCAATGGGTGAGACATGCGTAACTCTAACCCTGCGGATTAACAAGCTACGATCTATATCGCACATAACTCTAACCCTACGGATTAACAAGTCATGGGCCCGAGCATGTCTCACCACTTCATGCATGAATCGAGTGTAAGGACATAAACGAGTGAATAAAGGCATGTCAAGCATGAAGCAACCAATCATGACTAGATAACAACCACATAGAAAGCACATGGCTATCATACTAGTACAATCATAAGTCATAAGGAATAAAGAAGATAATTCTATTGAGGTGGACCTTGATACTTACTACGATGAACGACGAACGAGCGATGAACGAATGACGAACGATGAACGAACGACGAACAAACGAAGAACGAACGACGAACAATATATTATTAGCAAATATCCTCAAGATACAAGATTGGGCTAAGTCCTCACAAAGGGAGGACAGCCCTCTCCTCTACCAAACTCTCCCCTCTACTCCTCTACAGCCTAGAGACTAGTCTAATGCTAGAGAATGGATTCCTCTTGGTGTCAATGTGTGTTGTCTTGTGGTCTGTCTTGAGAGGAGGGGGGTACCCCTTCTTATATAGCCTCCAAGGTCGGTGGAATTGAGTCGGTTCCACGAGGTGGTATCATTGATTGCAGGGGGAACCGACATTGCAACGTCGGTTGCGAACCGCCATAGAAGAGTGGGCCTCAATGGGCTTTAGGGGGGGTCGGCCGACCCAGCTAGGGGGGGTCGGCCGACCTGTGGCTGGCCCCACCTGGGCTGAGCCTTGGCAGGTGGTCTCCCCTCTGTTCCTTGACCTTGGTCCCGAGTGCTATGGGTAAACTTGAGTGTTTCTCTCGGTTATTGGGCCCTTGGAAGGTATCTTTATTCCGGGAAAAACTGAGTTTCCAGGATTTGGAGTTTTGGGCCTCTTTTCCCTCGGGTTTGTATAGGATTCATCTTGATTGCACCTGCACCCATAATTTCACCAAGACTTGTGGAATTCGTTAGTTTAAAACCCTACCACTATGTTTGGTGTTTACTTTGATTCCATTTGTGCAGGTATTTGACGATCAAAATCGTGCCGTAACGACCGTCAACAAGACCCCCACACTTGAGCCTTTGCTCGTCCTCGAGTGAAGGTGGAAGATTAAGATAAAACACGACTTCCATTGGTATGCTGCTAGCGTACAAGTTATTCCAAGCCATACCTGTACCCGTGAACTTTTGATGTGTCTACCATGTCATCTTGGGCGGTTGAGGAATGGAACGGTCTTGATTCAAGTCATCATAACTCCCTCTGCTGAGTAACTTGGGTTTTTGATAGATTTTCAAAGTAAAAACATAGCTCATACTCCTCAAATGATCACTCTCAGATCGCTCAATGTGTATGGTTCCTTACCAAGGCATTGGATTTGCCTCTTTTCATCCTACTTCTACAAAAGGCTTTATGTGGAGCTTGGTAGGGAATGAAAGAGAGGCATACTTGTATCACATATTTTGCCGAACCAAAAGGGTGGATCCATGGAGAATGCAAGTCATACAACCTTGATCAAGATGTGCAAGTGTGTATGAGGGTGGTGTGGTGGAAATTGTACTCCTTTTTTGCGTTCCTTCTCTCTTTCTCTTTTTGAATGTTTGAGGAGGACATGGCTATGATTCTTTCTTTCTCTTTTTTTTTTCAACATTATCCCTTCTCTTTTTTTTCATCATGCTCTACTTTTGTATGAGCAGGGATTACTCTTTCTTTTGCATAGTCATGTCTTCAATGATAATTAGAGAGAGAGAAAGGTAACAATGCTTTTGTGGAGTACTTATTTTGGTGGATGGATGGTGGTATTGCTTAACTTCCAGTGTAGAAGTCTAGCATGTGAGGTGGAGTGTACGTGATCTTGATCAAGAGAGTATGACAAGTTTCTCACTAGGGTCACACAATTTTGATAAAGCTCAATGTAATGACAATCAGCATATGTGTGTAGGTTTTCCAAAGTAGTCAACATATGGCTTTGGTAGGAATATAAAATCATCGAGGAGCATAGAGCTATAGATTTTAAATTTTTGCAAGATAAATTCCCAAGCACTCTATGCAGAAGAAGCATGATTCATCTCATCCAACCATATCACATTCACCAACAACTTAGATAAACAAGGGTTCCTATGAGATTGGTGTTCACAAGCAACAGGTGTATGATGCGAGGAATAAAGGGTATGCAGGCCAACCAACTAGAAGCATGTAAGTTGAGGGAATAACAAAGTTCATTTTATTCTTGAGTTAAATTTTAGTGATTGGCTCAAAAGATCGTTTTAACTCATGAATTGGGGGGATGGAGTAGAGAGGATGCGCAAACCATCGCCTTAGGTGAAGTGGAGGCCAAGTGGACCATGGGATGTTTGATCGACCCAAAGGTTCGACCCAACTTTGTTTTCTTGTCCCGAGGGCTCCACTGTTTTACATGTCGATCAGTGCGAGGTTGTGCATCATGTTGGTGGGGGAGATCTCGAATGTGTGCGTGATGAAGAACTCAAGAGATCTCCCCCCACACTTGTTCTTGTACCTGCTTTATTTATTCAAAACAAACAAAAACAAAGCGAAGACAAAGAGGACTCTACCGGGGTTAAAGACCGGGGAGCCTAGATTTATTGAATTAGACTCTAGGTGCCTTATGTGTTTGAAATAAAAGAGAGAAGAAGCACCTAGCTTACTTATTTATTTATTTTTTTTTCAAGTGTTATTTTGATTTTAATTTTAAAATTTTATTTTATTTTGACATTTTCAAGGTGGAAGAAAAAGGGATACAAGTTGCGATACAGGTTACCTTTGTGGGGGGGAGGGAACCTCCCCCCACACTTGTTCTTTGCTCTCGGCCCTTGCTTTGGGGTTGACCCCCAAGTGGTTGTAGTAGTAGGCCATACAGTCATTTTGGGTTTTTGAGCAGCGTGGCTGTGAAGTGGTGATCTTGTCTTCCATATTTTGCTGCCACTAAGTGTCACAACGGTGGTGGCACTCGCATGGCTGTAATTCTTATTCAGCTCTTGAGAATCCTGCCAGAAACACTACTCCTGCAAGCAATCTTCATCCAACTTGGAGAGGCATGGTTAGCTCTCGGAGCACATACAAACAAGGTCCCGGGTTAGATGACCGGACCTCATTTGTACAGCCGAGGAAGAAAGGCACAAGCAAGTCATGTGGACCAAGATTGAGTGTGACCATGGGCAACCAAGATTGAGTGTGACCATGGGCAAGATAATCCTCGTTGATTAAAAGCAACTTGGGGCTTAGTGATATGAAAACTCGAAACAAAGTAAGCCCCAACTCCATGAATGATATGAGAAAACAACGAGGTGCACTCAAGAAGTCCAAATTGCTTGGAAAGTTCTAACCATTCATGCATTGCATAGGAGGGATTTTGATATTGTTAACCATGGCAAGAGGATTCTAAGCTCATTCCTCATACAGATATGTCTATGATTGCTTTGAGGAACACAAGTCATGGCAAGCCAACCATGCATCAAGCACAAGAAGGGATATGATTCATTGCCAAAGAGCATGCTTGTGAAGATCAGGAGTTGTAGGCTCAAAGTCTGACAAGCAATGCTTATGAAAGCCTAGTAGAAAGCAAGGATGTGTGCATGATGGGTGATACTCCCTATGGAAGAACCGAAGGGTAGTACCATTGCCTAACTACTACAAGGATGCATGGGAAATCATGTGGTAAGTAGGTGGGAGCCATACTCATCCACACAAACAAAAACCATATCACCCTTGGGCTTCCAATTATTAGCAAAGAATGTGGTCATACCTTCGTTGTGCAGAGATTTCGAATTGAAGTTGTAGGCTTGAACCTTCTTTTCGCACACCAAAACAAGGTTGGTGTCGAAGAGGAGTCTTGACGTGTTGTTTTCATCATGGTCCTCCTCCGTGGGATCTTCGTGAGGCTCTTCATGCCAATCTTCTCACATTAGGCATGAGCTCAATGGAGGGGGACGAGTATGTGTCACGTCGGGGGTGACTTGTGTTTGAACTTGTCGCCTTCTTCAACGTGTTGATGAGCTGATTTTTGGCCTTTATCCTGGCTGCACATAAGAGCAAGAACACAAAAGCGAACTCGAGCACGGGTTACGTTAGTGAAAACCAAATGGATTTCCCGTCGGTTGCCTTTGCAAGGATGTCTTTTTTTTTCGCAACTCAATTTATTGAAAAAAAAGAAAAAGAAGAGTTGGAGACGACTGAAGATCGAAGAAGTTTATTTTTAAAAGACTCCAACTATGCAAATAAGAGAACCAAAGAAAAGAGAAAATCTTTTTCTTAAACTTGAGACAAAACATCATGGAAAATTGGGGAAATGCGAGAGCAAGAATTTTGTTTTAAGGGTGCTTGAGTACGAAAGGGATGAATTTGAAGAATCCAAACACCCTTGCATCCAAATAAAAAGAAATGAAGTTCAACTTGGTTAACAGCCCCACAATGGCTATATGCTTTAAAGTCAAGGGGGCTGTGCTAAAATTCCATCAAAACTTTTGCTCAAAGCATTTTCCAAAAGGTTGGCTCAAGTTAAATTTTACCAAATTTATTCTCTCAGATTTTTTTTTTACGAAGAAAAAAGAACAAAATAAGAGTTGGAGAATGATTCCAACAAGGAGGGACTTTATTTTGGAGAAACTCCAATTATTCAAATGGAAAAACCAAAAGGAGAAAGAAAAAAAAATCTTTTTCTTGAACTTGGGGCAAACAATAAAAATTCTCGGGAAATGCAAGAGTGAAAATTTTGGAAACGAGTGCTTGAGTGGAATGAAAGTGAAGGCATCAAGCACTCTAAAACAAATATAATGAAATGAAGTCCAATTTTGGTTGACAACCCCATGATGGCTATGTGTTGGAAAGCCAGAGGGAGTTGTGCCAAAATTCCTCCAAAATTTTGCTCAAAACATTTTCCATAAAAGGATTGCCGCAAACTCATTTTCCAATATATATGTAAATGCATTGTGGTTTGAAAAATCCCAAACATAAGTCGGAAAGATTCAAACATGCAAACAATGGAAATGCATGTCGAGGGAGAATTCAAATATGCAAAATGATGGGTAAGAATCAAATATGTAAGTGGAATGCATGAATGCAATTGAGGAAATTCAAATATGCATGTGGAAATGGAAATCAAATATAAGATAACTACCAATTTACCTTTGGCAAGGGCATCATCGTTTTAAGTCCAATGAGCAAGACTTATCTCCATTGCGTTTAGCTTGGCGACTTGGTGCTTGATCCCGGAGATGAGGATGCAAACAACTTCTCGTGTTGGGGTTGTAGCTGTATTTTCAAAGCACTTGTGCGAAGCCTTCTCCCCTTGTGCTTCCCTTTTAGGGTGATGTTGGAAGGCGTCTCTTCTTGTTGAGGGTGTGGTCTCCACCCTTCACCGATAGCTACCTTCTCAACTAATTTTGTTGCTTCCGCGGCGGTAAGTGAGAAGATGCTCCCCTCGGCACGAGAATCAAGATAGTCACAAGCTGGTTGTGTCAACCCGTGGTAGAAATTGATCAATATTGTTCAATCATCCATTTCATGATCAGGGCATGTTGTCAAATAATCTTGAAATTTCTCCCATGCTTTAGGAATGGATTCTTCTTGTGCTCTCCAAAAGTTTGGAGTTTGTACATGAAGGGCATAGGCTTTGCCTCTTGGAGAGTATTTCTCGAGGAACGCTTCAGAGCAATCATCCCAAGTAGTCGCAACACTTGGGTTGGCATAGAACCATTGTATTACTTCCCCCATAAGAGAATAGGGAAATAGACGGAGTCGGATGTCATCTTGGTTGACTCCCTTGATGGACAAGGTTTTGCATGCTTTCAGGAATTTATGAAGATGAATGTTTGCGTCCTCGTTGGCCGTACCATGGAATGGATTGGCCTGCACCATGTGGATTTGGCTAGCTCTAAGTCTGAAGTTTCCGTCTCCAGTGCTGACGTGTGGCCCAATTGCTACACGGTCAACAACGGCAGCGGAGTATTCGTGGGAAAACTTTTGACCCATTGGTGTTGAGCTTGATGGTGTGGATGTAGCTGGCTTGACTATCGAGAGTATTCTTGAGGATGGGTGACTCGCGGTTCTGTTTGTCTCAAGATTACTTCTTGATTTTCTGTGTATTGCCTCGATAGGTCAACGCCAGAGGTACACTACCCTGTTTTCACATAAAGAGAAAACAAAGCAAAGGTAGACCTATCTAGACAGTGGTAATTAAAAGAAATATAATTATAAACAATGCTAGTGACTCTTCAACCAGTGCCTTCCCCGGCAACGGCGCCAGAAATGCTTGTTGGTATTTCTTACGGTCACAGATAAATCCGCAAGCGCACGGAGAATACCGTTGTAGCACTTCACTCGTGAGTATTCAAGGGTATCGTATTTTCCACAGGGAAGGCGGTGGTTTACGAGATAGCAAAGTTCATAATCACATAACTAATAATGTACCAAGGTCTAAACAGGGGTAAGGATAAAAGTATGGTAGGGGTAGTGTGACAACACAACCAGAGCAATCCAATCTAACACTAGAACTAAGCCTAGGCTAAGCGGGGTTAAGAAGAGAGCCGAGATGGATCCTTATGTACTTCTTATATTCCTGCTCATGCAACACATACAAGTCTAAGCTCTATGTCAACCTGGAACAAGGGGGGTAACCAGCAGGGCTGTCACCACCTACCGGTATTCCTTCTACCAGGCAATCAAGGCTATCTACCGTAGAACAAAGAGGATTAAGCACAGCGGGGCTGTCACCACCTACCGGCAACCCTCTACCAGGACACGTGACACTAGGGCTATTAAGTCCCTATGCCAGTCCTAGGGTCACGTGACAATAAGGCAATTAAGTCCTCACTGCCAGACCTTCTCTTGTTCAAGCAGACAACCAAACACCCAAAGCTGTTTATCAACCTAAGCACCACGCTCACATTGCTAAACAGTACTCTCGATTCCCATGGGACTTTGACCCTTCGGATCATCAAGTCGAGAATAAGAGTACACCTAATCCTGACCCGACGGATCAACAGATCAAGTGCTAGAACATGCATGACTCTGACCCTACGGATCATCAAGTCAATGGGTGAGACATGCGTAACTCTAACCCTGCGGATTAACAAGCTACGATCTATATCGCACATAACTCTAACCCTACGGATTAACAAGTCATGGGCCCGAGCATGTCTCACCACTTCATGCATGAATCGAGTGTAAGGACATAAACGAGTGAATAAAGGCATGTCAAGCATGAAGCAACCAATCATGACTAGATAACAACCACATAGAAAGCACATGGCTATCATACTAGTACAATCATAAGTCATAAGGAATAAAGAAGATAATTCTATTGAGGTGGACCTTGATACTTACTACGATGAACGACGAACGAGCGATGAACGAATGACGAACGATGAGCGAACGACGAACGAACGAAGAACGAACGACGAACAATATATTATTAGCAAATATCCTCAAGATACAAGATTGGGCTAAGTCCTCACAAAGGGAGGACAGCCCTCTCCTCTACCAAACTCTCCCCTCTACTCCTCTACAGCCTAGAGACTAGTCTAATGCTAGAGAATGGATTCCTCTTGGTGTCAATGTGTGTTGTCTTGTGGTCTGTCTTGAGAGGAGGGGGGGTACCCCTTCTTATATAGCCTCCAAGGTCGGTGGAATTGAGTCGGTTCCACGAGGTGGTATCATTGATTGCAGGGGGAACCGACATTGTAACGTCGGTTGCGAACCGCCATAGAAGAGTGGGCCTCAATGGGCTTTAGGGGGGGTCGGCCGACCCAGCTAGGGGGGGTCGGCCGACCTGTGGCTGGCCCCACCTGGGCTGAGCCTTGGCAGGTGGTCTCCCCTCTGTTCCTTGACCTTGGTCCCGAGTGCTATGGGTAAACTTGAGTGTTTCTCTCGGTTATTGGGCCCTTGGAAGGTATCTTTATTCCGGGAAAAACTGAGTTTCCAGGATTTGGAGTTTTGGGCCTCTTTTCCCTCGGGTTTGTATAGGATTCATCTTGATTGCACCTGCACCCATAATTTCACCAAGACTTGTGGAATTCGTTAGTTTAAAACCCTACCACTATGTTTGGTGTTTACTTTGATTCCATTTGTGCAGGTATTTGACGGTCAAAATCGTGCCGTAACGACCGTCAACAGTAATGTGCTGAGCTGGGGCCACTGCAGGTGAAGTACTCATCAGAAAAGCAGACGGTGTCATGAACTGGCCCGGTGTTAGGAATGGCGTAGAAGATGGACCTGTCTGAGGGGGTCCTGCCTGTGAAGGTCCAGCCTGTGTGTGACCTACCATCCCTGAAGCTCCAGCAAACACTGAACTAAGTGGACTCTGAGAAAACTGTCCTGCGGGAGTGTTGACGGTGTAAAAACCAGAAAATTACCGTCAATTTACGGGTAAATAAAAGGCATTCACCAATGTTCTATGCACTACACTAATAAAATTCCACAAGTTTTGGATGTAAGCTTGTTTTGCAAGGTACAATGGAATATTGGTGCAAAAGTGCTTATACTCATGGAGAAATATCAAGTATGCAAAAGCACAAGATCCGGCTCCGACATCTCGACAACACTCGAAGCAAGAATCAAGGAATGACATAGGAAATAATTTTTCAATCCAGAGATTTTATCCTTCCATGTCAAAGCCCTCGCCGAGATAGTCAAAATGGACTTTTGAATCACCCAATTCGGAGTTCAGGAGCAGAAGTTACGCCGATCCAAAGATTGAGCGTCGGGCTGAAAACAGTTGGCCGGCCGGCCGGCCTACTCTTGTCTCCGTTGGTCCCGAACTTCCTCCAGTGGGATACATACACCTCAAATCATCTAGCCCAAGTGCCCATCAAGGTGGAAGACCAACCGACATTGCAGAGTGGGCTGTTTGGGCCTAAACTTGGCCCTTACTCTACCATAACCGCCCCCAGACATCAACCGACTTCGAACCAACCTTGGAAGACGATCTAGAGCGTCCACGTGGAAGGCGGTGGCCATCCAAGACAATGTATGGCCGGCCGGCCTAGTAGGGGGGCCGGCCGGCCTACCTTGGCGGCCCCGCCAAGTCACCTTCGGGTATAAATACCCCCTCCTCCTGGGGAGGCTATAAATACCCCTGGCCGGCTTCGGTTCAACTCGTACCTCATGGAAGAAGCATTCCACTCTTGTAGTTTAGAATAGGATTAGTGTTTAGTCATGGGAGTTAGAGTAGAAGTGAGAGCTTCGCTCGGAGTTCTGGAGTTTTCTTCGGAAGTCGGTAAAGTTCTCTTATATCTTTCCTTTTGTTAGATTCTCTTTAATAAGAATTATTTTTTATTTATTTTATTTAGTTTTCCTTTTAGTTTATATTTATTTATTTAAGTAATTATTATAGAGAAATTTTTGTGTTGGATCCACGTCTATGCATGGTAGCTTTTATCTGCATGAGTTGTTTGCACCACCATATGCTTACTCAATTCACATAGATTTTATTATGCATGGGTGGCTTGCTCTTTTTACGAGGAGTAAGTTATTTAGAATAGTTTGTATGGTTCAAGGAATTATTCTAGACGTGAGTTTGCCCTCAACCCCACGGGATGATGTGGTAGCCGCGAGTGTATGTGACAGATGCACCGGTCTCTGTAGTCCACCACGTTCGGGTTGAGTGTGTAGGGCCTAGACGCGGTCCGTCACTTAGATGTGTTGAACCTAGTTACCGCGTTGCGTACAGCTAGCGGCGGCCGTGCCCTGATGCACTTGAATGTATCTTTAATCAATGCTTAAGTAAATAATTGTATACTATCATGAAGCTAAATACTAACAACTAGGCTAGAAGATACCTTCCTCTCGCTGTCCTCCAATACTAATTCCTTGTTATCTGCATTGATGGATGTTATTCCTGAGTACCACACACACACACACACATCAAACATTTGTACCCTTGCTTTGGTCTAGTTTGCATGTTATAAATAATAGATGTTTCTTTGTTAATTCATGATATTCTTAGCCTGCTTCCCTATGGATAAATATAAATACGATAACCTTGGAATACTCCCGGGTGAAATGCTACAACGGTGTTCCGTGCGCTTGCGGAGTTTAAATTAATATCTGTGCGTATGAAACGCCAACAGGGATTCATAGGAGCTGAAAGCATGGTAGTGAACATCCCCGAAGCAGCTGTGGCCTGTGGTAGCTGGAGACCCTGTGGTGGAACCAGTGAAGGTAGAGCCATCGGGGGAATGGGAGGCATCCCCGGAATCACCTAACAAGGGTAACTGAAGGCTGCAGTAAAGTAGCCAAACACACCCTGGTTTGCCATCTGTGTGCCCCTCAGAGTCCCTGCCATCTGCTGAGTCCACTGTCTGTGCTCAGCCTCTCTCCTCTCCTTGTCCTGTCTCCACTGCTCCTGCTGATCAAGTCTCTGTCTGAGCATCTCAAGCTGAGCAAGCGCTGAGGGATCAGTGGAACTAGCTGCTGTAGCTGATGGAGCTGTCACTGGTGGAGGTGGAGCTGGTGTGAAGTCAGGCTCAACTCCATGGTGCAGTGGGGACTCTAGTGAGAAGTCCCTCTCGTCTGTAGCTCCACTCTGCATCCCTGTGCCTCTGCCCTGTGAGGAGCTCCCCTCTGCAGCATCAGCTCTCTGAATGCACCGTGGGTCACTAGGGGGGCAGCAGTACATACTCTGTGGTCACCTCTGGAAGAGCCTTGTACTGGACATCAGTCATGAATCCATTCATCCATATCAACCAGCAAATGAGAGGGCCAAATGGTAACATCCTGGAGTCAACCCTCTCAGCTATCACATCCTCCATCTGACAAATGATAAGGTCTGCTAAGTCAAAAGGCTTCTTAGTGAGGATGGAAGCAAGTGTCCACTGAACCAAGCAGGAGATCATGTCCTGATAACCCTTACGGGGTACTATAGTCCTGCTGAGCACGGCTCTCATAGCTCTAGCCTCGTGCTTCAGCCTGTGGGGAAGCCTGCTATAGCCCTGCTCATAAGGTGGAGGGAAGGCCACTCTTATAGCATCATCTGTAGGGACAACTCCCCCTAAGGTCTGCGGGGTGGTCTGGCTCCCTTATGAGCGAGGTTGTGCAGTATCCTGTCACTGGCCTCAGCCCCCAGCACTCTGTGAATATCATCCCGTGTCAGTCTCACTGGCTGGCCCTCGAACAAAAACCAGATGGCACTCCTGTCATCAGCAACCCAGAGAGTAGCATAGAAGTCCCTCACTATGTAGGTCTTGTACCTCATAGGTGCTGCAAGTAAAGTCCTCAGGCCAGGCATATATGACATCCTGGACTCCATCTCCCTCCCAGCTACTAGAGATAGACGAGCTGGCACCGCATACTTGTGGGTAGTGTATAGCTTAGGCCCCTTCTGGCTCTCAGCTCTGAGAAGGGCCTCACCAATCTGCCTCTGCAGTATAGTCCAATATCTGGAACCAGCCATCATGTCCCTGGACCTCAGAGGAGCCCACACGTGCTCTGCAACCTGCCTCAAGGACTGCAAGGTCTTGGTATTGACCTTGAGAAAGTCTCTCTGGTGAGTAGTAGGTGCAGCAACCTCTCTCATCATAGCCTTCTCTGCCAAGGCACGTCTCCTCTTCCTCGACTCTTCATCCTGAGGTAGAGGAGTGTCACGAAAGAAACAACCACTGTCCACTCTGGCCTCTGCCTCCTCTAGCTCGTCCTCCTCCTCGAGCACAACCTCCTCCTCCTCAGCACTGCCAGAACTGGAGGTGGAGCTGCTGTCTGTGTCCTCAGCCTGTGGCACCTCCTCCGGAGCCCTCGACGAACCCGCTCCTCGGGTCGGAGTCTCTTGAGCAGCAAACCTCACACGAGCAGACCTCCTAAGTGGAGTCTGACCCTCAGTGAGCCTCAAACCTCCTGTGCTGCCTCCTGCTGGTGGTCCCTGTCCTCAAAGAGCACGACGAACAGCTGCATCATTCAGTGGATCACCTGTGCGAACAACTGGGACTCGAGGCTTGTTAGCCTTGGGCTTCTTCACAACCTTGGCCTTGCCCTTCCCTCTGTCCTGATCACCAGAATCTCTGCCAGCACCTCTGTCTCTGCCCATAGCTGCTGTCACTGCTGAGCTGCCCTCTGACAAGATAAGGCGAGTGAGCTTGGCTCACCAACCCATCCACTGACAAGCTGACTGCCAAAGATAGGATCAAGGGCTTGGCCCCAAATCCATCCACTAATAACTGCACGGTCAACTGCCTCAGTCCTCTGAGCTGACCACTGACAACTGCCACTGCACGATAGAAATATAGACAGGGTATATGAGTATAGAATAATCTACTATGATCTACAAGCAAGAATCGTAGGTAAGTGCATAAAGGTCTATATGAAGTCCTAGCGCTAAGGTGAAGGACACAATGCCAACAAAAATAAACAATATGAGCAACGGCATTGTCGACTATGGGTGGAGATCAATTAGTGCACATACAAGCAAGACAATAAACTCAATGTGACACTAATCGAGGAATCAACACTAGTGTGATGTGCAAATGATGAAATTAAGAACAAACAATCAACACTAGTGCCTATGTGCTGCATAAAGGAATGAACTGCAAATACAGCACATAGGGGATGAACACCATCTAAACATGCAATAACCGAGAGCAATTATGCACAATATGCTAAGGATAGATGGAAATCATCGAACTAGGGCACAATTAGATGAAAAGGAGTGAAATTTATCGATGCCCTAAGCAATTCAACCTGCTACTGTGCAATTTAGAGCAATCAAGCAAAGAAATTGAAGCAATTTGCCACCGGGAATAACACTAGACGGTCGGAGACCTCACCGCAGCTCGAAATCGATGAGGATGACCAAGATGGCTCGGGCTTCCATTCCTTGCGCAGGAGCAGCAGCTCCAGAGGTCGCGCGAAGTCGTGGATGGAGGGGAGCACGTCGACGGCGAGGGCGTGGAGTGGCGCGGCGAGGGCGACGCGGCGCGGCAAGCTAGGGTTTGCGCAGGGCGCACGAGATGCTGCGGTGCGGAGCGCGAGGGCGTGCAGCTGCTGCTGTGGTGGAGCGCGGGTGCGTGGTGGCGGCGCTCGTCGACGGCGAGGTGCGGGTGGCGCGCGTGCGCGGGAAGGGCGTCGCGGTGGCGGGAGCGAGGACATGGTGAAACGGCGGCGGTGAAGATGATGCATAGTAACAGGGAGAACGCGCGGAGATTAAGGTTGATTTCGAACGAACGGACGAGATTGAATCAAGGAGTGAATCAGCGGCTCAGATTGAAAATAGAGTAACAGTCAATTCTTATCACCGTATGATACGCTGATAAGCACCGTATAATACAGTGGTCTCGCCAGACAGAACCCGGAGCAACTAGTCACTGTATCATACAGTGACTGGCACCGTATGATACGGTGACAGTAGGTTTCTGTCCAGTGAGACCGCAGAGTGAAAACACTCACCGTATGATACGGTGATTAGCGTCGTATGATACGGTGACGTCCAGAAATGCCTGATTTCAAGGAAATTTCTTTCTTTGTCCATACATCTCACTCAAAAACCAAATAAACACCATGTATGGATTAGAAAGGGAACTCTCAACTACTCCTTTGAAAATAAGCCAATATAGGCTGCACATAGGCATATAATAATTTTTGAAAACCAAATAAGATGCAAGCCAATAAGAGTCCAAAAGAGAGAAAACCAAAGGAGGGGTATGTATGAGCCCTTGCCAATGACCCGTGCGAGTAGATTTAACCTCGAGGATCATTCCGCAATGCTCAATGGGCATGAAGCTCAATCCTTTCCTTTAATCACACTTTGATGGGATGTGGTATCATATGGAACATGAAGCACTTTCCACATAGTGTGATGGCTCCTTTGTGATTTCCTATATGCAATGCAAGAAACAAGCATATCATACAAATGCAAGTGAAAGTAAATATGCAATGTGAGATGCAAGCAAATTTAAGGACATTGCATAAAGGAAACCTACTCAAGGTCAAGTTTGAACCTCTCTCAAGCTTAATCATCATGAGCCAAACCTTGCCTTGACTCATACGAGCTACAAACTCAAACATCCCCCATGCTCATGACTATCTTGAGAAAGTTAGCCCTTGAACTAATTTTTATGTTCTTTTCTTTTTAGTTTTTTATGCATGCATGGATGCAATCATACTAGTTCACAAAGGAGCTCCTAGCTGCCATGCAAGACAAATGCAAGAAAAGAAAACTATGTCTACTATGATACAAGGTTACCTCCTTGAAGAGTAGATATGTCGTTGAAGCACTCGATGCTTGTGGTGGACCTCGATGAATCTTCAACTCGGCACTCGGTCCACCACCACCAACCATCTAGGTCCCGGTCTTGGGGACCCACTCATACTTCATCGGCCACTCACGGTCAACGACGCACTTGGGGACCCAAATCTTCCGGATCTTCCTCTTCTTGTCCGGTGTTCCAAGCGCCTTGGCTTTCACCTTGCCCTTCTTGTCCCTAAAAAGCTTGAAGTGTGTGTTCTCATGGAACAAGTTAGCATTAGGCAAAGTCTTGGAATTTCTCACCATGGGGCAATTCTTGTAGGTGTGTCCATCTTGACAACACTTCTCACAATAGTAGTCATCCGCCATAAGAGAAACCACCCAAGATGGAAGGGTGTCTTCATTGCCAATGGTGTTGATGGCGGCGGGGTAGGAGCCAAGTCCCTTGTGCTCGGCATTGTTGATTAGATTTCTTCCGAGAATCTCCTTGTGCAATGCCCTTCCCCGAGCAAGCCTCTCGAAGCCATTCGTCACCATTGCCCTCTCTTCCTTGAGCTTGTGATAATCCTTAAAAATAGACTCATCAAGAGTAGCAAGCTCATGAGAGGGGGTTAGCTCATCACAAGTGATATAAGATGAATTTGAAGGAGATGAGCTAGGAGAGGGACTGTTACTCTTTTCGAGGTCGAGAGCTTGATATGCAACTTCAAGTGCCTCATGCTTCTCATTGAGCTTCATGTAGTCATCTTCAATGATCTTGTGGGAGATAGTGAGGTCCTTGAGTTCTTCCTCCAATTGCTCGACTCGAAACACGGCCACGTCATGCTCCTTCTCAAGCCTTGAAATGAGTTTGTCTTTCTTCTTCATTATCTTGTCGGCTAGATCAAGAGCACTCAACAACTCCTTGTAGGTGGGTCTATCTTCCACTCCAAATTCTTCTTCTTTCTCATCTTCACTTTCACTCTCCTCCTCCTCATCATCACTATCAAAGTCCCTTGCCATCATGCACATAGGAGGTGGAGGTAGGTCACTTGAGATGTTGGTGAGGACAATTCTGGCAACTTGCTTGCCCTTCCGAGAGGTGTCATCACTCTCATCATCTTCTTCACTTGAATCTTCATCGGTCACCCAATCTTGAGCGACAAAAAACTTGCGTGATGGCTTCCTCTTGTCCTTGGCGTTGGGGTTGTCCTTCTTGACAAACTTCTTCTTGTTGTTGTACTTGACCCTTGGCTCTTCTTCTTCATCATCACTAGAGTCTTGCGGCTTCTTCTTGGTCTTCTTGATAGGCTTCGTGCACTCTTTGGCAAAGTGACCTTTGTCGCCACAATTGTAGCACATGGAGTCTCTCTTGGAGCGCCAATTGAAGAAGTTAGTTCTCTTCATGATGAGTGCGAGTGCATCGGAGCGGATTTGCAAGAACTCATCTTCATCCACCTCTTCATCAACTTCATCTTCACTTGAATCGTGGACGATCACCTTCTTGCCCTTCTTCTTGCTTGAGCTCTCGATCGGAAAAGCAAGGTTCTTGGTCGGCTTCTCATCGAGCTTGTGGTCGAGGTGGTAACTCTCGAAGACGGTGATCTTCCTGATCAACTTGTGCGTCGTGAGCTCTTCAAGTGAGGTGTTGAAGAGGCACGTGATGAGTGCACCGTACTTCTCCCTTGGAAGGATGCTCAAGATCATGCGCACGAGTCCGCGTCATCGACCTTCTCCTTCACACAAAGCGAGTTGATGTCCTCTACAATCAAGTTCAAGTGAGAGTATGCATCATTAATAGATTCACTTGAAGACATGGTAAAGGAGTCATACTTATCTTTGAGCACATAGTATCTTTCCTCT
This sequence comes from Eragrostis curvula, assembly GCA_007726485.1. Lineage (NCBI taxonomy): Eukaryota > Viridiplantae > Streptophyta > Magnoliopsida > Poales > Poaceae > Eragrostis > Eragrostis curvula. The sequence goes on along the minus strand of RWGY01000026.1, from coordinate 8,279,107 downwards.
TTCACATCCACGGATCCCTCATGAGTAACTTGTATTTGTTGCCAAATCTCATGAGCGGTTCCCGCGGACTTGATGCGAGCAAAGACATCCTTCGTGATAGCCTCAAACAATGCAATTTTACCTTTAGCATTAGACTTGGTGAGATTTTCATCGACCTTCCCGTCGACATCTACAAGTTCAACCAACTCACTTGTCACACGCCACGCATTGGGATCGATAGCTTCAAGGTAGGCTTGCATGCGGGCCTTCCAATAAGCATAGTCGGTCCCGTCAAACGTGGGTGGCCCGCTTCCTCCCGACATCCTTACTCAAACGCGATTAAGCCCTATTATGAGCACGAGGCTCTGATACCACTTGTAAGGATCACGGAGTACCGAGAGGGGGGGTGAATCGGTGCTCTCTTGTAAATTTCTTCGGCAAGGTACTTTAACAATCCTAATAATTTACTAGGTGATAACAAGAAGCAAGCGATACGCACACACTAGCAAGCCTAGCAAAGAGCAACCCTAAACATGCAATTCTACCAAGAGTAACACAAGCAACCCTATCAAGCAAGTCTACTAGCAAGATGTAAATGCAGAATAGTAAATGCTAGTAAGTAAAAGAGATAGGATAGAGATTGCTCATGGATTTTTAGCCCGTGGTCTCGGGAGGATGGCGCCTCCCCCTAATCCACCTTGGGTCACTCCCGCCGGAGTCTCGACCCCTCCCTCCGCTCGATGGCGATCCCTTCTAGAGCATTCTTCACCCTCCAAGTGAAGACGCGGGCACGTCCCACTGGCAACTCCGGATGCTCCTTCGAAGGTAAGGATCCGCACGTGATGCGGTCCAGAGGGCGCTCCCTTCTTGTTGCTTCTTTCACACGGGAAGCACGAAGACCGTGTACAAACTTGTAGAGACTTCCACACTCTTTGGCAAGCTCTCTACCAACGCCTAACCGGTCTAGGTCTTGCCATAGACCAAGAGTAACAGCTCTAGATGACTCTTTATGCACACACTAACCCTAGAGATCAAAGGATGCTCTTGTTACTCTCTCAATAGCACTAAGATCACTCCAAATCTTCAACAAGTGCTCTCTCTTCTTGCTCTTGGCTCCTCCTAGGCAACTTCACATGTTCCACTGGCCAAGAGACCCTCAAAGGGGTAGGCAACCAGCTATTTATAGCCTTACTCCACGAAACTAGCCGTTGCCACAAAAAGCAGTCTGTCTCACTAGCCACCGTATCATACGGTGCCCTAGTCACCGTATCATACGGTGACTACTCCATCTTCAGCCTTCCCTGCTGTCTTCTCTTTCTTCATAGCCACCGTATCATACGGTGACTAGCACCGTATTATACGGTGACTTCTTTCTTCTCAGCTTCAGCAACTCGTCCATTTTGCACTTCCCCTAGAAACCATACGGTGACCCACCGTATCATACGGTGACCATCATATGGTGACTCTACCAGAGACTCTTCTTTCTCTGGATTTTCCTGTCCTTAGTCACCGTATCACACGCTGACTACCACCGTATCATACGGTGACTCCTTCTCTTTGAACTTGCAGATTCTACCAACTCTCTGGAAACCATACGGTGACTATCACCCCTCATCATACGGTGACTCCAGGAGAGGTCTTCAGTCTTCAGTCTGCATTTCCTGCAGTCACCGTATCATACGGTGACTACCACTGTATCATACGGTGGCTTCTGCCTGAAGTCCTTCTTGATCATCTCCTCGATCCTTGACTTCATCTTCACTCTTCTTGGTTCCTCAAGCTTCTCTTCTGCCACCCTAGCCTCTCGGAGCCTCACATTGCGTCCAATGATCTCTACCACTAGTGTGCACTAAGAGAACCAACTCGAACCCTCTTGATAGTCTGGTTTTTCCTATGGACTCAAGCCTACATCTACACGAAGCCAACACTTGCTTGGATCTAGCATGTCCTTAGCCTTTATACATCTCCTCGACCGCGACTCCATCAAGTCCAATGTCCTGAGTTGTCGAGGCAACCAATCATCGAGATATCCAATAGAGAAAAGGTTGACGTAGTCCTCCATCATATGTGACCATAGGCAACAACCTACAAAAGAGTTAGTCATATATAACATGATCATCCAATCACCATAACATTCATATCTTTGGGGTTTCCATACTCCAATGGTCATGAAGCTTACACACGGCACGAACAATTTCGGGCCCGGATCGACACGGCACGAGGGTGAGTGACGTGCTTGGGCCGAGGGTAGGGCACGACGGGTGACAACGGCATGACCCGTTTAAGCCGTGGCACGCAAAGGCCCCCTAATGGCCCATCAAAGCACGAGCCCGAATACAGAATAGTGTAAATATATTTCGGATTCTCATAAACTTAAGAAGGGAACACTCGGATACCTATTTTTAGGTATCCAGGGATTAGCAACTAAACCTCGATTATCGCGTCACCCGAAGTTAATTAAGGACTCGGCGTCCCTAAAAAGGGAGGATATGCCGCCTCCAACCCCTGCAAGGCCGCCTGCGGAATTCTCCGTCTCTCAGGTCCCGCATGAAGAAGGGACGGGTCCCTCTCGCCTCGACCCCGCCATACGATGCCATGTGGCGCAACGTCCAACCCGTACGCGACCCGTCCGACCCTTGGGGTCGGAATAGGGGCCCACTTGAGAGGGTTCCATCCCGCCCACCCCTGCGAGGCAGAGGCGACTCGGACGAAGCCACCGCCGCGAGGCGGTTAGGCTGCATTTAACGCAATGCAAGTGGATACCAATAGCCCATCCATATACATAAGCCGCCATGCTCGCACGTCCCGCAGTGACATTTGACAGCGGTCAAGCGGTGATCCACGCTGTTACAATACCTCCCTGTGGCAAACAGGGCCGCAACAGTGATCCACAGGGATTAACAGGACTCGGACACAGGTCACCATGACTTGACATCAGCCGACGTCATCGTCCTCAAACACCCGAGGAAGCAAGAGAGGAGGAGGAGGTCGGCACTGCCCAAGCACGTTTTCCTTTTTTCTTCTTTCCTTCATTTTGAACAGTCTCTCCCTTGATCACATAAAAGGGAGAGACGGGTTGCGGTAAGGGGGACCGCTTTTCATCCAATTCACTCAAAACACTCGCACACGAACACCACACCCACAGACTTGGGAGCTTCTTCCTCTCTGGCCATTGCTTGTAACCTCTATTACGAGCAATTCCATTGAACCACTGCACTCGATGTAGGGCATTCTTGTTTGAACCAGTATAACTCGTCGTCTCAACCACAAATCACCAAATCAACCAAGTGCGTAATACAAATTTACTAGTTGGCCAGTTTCTTAACACTGACAAAAACTTAGTCTGATGGTACAACTCTTCACTCTAGACCATGAGGTCCTTAGTTCAAATCCTAAGTCCCCTCATTTTAGCACTCATGTTGCTACATATTTACACTAATGGGACAATTGGTTGACTGACCCCTTACCACACTGATGAGGACATCACTCCTTTGGATACAAATAACACTCCTCTGCTGGACATTCAAGGAGCAATTACTAGAGCTCGTGCCCGTCAATTGAATTTAGAGGTGAACTCGTTCTTAAATAAAGCTTTATATGTGAATGTTGAGAATAGTATACTACCTAATGATTATATTTTACTTAGGAACAGAGGAGAGGACCAAGAAGGAGATGGAGAAGGTCTTAGAGGCGGAGGAGACCAGCAAGGGCGTCCAAGTCAAGTTGGAGGTCCAATCCAAGTCGACTTCGAGTCCGTTTCGGAGTCCAGGAGCAGTCTGCACTAAAACGGTCGCCTAGGTCGCATACGGGCTCGGTTTTGGATGTTCCACATATGGACAGAAAGATAATTTTATAAGCTTTCCAATGCCGCCGGTCTCATGTCAAGATGTGTCCGGAGTCATCGGGAATCATCAAATCAAGTTGACGTCCAGAATCTGTCTCGGTGCTGCGCCACCGTTTTTGGCCTTTGGGCCGTGTATCTTGTGTGAGCCCACTAGGGGTGCGTCCAGGGGGTCTTGCACGTCCCCAAGTCTTTATTAGCAGCCGCCGCCACCCAAGTTAGGGTTGGGTTTTGCTTAGATTATTCTGCTTTGACAGTTTCGCCGTTCATCGGTTTGTGAGATCCCAACTTGTGAGCTTAATCATTCATCTTTGCAAATTGTGTTGCATTCTCTTTCGTTCTTGCTTGTGTTCTTCGATTCGCAGGCAGGGATTAGCCTTCTGGGCGAGGTCAATTGTGCTAGCACAGTTGATAACCATAGGAGACGTGGTGCTGCGATTGCGGGGTTTCGGATCGTGTTGTTCGGAAGCCGGATCGATTTGTGTCAAGTCTCCACCAAATCGTCGTTTACCAGAACCTATCGGAAGATCGGGCACCCTTGTTCACATCAAGTGGTAATCAGAGCTTCAGGTGCACCGTAAGGTTCGCCTCCCTTTAGTTTAGTTTTTTTTTTTCGTTTTTATCCTATCATCCACGAAAAGCCAAAAAAAAATTTTAGTTCTAGGGTTCATCCTGTCCAAGCCGTGTTTAGCCTTTTTGCATAATTTGATTTCAGAGTCCGTAGTGTTGAGTTTGCGTCCTAGTCGTGTTTTTGTTGCTGGTGTTAGTTCGTGTTTGATTTCAGTTTGTGATTTTTCCATCCGCTGCACTCCATCGTCGAAACCCTAGCCGCCACTTTCCGCATTCCGCCTTTCATATACATCCCACCCACCACACCCTGAATTTGGATCCCTGTTTTCACCATATTGTCAGTGCTTTGATTCATATACATCCCACCCACCACACCCATACACCCGCTGCATCCATCCGATTTCGTTTCGCGCTACCCGATTTTGAGTTTTGCCTCTTTGCAAACCATAACTTGAGGTACCTTCAGTAAAACAGGCATAACTTTTCGCTCGGTGCTCCGAAAATTCTCAAATTTTTACAGCAGCTTCCTTGCTCCAAAAGGGCCAAAACAACTGGCCAAAGGCCAGTTGCCTTTCTCAAACTCCCGGAAAAAAATCGGGAAGATAATTAAAAAAATTGTTGAAGCAAATTTTCGGTTTTCAGAAATCGCTCTTGATTTTCTGTAGGCCGCATCTTAACTCCGTTTGAGCTGATACTTTGTGGTGTTCCTATTCTTGTGCTCCTGGTTGAGAAAAAAATATAAAAAAAATAAAGAAAAAAAAAAAGAAACATTCGTGATTTCTACTAGTCCGTCATTAGTGACGCTTCAAAAACAGCCACAGGAGGCACATAGGGCACCCAGAGTCTGTCATTGCCTGAAACTTGCTGTTCTGCCTTGTTCCTTTTGCTGATTCTTGTTTTCTGCTCCTTCTTGTTCACTTCTGAAATTTGATACGAGTATACCAGCAACTAGGACCAGTGCTTTGGACATTTATTCAGCATTACTATCTGTTATTGAATTGTGTTCCACTCACATATTTGGCCTTCCTAGCTCCACATACTTCTTCTGGACAACACAGGTTTCTACCTCGCAATCGCCGGATCACTTCTTCCAGGTATCCTCTGTTTTGCTTAGTAGAACCTTGTAAGAACTTGAGTTGAATCTGCTTTTTGCTTCGAGAGAGCCTCCACACATACAGTAGCTTATAGGGATAACCCTTACTCTCTATTGTGCTTCTCTGTGTTTCTCTGTTTTGTTGCCATGGCAGGTTCAGGTAAAGGGGATGATGATGGAGGAGATAAGAGCCCAAAAGACTTCAACGAGTGTGTTAGCCAAGCTCAGCTCCAAGCTGCTATGGAGAAGCTGAAGGAAACCATCGCTGAAAAGGTTGCTGAAGAGGTTGCCCAGGCGGTCACCGACACCATCAACGGCCTCAACCTTGGAAAAGCTCAACAACAGTTCACCCACGACGTGGAGAGACTGGACAAACGCATGTCCACCATCTCTGGCAAGATAGACGAGCTGGAGACAACCATCGCCGCCGCTCAAGCTGACGATCGCGAAGAGAGACTGCGACATCGCCTTCGCCACAATACCCAAGGTATGGGTAACCAAGGTCAGAACAACCGTCCCCCTGATGATCCTTATGCTAAGATCAAGTTAACAATTCCTTCTTTTTCGGGCAAATATGATGCTGATGGTTACTTAGATTGGGAGATGACGGTAGAACAAAAATTTAATGCCCATCTTGTTCCTGAGCAACATAGAGTTCGACAAGCTACTAGTGAGTTTAAGGACTTTGCAATTGTTTGGTGGAATGGGTTAGCTCTTAGCAATGCTGTGCCTACTACTTGGGAAGATCTTAAGAGAGCCATGCGTGATCGTTTTGTTCCTCCTTCGTATCATAGAGATTTGCGTGCTAAATTGTTGCGTTTAAACCAAGGAGACAACTCGGTACAGGATTACTATGGGGAACTTCAGAAGGGTTTGATGCGTTGTGGGATAGTTGAGGGGACAGAGGATGCTATTTGTCGTTTTTATTCAGGTCTTAATCGGGGCATCCAGGATATTGTTGATTATAAGACCTTTAACACTGTTGACGAGTTGTTTAGCTTTGCCATGTTAGCAGAAAAGGAATTGCAGGGAAGGCAACTACAACAACAGACGAACAGGAACGCCGGTCGCCCCTCCTTCACACCACGGTTTACGACGAGTTCTGGACTGCCAAAGCCGCCTCCTTTCAGGCATTCATCGACTACTTCGACTACACCAGCACCTTCTACTGTACGCCCCTCCGAGCCAAGCAAAAAGACGACTGCACCAGCACCCTCTACTTCAGGCATTCAGTGCCACCGTTGCCTCGGACTTGGACATATGCAGAAGGATTGTCCAAGTAAGCGAGCATATGTGGCCACGGACGATGGTTACGTCAGCACCTCTGATGTGGAGGATGATGATGATGTTGCTGCTGCTGCTGCTGCTGCCGCCGCCCAGGATGACCTTGTCCTCAGCGGTGGGAGCCTTTCGGGATACATGACCGTCATTGTACAGCGTGTACTCAGCACGCAAATGGAGCAGCCCGACAAGATTCAACGCCACAACTTGTTTCAGACCTTCTTCGTCATCAAGAACCGACGTGCTCGTGTCATCATTGATGGAGGTAGCTGTAACAACTTGGTGAGTGTTGATTTGGTCAAGAAACTTGCTCTTCCTACACGACAACACCCTCATCCATACTCTATTCAGTGGTTGAATGATTCTGGCAAAGCTAAGGTAACACAAACATGCAGAGTTCATTTCTCTCTTGGTGCATATGCTGATTTTGTTGATTGTGATGTTGTACCTATGCAAGCTTGTTCACTTTTGTTGGGTCGTCCTTGGGAACATGATAATGACGCTATTCATCATGGTAGAAGTAATAAGTACACTTTTACGCATAAAGGAAATAACATTACCTTGCTGCCTTTGACACCTAATGAGATTATACAAGCTGATAGGGAGCGTGCTGAAATGCTTAAGTCTGAAAATTCTGCTAGTGTTGCTGCTGTTCCTCCTGTTCTACCTGATAATAATTCATCTAGTTCTCATGAGGGGATTAAATTAAAGGGTCATGTTATGCTTGCTACAAAATCAGACCTTGCTGAAATTTCTGATGATGCTATTTGCTATGCCTTGATATGCAAACAAGCCTTGTATTCGCTTGATGATATTGCTAGCTCTTTGCCTCCTGTTGTCACTAACCTTTTGCAGGAGTATGAGGATATTTTTCCAGCTGAGATCCCTCCCGGACTGCCACCTTTGAGAGGAATTGAGCATCAAATTGATTTGATCCCGGGAGCTACCTTGCCCAACCGTGCTGCTTATAGGACCAACCCCGAGGAGACTAAGGAAATTCAGCGACAAGTCCAAGATCTTTTGGACCGCGGGTATGTGCGAGAAAGCCTTAGTCCTTGTGCCGTTCCTGTACTTTTGGTTCCTAAGAAAGATGGTACTTGGCGTATGTGTGTTGATTGTAGAGCCATTAATAATATTACTATTCGGTATCGTCATCCTATTCCTAGGCTAGACGACATGCTTGATGAGTTATGTGGTTCTATCATTTTCTCTAAGATTGATTTGCGTAGTGGTTACCATCAAATTAGAATGAAACTTGGAGATGAGTGGAAAACAGCTTTCAAAACTAAATTCGGATTGTATGAGTGGTTGGTAATGCCTTTTGGTTTAACTAATGCACCTAGTACTTTCATGCGTTTGATGAATGAGGTTTTACGAGCTTTCATTGGCAAATTTGTGGTAGTCTACTTTGATGATATCTTGATTTTTAGCAAGTCAATGGATGAACATATGCATCATTTACGTGCTGTTTTTAATGCTTTGAGAGATGCACGTTTATATGGTAACCTTGAGAAGTGCACCTTTTGCACCGATCGAGTCTCTTTTCTTGGCTATGTTGTTACTCCACAGGGTATTGAGGTGGATGAGAAGAAAATTGAGGCTATTGACAGTTGGCCACAGCCCCAAACCATCACACAAGTTCGGAGTTTTATTGGCCTTGCAAGTTTCTATCGCCGCTTTGTCAAAGATTTCAGCACCATCGCTGCACCGTTGCATGAGTTGACAAAGAAGGGTGTTGTGTTTCATTGGGGGAAAGCACAAGAGGAGTCCTTTAGCTCTTTGAAGGACAAGCTTACACATGCACCGCTGCTGCAACTTCCTGATTTTGGTAAGACTTTTGAGCTTGAATGTGATGCTAGTGGAATTGGTATTGGTGGTGTTTTGATGCAAAATGGTAAACCTGTTGCTTACTTTAGTGAAAAGATAACTGGTCCTGTTCTGAATTACTCTACGTATGATAAGGAATTGTATGCTCTTGTACGTTCTTTACAAACGTGGCGTCATTATTTATGGCCTAAAGAATTTGTTATTCATTCTGATCATGAATCGCTCAAGTATATTCGCTCTCAAAATAATCTGAACCGTAGACATGCTAAGTGGGTTGAATTCATTGAGTCTTTTCCTTATATTATCAAGCATAAGAAAGGGAAGGATAATGTGATTGCTGATGCTTTGTCTAGACGGTACACTATGTTGTCACAACTTGATTGTCGAATTTTTGGGCTTGAATCAATTAAAGAACAATATGCTTTTGATGCTGATTTCAAAGATGTCTTGCTGAATTGTAAAGAGGGTCGTACATGGAACAAGTTTGTGCTAAATGATGGATATTTGTTTAGAGCTAACCGTCTTTGCATTCCAGCTGGTTCCGTACGTCTTTTGTTGTTACAGGAGGCGCATGGAGGAGGTTTGATGGGACATTTTGGTGCAAAGAAGACGGCGGATGTTTTGAACACACACTTCTTTTGGCCACAGTTGAGAAGAGATGTTGAGCGCTTTGTGAGTCGCTGCACTACTTGTCAAAGAGCTAACTCACGCTTGAATCCACATGGTTTATATCTACCTCTCCCCGTTCCTTCCATTCCTTGGGCGGATATTTCTATGGATTTTGTTTTAGGACTGCCTAGGACTAAGAGGGGGAGGGATAGCATTTTTGTTGTGGTTGATAGATTTTCTAAGATGGCTCATTTTATACCTTGTCATAAGAGTGACGATGCTGTTCATATTGCTGACCTCTTTTTCAAAGAGATTGTTCGCTTGCATGGTATGCCTTCTACTATTGTTTCAGATCGTGATGCCAAATTCTTGAGTCATTTTTGGCGCACTCTATGGAATAAGTTGGGTACAAAATTGTTGTTTTCTACAACATGTCACCCACAAACTGATGGACAAACTGAGGTTGTGAACCGCACTTTGGGCACCATGTTGAGAGCTATTTTGAAGAAAAATTTGAAGATGTGGGAAGAATGCTTGCCTCATGTGGAGTTTGCATATAACCGTGCCACACATTCGACAACGAAGGTAAGTCCTTTTGAGGTAGTGTATGGTTTCACTCCCCGTGCTCCTATTGATATTTTGCCTTTGCCTACTGGTGAGAGAGTTCATTATGATGCTAAACAACGTGCTGAATTTATTGTGAAGATGCATGAAACCACTAAGCATAACATTGAACAAATGAATGAAAAATATAGGATTGCTGGTAGTAAAGGTAGAAAAGAAGTTAAACTCGATGTGGGGGATTTAGTGTGGTTGCATTTGCGAAAGGATAGATTTCCAGATTTGAGAAAGTCTAAATTAATGCCTAGAGCTGCTGGTCCTTTCAAAATAATTGAGAAGATTAATGATAATGCATATAAACTTGAGTTGCCTCCAGATTTTGGGGTTAGTCCCACCTTTAACATTGCAGATTTGAAGCCTTATTTGAGAGAAGAAGATGAGCTTGAGTCGAGGACGACTCCGATTCAAGAGGGGGAGGATGATGAGGACATCACTCCTTTGGATACAAATAACACTCCTCTGCTGGACATTCAAGGAGCAATTACTAGAGCTCGTGCCCGTCAATTGAATTTAGAGGTGAACTCGTTCTTAAATAAAGCTTTATATGTGAATGTTGAGAATAGTATACTACCTAATGATTATATTTTACTTAGGAACAGAGGAGAGGACCAAGAAGGAGATGGAGAAGGGCTTAGAGGCGGAGGAGACCAGCAAGGGCGTCCAAGTCAAGTTGGAGGTCCAATCCAAGTCGACTTCGAGTCCGTTTCGGAGTCCAGGAGCAGTCTGCACTAAAACGGTCGCCTAGGTCGCATACGGGCTCGGTTTTGGATGTTCCACATATGGACAGAAAGATAATTTTATAAGCTTTCCAATGCCGCCGGTCTCATGTCAAGATGTGTCCGGAGTCATTGGGAATCATCAAATCAAGTTGACGTCCAGAATCTGTCTCGGTGCTGCGCCACCGTTTTTGGCCTTTGGGCCGTGTATCTTGTGTGAGCCCACTAGGGGTGCGTCCAGGGGGTCTTGCACGTCCCCAAGTCTTTATTAGCAGCCGCCGCCACCCAAGTTAGGGTTGGGTTTTGCTTAGATTATTCTGCTTTGACAGTTTCGCCGTTCATCGGTTTGTGAGATCCCAACTTGTGAGCGTAATCATTCATCTTTGCAAATTGTGTTGCATTCTCTTTCGTTCTTGCTTGTGTTCTTCGATTCGCAGGCAGGGATTAGCCTTCTGGGCGAGGTCAATTGTGCTAGCACAGTTGATAACCATAGGAGACGTGGTGCTGCGATTGCGGGGTTTCGGATCGTGTTGTTCGGAAGCCGGATCGATTTGTGTCAAGTCTCCACCAAATCGTCGTTTACCAGAACCTATCGGAAGATCGGGCACCCTTGTTCACATCACACACTGCAATCAAACTTATGTGATTACCGCGACACCTATGTCGGCATGCATGCTTAGAAAAGTGGCTTTCTAAGAAACTGAAACTCTGACCTCGAAACTGCCAATTGAGGAAGGGTTGGAAAAAGATGAATCGGACTTGGCAGATTGAACTGAAGACTATAAAGAAGGAGGAAGAAAGCCCATAATTATCATGTATGACAAGGTTGTTCTTCTCATGGTTAAACTGTTGGAAAAAGGTTACTGTGATTTTCTATCTATTAGTTGACTACGGAGCTTCTTCATCCCGACCTATCTATATGTGAAAAGCACTCCGCCAGAATCCTCGTAGTAATAAAGAAGAACCTATATCGCATTTCACCCGGATTTCACTAAGCGACAGAGATAGGGGACCTCTCTTCTCAATCAGCTCCTCCCGCTCCGCCTAACCTGGGTATAGATAGAATGTTGGTCTGTGAGGACAAGTATAGTACGCCCCTAGTTCTAGTTAAGTATGTCTTATTGACCGAAAGTAAGGATAAGCAGAAGAAGCAAGAACTTATCTTCCAAACCACTAGCCCTTACTTTCCTACCATCCAATCTGACTGAACTGAATCCGAATCCTAAAAGGCAAGACCCAAACCACCGGTCGATCAACAGTTCTTCTGAAACGAGTGCTCAAGCCAACAAGCAAACGTATACTTGATTTTCTTCTTTTCTTACAGCATTCCTAAACTCAAAGCTCTATATTCTATTCCTACGCTTCCAATATTCTCTTCCAAAAGCAATAGGTTGTCGACAGAAGTCAATGAAGCAACGTTTGAAAGAAACAACACTTCTTTCTCAATTTCCACTTTAGATAGGAGAGTCTGGTCCTTATATGAAACAGGTATGCCAAGTGGAATTCTGAGTACGGTTGTATAGGACTGCTTTCAAGATAGCGAGCAAGACCTACTCTCTTGGAATGGGGCTAGTCAAAAGAAGACACCTTGATAAGGATTTGCTAACCTCTGACTCCCTTTCACTTCATATTGGAATATATGAAACTCTCAAATATGTGCTTTCACTTTGATGACAAGATTCTCATCACGTACTTACTCTTACATAGCTCAATCAATCTGCTAGAAAGCTCTGCTCAGAATGAATTTATGGGGTATTAGCCACAGCAAGTAGAAGGACAATCAGTTTCTTTGGAAAGCAAGATTGCCATACTGGAGAAGTAGGCTTGGAAAGGCAGAACACTACTATTGCGTAGAATCCTTGCTAGAGGAAGGGATTTGGAAACTATTTCAACTAATCCATGAAAAAGCTTACCCTTTGCACGTGAGTATCCAACCCGGTGTATGGTGACGAAAAGAGAATCATACTTATAGCTAAATCTCCTTCATGGAAGTGAAGAAAGCCGGTACAGGACCCAGGAAGTCAACAAAGGAAGGGAACCATAGCTCATATCTATCATAAGCATACGCGTATTGATTAGATAGTCTTAGGTAACACCTCTACCTACTTCCTAGTCTTGCTCCCAAACCCGATCCCTACTTTCCCAAGACCAGAACCCTATCCCTGCTTCCTACCTTTTTCCTGCTTCCTAACCTAATCCAAACAAAACCATCTATCTCTGTATCCGGGCTCGCCTCCACTATCGTTCCGGATTGATGAAAGCACCAACCAACTATCCTACTTCCGGGTCTAGCTTGCTTGCTGAGTGGGCATCCCTGTGGGATGTCTTACCCTCCTTCGAGTCCGATCTCAGGAGGGCGCTTGGGCAGGGCCTACTCCCCGGTTCACCAACTACTTGCTTGACTCTTCCTCCAGCAGCTCAAGGTACGCACAGGAAACCACATCTTGAACCACGGAATTCGCCGTGATAGGTTTGTTGACGGTCCTTACGACCCATTTTTACCGTCAACTTTATGCACCTTGTTGAACCTAACACCATCACCAAGTGTAGACATAGGGTTTATTTCTAACAAATTCCACTAGTCTTGGTGAATTATGAAGTACAGGTGCAATCCATACAAAAACAGGGGAAAACATGCACTAAACATGGACTTTGCAATCGACGGATTTTCCCCGGACTGAAGAACTTAGTCCAAAAGCCCAAAACCACAGAATCAGGCTTCAAGATCAAGCAATGCACATGGTTTAGGCAAGTCCACAGGCCAAGGAAGCAGCCAAAGGAGGACCAAGCCCAGTGGGGCCCAGGCCAGGTCGGCCGACCCCCTCTGGCCAGGTCGGCCGACCTGCCAGGGAGGCCCCACTGGCCCATCTTTTTATGGCGGTTTATCACCGACTTCTGGAGGTCGGTTCCCCCTGCATTAAATGTCACCGACCTCGGGAACCGCCTCAAAGTTGCCGACCTTCCAAGGCTATAAATAAAGGGCACCCCTCCCTCTCAACACACACCATAAGACGCAAGACTCTCCAATAGAGCTCCACTCCAATCTTTAGGCTGAGAGCCTTTTGTACACTAGTAGAATAGGAGAGAGGGCAAGGGAGAGAAAGGAATACTCCTTCCACTTTGGTGGAGGTTTAGTTCTATTTCTCTACCTTGGCGTGTAAACACTCTTTGTGATTTATACGTGGTGATTATTTATCTAGCGAGCAATATTACTTTACTAGGTGTAATTCCTGTTATACTTGTTTACGGGATCATCGCTCCGCAAGGGGTGCTCTAGCCTTCTAAATTCAGCTTTGGGCCGAGGTTAGAGTAGTAATCAACGGCATAGACGTGGTGTCTAGGCTAGAGGTTACCTTTGTGTGCTGTGTGCTCCACGGTTTGTAGAGGTAGGCGGCAGGAAGTGACAGCCCTGTCCGTCCAAAGGAACCCTCCACGTTTGGGTACATAGTAGAGCTACAGGTCGGAGTGGCTTGGCAGACCAGGCCTAAGCCGGCGCCCGAAGTAGACAAGTAGAGCTTGAGTTCGTCTATCCTCTAGGATAACTAGATTTAATCACCCTCTCGATCCTAGTTTGCTAGTTGTCTTGGTTGTCCTTGGGTAGAACTTGCCCTGCGGTAGAATAACTCCGTTCCTTGGGGAAAACAAATACGATACCTTGGAATACTCTCGGGTGAAGTGCTACAACGGTATTTCGTGCGCTTGCGGATTTATCTGTGACGTAAGAAATACCAACAAGCATTTCTGGCGCCGTTGCCGGGGAACGGTTGATATCTCTATTGCAAATTAAGTTCGCCCTCGTAATCTATCTTACTTACCGTTCTGTTTTTATTTCCCTTAATTTCAAAAACTCACAAAAACATTTTATGGAGTCACAACCAACCATCCAATCATTCTCTACTCCACGGGGCGAGCTCTTAGAGCCACCATCATCATCACAACCCATTTCTTCATTTGGCTATGAGTTTTCCCCTGATTACATTTCGATGATAAGAGGTTTATCCTTTTCGGGTTTTAAACATGAAAATCCTTATGAACACTTGCGAGAGTTTGAGCATTTGTGTTCATGCCGATCGATCCATGGCATGACACAAGAAACGTTGAAGTGGAAATTGTTTCCCTTCTCTCTCAATGAGAGGGCGAAGCAATGGTACACTTACACTGCTAAGAGAGTGAACGGTGATTGGAAAGAATTGCGAGACAAATTTTGTCTAGCGTTCTTCCCCGTATCCCGTATCACTTCTCTACGAGCGGAAATAATTAACTTTCGTCAAGAAAAAGAGGAAACCTTGAGTGCATCATGGATTCGGTTCTGTTCATTAACAGACTCCGGACCTGAATTGTTGCTCCCTGAACCCGTTTTATTACAACATTTTTATTCGGGATTGAGCAGCGATACCGCACTTTATCTTGACACGGCCGCTGGTGGATCTTTTACTCATAAGACCATAGCGGAAGCACACGAACTTTTGGATCGCATTGTGGAAAACACTCCTTTTTCTGCTGATTTACTAGTTGAGCCGGAGTCAAAAGATGAGGAACTCGTTGTGCAAGAAACACAACAATTGGTGCCTACAATGGTAGACCCAACAATCGAGTCCCCATCTAACACAAGAACAATGATAGAGGATGATGAACCTCTTGAGTTCCCATTTGAGTTCGAGGAAGAAATTTTTGAAAATTTTGGAGACTCCTCGAACTACTCTTGTCAAAAGAGGCCAAGACTCCCTGCACCAACCCCCGAACCTTTAGAAAAAGATTTTCTTTTGGAAACCATTCGGGAGTTGACATTGATCATAAGCAATGAATGGTTGAGAGAAAATGAGTTTTCTTCCGATACTATTCGTTTTGAACATCCTACCTCAACCATTCAAAGCTCAATTCGGGGATCAAAGGTAGATGTTCTCTATAATCCTTTAGTGGGTGCCAACATCATGTCCGAATCTTTTGCTTTAACCTTGTTTGGGAACGAAGTTTGGGCACCCACTAGCAAACTCCTTAGAACCTCTCCGGGGCACTTCTTTGAGGGTTTGGGGATCGTTAGAGACGTCTGCATTAAGCATGATGATGCTGAAGTATCGCTGGATTTTCACGTCTTCGGGTTTTTGGATTTTGATGTTCTTGTAGGCCATCCCATAGAAAAGCTTTTCTCAAAAATATCGCCTTCTGGAACCCTTGACTTCACCCTCGGCAAGGAACCTTTTTCTATCCCTATCGTTCATACGCTGAATACTTTTGCCGAGGAGTCCCCCGAAGTAGACGATTGTATAGAGGAGGTTATGGCAGTTTTTCTTCATGAAACCCCCGAATCGTCCTTGGAAGAAGATGCTCTCAATTTTGTTTTAGAAGAAGACGATTCGGAAGAAACCTTTGAGCTGCCCGAAACCTTAGCCTCGCCGCCACCTCCCATAGAGCTCAAAGCACTCCCACCAGGCTTACGCTACGCTTTTCTTCACGGAAACCCCGAAACACCCGTCATCATAAGTGACAAGCTTTCGGAGGAAGAAACCGCTAAGCTCTTAGCCGTGTTAGAGAAACGTCGCTCCGTTCTTGGCTACTCGCTAGGAGACCTCAAGGGAATCAGCCCTGCTCTTTGCACCCATCGCATTCCCATAGATCCCGATAGCACACCTTCTAGGGAACCTCAACGGAGGTTGAACAATGCAATGAGGGAAGTCGTTAAGAAAGAGGTCTTGAAACTTTTGCATGCTGGTATTATCTATCCAGTTCCACACAGCGAGTGGGTGAGCCCAGTGCAGGTTGTGCCCAAGAAGGGAGGAATGACGGTCATTCATAACGACAAGGATGAATTAATCCCTCAACGAACCGTCACGGGGTGGAGGATGTGCATCGATTACCGAAAACTTAACAAGGCTACAAAGAAAGATCATTTTCCACTGCCCTTCATCGATGAGATGTTGGAACGGCTGGCAAATCATTCTTTCTTTTGTTTCCTTGATGGGTATTCGGGATATCATCAAATTCCCATCCATCCCGATGATCAGAGTAAGACGACTTTCACATGCCCTTACGGAACTTATGCTTATCGTCGAATGTCTTTTGGGCTATGTAATGCGCCTGCTTCTTTTCAACGATGCATGATGTCTATCTTTTCTGACATGATCGAAGAGATTATGGAGGTTTTTATGGATGATTTCTCTGTCTATGGGAAAACCTTCGATCATTGTTTAGAAAATTTAGACAAAGTCTTGCAACGTTGTCAAGAAAAGGACTTAGTGCTCAATTGGGAGAAATGCCACTTTATGGTTAAAGAAGGCATAGTCCTTGGGCACTTGATTTCTGAAAGAGGGATAGAGGTGGACAAGGCGAAATTAGAAGTTATAGAAAAGCTTCCACCTCCCGTTAATATTAAGGGTGTGCGCAGTTTTCTTGGACATGCGGGGTTCTATCGCCGTTTTATCAAAGATTTCTCTCAAATTGCTAGACCCCTTACAAATTTGCTTGCAAAAGATGCACCCTTTAATTTCACTGATGAATGCATGAATGCTTTTAATACTCTTAAAAATGCGCTCATCTCCGCTCCAATCATCCAACCCCCTGATTGGACGCTTCCGTTTGAAATTATGTGTGATCCTAGCGATTTTGCTGTGGGGGCTGTTCTTGGTCAAACTAGAGATAAGAAGCATCATGCAATTTCTTATGCTAGCAAAACTCTGTCTGGAGCTCAGTTGAATTATACGACCACTAAAAAAGAGCTCCTTGCTGTTGTTTTTGCTTTTGATAAGTTTAGATCTTACTTAGCTGGAGCAAAAGTTATCGTTTACACTGATCATGCTGCTTTGAAATTTTTGCTCTCTAAGAAAGATGCTAAACCCCGTTTGATAAGATGGATTCTTCTGCTCCAAGAGTTTGATTTAGAAATTCATGATAAGAAAGGAGTAGAAAATTCTGTAGCGGATCATTTGTCGCGCATGCAATTCACTAACCCGCAGGAATTACCTATCAATGACTTCTTGCGCGACGACATGCTACTCCACGTCAAGGACTCACATCCGTGGTACGCCGACATTGTGAACTTCATAGTGACGGGGTACGTACCATCGGGAGAAAACAAGAGACGACTCATCTATGAGAGTCGTCGTCACCTTTGGAGTGAGCCCTTCCTTTACCGTGTCTGCGCCGATGGACTGCTCAGAAGATGTGTGCCGACACCCGAGAGCACACAAATTATCGAGAAATATCATTCAGCTCCATACGGGGGACACCATGGAGTGTTTCGTACTCAGGCCAAGATATGGCAAAGTGGTTTCTTTTGGCCAACAATGTACGAAGACACAAAAGAATTCGTCAGACGATGCCCACAATGTCAAAGATTTGGAGGCATCACGGCAAGGGATGCAGTGCCCCTCAACTTCAATTTACAAGTCGAACTCTTCGACGTATGGGGCATCGACTTCATGGGGCCATTCCCCAAGTCACATGACTGCGAATACATCTTGGTGGCAGTCGACTACGTGTCTAAATGGGTAGAGGCAATGCCATGCCGAGCTGCCGACTCCAAGCACGCTCGCCGGATGTTCCATGAGATTATCTTCCCAAGATTTGGAACACCGAGACTAGTGATAAGCGACGGAGGGTCTCATTTCATTGATAAGACCTTCCGAAGCTTCCTTAGAGAATTTGGAGCACGACACAACATAGCCACTCCATACCATCCTCAAACAAGTGGGCAGGCCGAGACTTCAAACAAGCAAATCAAACGGATCCTGCAAAAGACCGTGTTAGAAATGGGGAAGTCATGGAAAAGCAAGCTACCCGATGCACTATGGGCATACCGAACAGCATACAAGACACCCATAGGCATGTCACCATACCAACTCGTATATGAAAAAACATGCCATTTACCCATCGAGTTGGAACATCGAGCATATTGGGCCGTTAGAAAATGGAATATGGACCTTCGAGGTGCCGGATGGAAAAGAAAAATGGAGATAGCTGAGTTGGAAGAATGGAGAGACAAAGCTTACCACAACTCAGCCATTTATAAGGAGAGAACTAAACGGTGGCACGATAAAAGAATAAGAGTAAAAGAATTCAAAGTGGGAGATAAAGTCTTGCTATTCAACTCACGGGTGAAACTATTCGGGCACGGAAAATTGAGAAGCAAATGGGACGGGCCATACACGGTTATTGAAACTTCGCCACACGGAGCAATCACACTCCAAGACGACGAAGGTAAAGTATTCAAGGTAAATGGCCAGCGTCTAAAAATTTATTTTGAACCCGATACGAATAAAGAGTTTGATGTCATGCACTTGATTAATTTAGAATCTTTATCATGATATCCTCCGATTTGTTTTATTACCCGTAGTAGCACTTTCCTTCGAATAAATATAGCAAGAAATTAGCCAGAAAAAGAAGGTGGCCAAAGGGGCCCACAGCAGGTCGGCCGACCTCCCTTTCTCAGGTCGGGCGACCTCTGTGGGAGCCCCAACGGTCCCTTTTTTTCTCTCACACTCAGCTCCAACGTTCACATACTCAAATCCCACTGATTTAGCTCTTGCTCCGCTGCGGAAAAATCAGAATTAATTCTTTCCATAGTTTTCTATATAAATAGAGGTGATTTCCACCCTTTTTCACTTGCACCTCTCTTCCACCTTTATCTTTTCGCCCAAAGAAACCTTTGCCACCACCATGGACAGCAGCATCCCGCGCTTTGACGTCCCCGCTACCACTAGTGAGCTTTGCCGCTTCTTTGACCTTGAAAACATCCTTGATCCCGTCACTCCAACCCATGAGCACGCCATGAGCGTCAAAGAAGCACCTCTCACCATCACACCACCCCCACCAGCAGCAAAAGGCCCCTCTAAAAACCTTCCCGCTAGTGCACCACCACGCTACGGCAAGGGGAAAACCATCCCCAAGAAGCCAAGTCACGATGAGGCCGAAGGCTCTCTCCGTCCAGGGGAGAAGTATGTCGGCACCCTCGTCGCAAGGAATGGAGACGTGGTGCATCACCAATATGAGGGGCTCAACCTGCCTAGCCCCTCCAAGAAGGCGGGCATTCGGTTCAAGATCAACGGAATTCGTGGTGGTGGAAAGCAGCTCCACCCACCACTCACTTCGGCGGAGAAGCGAGGCGTCCTCGAATCCATAAGCACCACTCCAACCAAGAAGGTGAAGAGGCACATCCCTCCTCCTCCCATCAAGAGGGCAAGGGGGATGTATGAGAGTGAGGAGGAAAGGACCCCGAAAAAGAGCCCCTATCAACGTCTCCTCGCTAAACACAATGATCTCCGCGACGCTCATGAACGCCTAAGCGATAAAGTGGCGGAGATGAAAGACGCTCTTGCTGAAATGCGAGATACCCATGATGACCAACGCCGCAGCACCAACTCAAAGATGAAGCGTCTTTTCAAGAGCGCGGGAAAGGAAGAAAAGTTCTACGACTAAAACCTCCCGCGATCATCATTTTCCCATGGCGCATTTACTTAGTTTAATTACATTTGCTTTCATCATTTTAATTCCCTCAGCAAGTTTGTAATGCGCCTTCATATTTGTTTCTAAATTCAATCAAATTAGTGCTCCCCGGGCTTGCATACCGGTAGAGCAATTTTGTGTTTCCAAAATATCTTTGTCTATTTTGAAGGAAACAGGCAAAAAGGCAAGTGTGGGGGGGATACATCGCGAAAACAGAAACAAACTCGAGCAAATCACTCAGAAACATCACCGGAAGGACAACACCAACAATTGTGCAAAATTTGGGCACCAGCAGGGGCCACACCAGGTCGGCCGACCCCACCTGACCAGGTCGGCCGACCCCTGGTGGGTCCCACTGGTCCTCTGCTTTCCCGTGCTACTTAAGTTTGTTTCCCACACTCCCTTTTCGCCTACATTATCTGTCAAGTTCATTCTGAGACGCGAAAATTAAATAAAACTTGACCCATTAAAACTTGGGAAAAATTTATTTTGAAACATTTCATCAAAAATCCCATGACTCTCCCTAATGCTCTCAAGATGAACTTGCACACTTGTTATTACTCGCTTCATTACCACTTGCTTGTGAACAACCTATCCATAGGAACCCATGTCTTTCTAGATAATTGGCGAGTGTGATATGGTTCGATGAAATGATCTTTTGCTCAATCTACGAAGTCCTTGGGAATTTTATTTCAAAAAGTTAAAATAGCATGGCTCGCTGCTCCTCTCTTGGTATATGATTTCCTACCAATGCCATATGTTGATCACAATTTTCAAACTTACACACATATGCTGCTTGTGTTGCAATGCTTTGGTAAGGAAAATACACTTTTTGAGCGATCCGAGAGAATCAATAGAGGAGCAAGAGCTATGTTGTTTATATTTTTCAAAACTCTTTCAAAAACCCCAAGGTACTTAGTGGATGAAAGCGAGGTGATTTGAGTCATGAACCGTTCCACTTTTCAATCATCCAAGAATACATGTTAGCCACCATCATGTTCGCAGGTAAAAAGGTGTGGCTTGTAATAGCTTGTGTGCAGGTTTCATTCATCAAAGGGGATGAGTCCTCCCCAAATTCCACTCATAGCTTTACTCGAGGACGAGCAAAGAGCTAAGTGTGGGGGATCTTGTTGACGGTCCTTACGACCCATTTTTACCGTCAACTTTATGCACCTTGTTGAACCTAACACCATCACCAAGTGTAGACATAGGGTTTATTTCTAACAAATTCCACTAGTCTTGGTGAATTATGAAGTACAGGTGCAATCCATACAAAAACAGGGGAAAACATGCACTAAACATGGACTTTGCAATCGACGGATTTTCCCCGGACTGAAGAACTTAGTCCAAAAGCCCAAAACCACAGAATCAGGCTTCAAGATCAAGCAATGCACGTGGTTTAGGCAAGTCCACAGGCCAAGGAAGCAGCCAGAGGAGGACCAGGCCCAGTGGGGCCCAGGCCAGGTCGGCCGACCCCATCTGGCCAGGTCGGCCGACCTGCCAGGGAGGCCCCACTGGCCCATCTTTTTATGGCGGTTTATCACCGACTTCTGGAGGTCGGTTCCCCCTGCATTAAATGTCACCGACCTCGGGAACCGCCTCAAAGTTGCCGACCTTCCAAGGCTATAAATAAAGGGGCACCCCTCCCTCTCAACACACACCACAAGACGCAAGACTCTCCAATAGAGCTCCACTCCAATCTTTAGGCTGAGAGCCTTTTGTACACTAGTAGAATAGGAGAGAGGGCAAGGGAGAGAAAGGAATACTCCTTCCACTTTGGTGGAGGTTTAGTTCTATTTCTCTACCTTGGCGTGTAAACACTCTTTGTGATTTATACGTGGTGATTATTTATCTAGCGAGCAATATTACTTTACTAGGCGTAATTCCTGTTATACTTGTTTACGGGATCATCGCTCCGCAAGGGGTGCTCTAGCCTTCTAAATTCAGCTTTGGGCCGAGGTTAGAGTAGTAATCAACGGCATAGACGTGGTGTCTAGGCTAGAGGTTACCTTTGTTTGCTGTGTGCTCCACGGTTTGTAGAGGTAGGCGGCAGGAAGTGACAGCCCTGTCCGTCCAAAGGAACCCTCCACGTTCGGGTACATAGTAGAGCTACAGGTCGGAGTGGCTTGGCAGACCAGGCCTAAGCCGGCGCCCGAAGTAGACAAGTAGAGCTTGAGTTCGTCTATCCTCTAGGATAACTAGATTTAATCACCCTCTCGATCCTAGTTTGCTAGTTGTCTTGGTTGTCCTTGGGTAGAACTTGCCCTGCGGTAGAATAACTCCGTTCCTTGGGGAAAACAAATACGATACCTTGGAATACTCCCGGGTGAAGTGCTACAACGGTATTCCGTGCGCTTGCGGATTTATCTGTGACGTAAGAAATACCAACAAGGTTTCTTCTTCCGCTCGGTACTCATCTACCTAATCTTCTAGAAGCTTGTGCTTTTTTAAGGAAAAACCAAGATCACGTAAGATGATGAGGCCTACTGTAACGGCAAGTGCTAATGCCATAGAGCGGTATTCATCCTCAGAGCTTGACCTGCATAACCTTTTTCCAGGCGCAAGAACAAGACCAGCCGAATGCGAGATTGCAAAAAATGACTCGATAGAATGCTAATTGAGGCCTATCCTTCCCGAAAGCGCCGGCTAGTTCTATTCTATTCTAACTTGACTGACTTCCTCTAAAAGAAGAGTTAACACGGTCAAAGCTCAAACCCTTTCTGCTTTGACCGCTTGTATCTCCATGGTTTTCCAATGCGGATAAACAACTATCGCTTGAGGTAAAAGAGAATGCCATAACTTCACCATTAGGTAGGTCCCAAGACCCTTCACTTTTTGGTCTCTTCACAGAAGACCCCTATCGCTTCTTCTTTGATCAATAAGCACTGGACTTTCCGCCTTGATCGTAGTAGTATGCTGAAGCAGCTCAAGATAAAACCCCTGTTTAGCCATGGTCAGATTTCGGTAGACTAACTTGGACACGGGATTAGGAAATTCCACCCTTTTCCACCGGCTCCAGGACAAGAGGGTACCGAGGAGTATCGGCGACCCTGCACGATAATAGAACCAATAGTTTTGCTTATTTGAATTCTTCCATTATCTATCAAAATAGGAAATCAAAATAGATATGCGAAGTGGTGCCCTTGCTTCTGGATTCAAATCCATAGGGATAGGCAGGAGGGGAGCGAAAAGATAGATACGTTAATGTTTCCAGCCACTCTCGAGTATAGCACAGGGGTGAGTTATGTATAGGGATGATCCACTCGTCGTAAGATCCTGATGTGCCATCACATCCCTTGATGAGTAGATCTTTCGTGTCTTACTGCTCAAAGGTAAGTAAGAACCTCTTGATATCGGGAAGTGCAAATAAATAAAATAATAGGTCAGTCTTGCTGTCTCAAATAGGGATTGAGTGCCTGTGGAGAAGAGATGGGTTGGATTGATTGAGGAAAGAATAGGAAAAGAAGGAAGAAGGATAGCATATTAACCGTGCTCTGCTAAATTCGGTGGAAGTCAGCTGGAATCGTACCCAGTAGGGTTCTATTAATTGGTAAACAACTTAGTAGCCAACCCGTGATTATAGGCAAGCCCTGCTCTTATATATCGATAAAGAAAGGGAGAGTTTACTGACGGCACATTTGCGTCCAGCGGAATCGATCATCGTTCCCCCACGACCAAGACCCAATTCAATATCTTAATAGCCTTAATAGGAAGAATGTCTTGATCCGGAAATTCTCGTATATCTATCATTTGTGTTGATCAGGAATCGAGATTGGAATCCCTTGCTCAGCCTAATCGTGAATAGTATATGCCTCATCCCGCTACCCAGATCTCTACCGTGTTATTGATCGAAAGCTATGGATACTTATTTCTTTTCTTGAAAAGCTAGTTTGAATTCGTTGATCTCCCGATACCGGTGTATGCCCTATTTCACTGGCCAGCGAGCTTGTGTATTACTTTTCAAATGATAGTTAAGGGCCGCATATCTCTTTTATTTACATCTGTTCATGTCTCGAACTGCTTAGCAGATAGTTAAGGATAGCCATGCTATTGTCCATTCCGTCTAGCCACTATTGTCCAATTATAGTACAGTGTCAGTTAGGACTGGCCCGCCCTGCTTGCTTCCTCAAGAGTGAGAGAAGGAAGTCCTAGAGAGGGGGACTATTTCTTCCGAGAAGTGCAAGATGGGGAATAACCTATTGATATCGCTGAGTCAAGATAGAAAGGAGCCTTATTTCTAGAAGCTAGTGCAAGCTAGGTTGTTTGTTTTGGGCACAAAGCCATGCTCTCCCCAATCAAGGTATAATAGTTGGGCGGCTAGTGCTGCAAGCAAGCAGTCAGCATTTCGTTCACTTAGTGAATATAGAACAGTGATCGGTGACGCTAAGTCAGCTAGTTATTGTCTCTTCCTTCACCCTCCCGTGCCTGAAGTCCTTATTCCCATCGGAAGAGCAATCACCAAAGCAAGTTCAAGCGATAGTTGACTTTGATCAATAAGTTAGCACTTTATCGAAATCCATAGATACCTTGCGGAAGAAAAATGGATTTTGGGAATCAGAAGAAGAACTAAAGATAAGCCCAAGTATAGGGAAAGATTAATGAAATTGAAGAAGAGATCAAGTGAATCTAAGTCAAAACAAACTGATAAAGCAAACTGGTCGGATGCCAGTACTTAGAAACCAGTTCTCCTCAGCAGAAGTGAAATATACAGGTTCGATAACTTACTTATTAGGCAGTGCCAGGTCCCATTTCCAATGGAAAAAGACAGTCGTTTTCCTCTTACGAATTAAGTGAAAGACCCCTACCCTTCGGTCAAGATCGATACAATACAGCCGAACCCGCTTTCTTCCATCTGTAGTCGATATATTTATATAATTAGATTAATAGGTGCTCTATATCAGGTATGACAAGGTTGCCAAATAGTTTTCCCAAATTCAAAGTTGTTCACTGCCCTTCTTCATTAAAGTGGGCCGCAGTGGAAACGGCGAACAATTGCTGTAATATAGATACCGGAGAAACATGCTGCTACAACCTCCTCTTCTATTCAATTTTCTGTTTCTACAGATCTTTCGAGAAGGGGGAGGTCATTAGAGGCGAGATTCTTTTTTAAGATAGGAATGGAACAACACTAATCGATACTCAACGTATGCGGAAGACCGAGCTCTACCGGTAGGTGAACGACGCAAGAGATAGCTAACTAAAGTCACTTATAGGCTTCCTTAATTAAAAGATAGGTTTGCACAAGTATAGGATAGGATGATACTGACTTCTTGAACAGAAGAGAGCACATCGACTAAGGCATGGGTTTAAACACGTAACACGAGAAGAGGATGGAAGCTCCCCTCTCCTGTGCAATAATGAGGAATATCTTAGCTTAGTATAGACACGTGAGTAGCTAACAGAACTGAGTAACCGGCTGACAGACAGAGTAGGATGAGGGATTGATGTCTCAGAGAGATTAGAACAATTACTCCACTTTTAGCGTTATTTCGCTTGAGACTTTAGTAGAGTCCCGGGGTCAGTCAAGTACAAACCTCTCTAGTCTAATAGCAACAAACAAAACGAAGACTGATCCCCAAAAGATTGAGGAAAGCCTGCAGATATCTAGGTTGGAAAGAGTACATTCCCTTTGTCAAAGGTTAGTGGAGGAGGTAATGGAGTAGGTGTTTCTGGTCGTGGCTTCGGTGGTACTGGTCGCGGGACGGGTAGCTCGACGGTGGTAGGTGCTGGTCGTGGGGGAAAGCCCAGTCATGTGGTCGTGGTACTCCGACTGAAAAGAGGGGAGGTGGTAGGACTGGGACTCAGCAGAGGGCTAGAGTAAAGGCTGTGAAGGTTATGGAGGATGTAGCAGACCAGGAATACGTTGAAGTGCAGCACGTAGCCGACCATGAGGATCCTGCCTTATCTGATAGCAGGTACGCTTCTAATCTAATATTTGGGTGTCCTACTTACACACTGATTGATACGGGGGCGAGTCGATCCTTTGTCTCCCTTGTCGAGATTCATGGCTGGTTGAGAGTGGTAGCATCTTGAGGGTGTCTACATCTTAGGATATGCAGTCGCGAGTTTCGAGCATTTGTCGAGATAAGAAGGTGAGGGTGTCATTTTCTTTTTTATTCGGTACTTTAGTCCAAAACCAACACCTACTGATCAGGTACTAGTAGTTGGAGTCTAGTACGGGTTTTTTCACTAGTCAATTTAGTGGAATCTGATAGCACTGGCCCCGAAGGATAGTTAAACGCAAGATCAAGTCCTAGGCAAGCGGACCTAACAGCCGGTACGGTAACAATGAAAATGGCTCCTTCTTTAGTGAGATTATATGAGCAAATGCCTGAACCAAAATACGTCATTGCTATGGGAGCTTGTACTATTACAGGGAGAATGTTCAGTACGGATTCCTATAGTACTGTTCGGGGAGTCGATAAGTTAATTCCTGTGGATGTCTACTTGCCGGGCTGCCCACCTAAACCGGAGGCGGTTATAGATGCCCTAACAAAACTTCGTAAGAAGATATCGCGAGAAATAGTTGAGGATCGAACTCTATCTCAAAAGAGAAATCGATGTTTTACTACCAGTCACAAGCTTTATGTTCGGCGCAGTACTCATACTGGAACTTACGAGCAAGAATTGCTCTATCAATCACCGTCTACTTTAGACATATCTTCTGAAACTTTTTAAAATCCAAAAGTCCAGTATCTTCCTACAAATTTGTGAATTAGGAAGGGCTCTTTTGTGCAGAAAAAGAAAGAGCAGGGCAATCTTTCAAACTTGCATTCGAAATGTGAAATATTTATACAAAGGGGGAGAGATCAAGACAATGCAGCAGGGTTGGTTATCTAATTGGCTAGTCAAACATGAGGTGGTTCATAGATCTTTGGGCTTCGATCACCGAGGAATAGAGACTTTACAAATAAAAGCGGGGGATTCCATTGCTGTCATTTTATATGTATATGGTTACAATTATTTACGTTCCCAATGTGCTTATGACGTAGCACCTGGTGGATCTTTAGCTAGCGTGTACATCTTACGAGAATACAGTATGGTATAGATAACCCAGAATAAGTATGCATAAAAGTCTTTGCCAAAAAAAAAAGGATAATCCTAGAATCACGTCTGTCTTCTGGATTTGGAGAAGTGCCGATTTTCAAGAACGCGAATCTTATGATATGGTGGGAATCTCTTATGATAATCATACACGCCTTAAACGTATCCTAATGCCAGAAAGTTGGATAGGCTGGCCCTTACGTAAGGACTATATAACCCCCAATTTCTATGAAATACAAGATGCTCATTGAATGATAAGAAATTCATGCTCACTTATACAACACAACTCCAGATTTTATTCAAGTCAAGGAATATTTTTACGTTCTGTTCCTAGACGAAACAGAATACCTATTATATTTGAATTAATTCCTATTATACAAAAGGGTCCAGATAGACTGAGCAAAAAAGGGCTTCATTTCGATTCTCCAATAATTTGGAAAATCACATATTCATTTCCTTCGTATAAACAGAAAAATACGATGAGAAGTTCCTTACCACGAACTTTGTACCGCGCGCATTACTTAGAACAACTAGGAAAGTAAGATAAGCAAGAATATAAAAATATTCGGAATAGCGGAATAAGAAATGAAAAAATGAAGAAAAGGGAACCTAATCTCACCTCCTTCTGTACCATAAAGAAAAGAACCTGAGATTTTTACCCTTCTCTAAAAAGAAGTGTCTCTATTTAGAGATTTATCTACTTAGATGAAAAAATCGTACTCCATATATATTATTATATAATATGTATCCCAATCCATCTCGAGTAATTTATATCAATACCTATTCGGTAGATCCTTTTTTCTGTGCCAGGAACCAGATTTGAACTGGTGACACGAGGATTTTCAGTCCTCTGCTCTACCAACTGAGCTATCCTGACCATTTATTGTGCATCATCCTAGTAGAGTACTTGTATCTATGTCAATTAAAGGGACTAAAAAAGAAAAAAGTATTCTAAAATTGGACTTAGTAAATGTCAGGATAATGATATGGATTGTGAATGACTTACTTACTTAATAATAGGGATTACTTGCCTATACTATAATATGTTCATTTGTATGAATGGGATAAGATCCAAAGAAGTCAGTTCGGATCCGTTTGTGTTGTGAAAAAGTAGAATAAGAAAGATAGTGAATCTTGTTTGAACCATTAATGAAAAATAGAGGTTGGTACAATAGTTAGGAAGTAAAATGTTTTATTGGGGATAGAGGGACTTGACTTGAACCCTCACGATTTATAAAGTCGACGGATTTTCCTCTTACTATAAATTTCATTGTTGTCGGTATTGACATGTAGAATGGGATTCTCTCTTTATTCTCGTCAGACTTGAACCTAACGAAAATAAGAAAGGTTCATAGAATTTTATCCCCTTTTCGCGGAAGGGCCTTAATCCATATTTTCTCATTCATGTATCACAAATGGATCTATCTACAGTAGGATTTTTTTTTTTTTTTATTGCTCATTTGTATTTTACGTACCGTACCAAAGTAATTAATTTTGAATAATGAATTTCTATCAAATAAAGGTATTATTGCAGAAATCTATTTGATTTGATACATTGTGGTCGGTAACGTTGGTGAATTAACAGAAACGGAAAGAGAGGGATTCGAACCCTCGGTAAACAAAAGCCTACATAGCAGTTCCAATGCTACGCCTTGAACCACTCGGCCATCTCTCCTACATAATCTTATTATTGACCAGAAACTGAGTGAATAGCGAGTTTTCGTATCCCTGCAAGTACAGGTACAACCGATCACAGGTTCCATAGGGAGTTTTACTTCCTTTCAAATTTAATATTTCTCAACAACAACTTCTCTCATCCCCACGGATCTATTCAAAATTATGGAATCGTCCCATGTTTCTATTTCGATTGTATGGCGTGGCGTATACACGTTCTGCAAACAGAACGTATGGTTACTTTACTCTATTTTCTCATGGCTTGTTAAACCTTTCTTTTTTCTCTTTGGATCATAACCAAATAAAAACTTCTCGAGTTATCAGAATCCATAGTCAAATTCAGTCCTTGGTTATTCAAGTTAGATGAAATAGTAATAGTTTGGCTCATTGGTATACTACGAAATCCAATCTGATTCAAATATTTCATATCTCTCCTTGTCGGGACAATTTGAGCAGAAAGCCCCTATCTATTATCTATTTTTTAGAATCGAATTAGTCTGTTTTTTTGCTATTTCGTACTGTATAATTCCTTTGTTTATGGGATCATTTTCCCCGAGGGTTTCCAATCAATGGGGGCGTAGTATAGGTAGTTATAGAGTGTTGGCTCCCCTAGCTTGAATTCTTTTTACCCATTCTTGGAGAGTGATAGGTTTTATTTTGCCGTACCGTAATAGAAGAGCTCAGAAGAAAGACCTAATTATGTAAAAACACGACCATTAAAGCTAAAGATCAGAGGATCCGTAATAGGACTCTCATAGACTTGCCAGGAAATAGAAAATTTTGAATTGGCTTTTGCGCTAGGCTCAAACTTGAGGGACGGAGCCTTTGGTTCGGGGAGTGGATTAAGAACGTTTTAGCCCCCCCCTCATCTTTGATGTAGGAATGTCGCTATAAGACGAATAACCTTATTCCATGGTGAGTTTAGCTACCTCCAGAAAGTCAGTGTCTGAGTTATAGTCCGCGCGATCCATTCAAAGTCTGAGTTTCTAGAAAATTCTTTCCTCACCAAGTAGTCTTCTTGGCCCTCAAAAGGAGACAGCCGAGCTAAATGATCCATACGAGTCACTAGCTTGGAAGCCATTTGCCTTCAATGCTGTTTTAGAACTTTAAGTGTAAATATTTTCCTTTACTGGTTACTTGAAATAGACCTCATCTTCATAAACTTATTTTTTAGCCGGCTGTCCAAAGAACTCCAATTGAAGATCGAAACTCGCTAGGACATTTCTCTGGCATGGTTCAGATAGAAAAAAGAGATATTCATGTTCCTCTGTAAGTAAAAAAAAGTTTTATGGTGTTTTGGGTATACAGAATCTCTTAGAAATGAACAGGGCATTGATTGCTAAGTGGTGCTTTCGTTTCAAGGACGACCCCACTGTCACAGGTCTTTGGAAGCAAATAATAAGCAAAATGTATAAAAGAAAAAAGATGTATTCACCATTTTCAAATGGTGTTGTCTCTGAGAAACACAACATTGAGTTAGGCTGTAAATACTTATCGTTGGAAATGTTTGGATATATTTTTTTGGAATGATAGATGTTTATGTGACTGTACACTGGCACACCTATATCCAACTTTGTTTGCAGCTTGCTATGAACAGGAGATTACTGTGGCTAAAGCTCTGGAACATGATAGTTTGAATTTTCCTATTTGAGTACAGGACGTTTTGTTCAGAGTGTTGGGCAGCATTGTGGAGAGATCACCCACAATTTGATTGTGATGTAGCTTTATGATATCTCCTCAAGGTATAAGTTAGAAATGGATGTGATATGAACTGAAGAGCAAGAAATGTGGCAATGGTAATACTTATTAAGTTACCAACTGATCATCTGTGAAAAGAAATTCAAAAATAGGATTTTCACAATGTCGTTGTTGACAATGCAACTAACTAGAACTGCCATGCTATGTATCTCTGTGTTGTAACTACTTCTAGATATATACGTATGCTGGGTACTAATTTAGAATATGAAACACTGCAATTGTTCCAAACAATTTTTTTGTACGAAAAGAAGCATCACAGTTTCACAGTACATACAAGTCAAACATAACCAAAGCATAACACTTCCACTATTCTACCCCCCAAAACACCAAAGAGAAAAGTGATCGGAGTGAAAAACTGCTATTGACTAGTAGGAATACGACTTGTATAGGCAAGCAAAGTGGAACGAGCAAAGGCTTTCTAGAGAGTAAAAAAAGGGAGTGAACAAAAGGGCGGCGGATGCACTATCAAGACAAGAAGGAACAACACAAACCATACTGAACTAAACCAGGTGATATGTGCATTAAGTCCCGAAAATGATAAACCTTGCAATTGATTGATTGAAGATCTTGGTCAACTTTGACATATTTACATATCTAGTGTAGCTGCTTTCTTCTCTAGCTTTCTAAGAGCTTCCACTAATTGTAAGGTTTTTTGAGGAACTAGAGCACGACAGCATTCATTTGAATGTTCTTATAAAACAATATTTATATTTATCATATCAATTTTTTACTAGAACTTCAGTTCTTTCACTTCGACACGTCTTCCATCAACAACTGATGATAAGTCAACTCAACATTTCCAGCTTAGCTGCCCCTTTTACTTGCGCATATCCACTCAGATGATGAAAAGTGGGCTATGGGAATCCTTGGATAGATCTTTTAAGCCGATGAAAAGAGGAAAATAGATTGAGTTGCAGGAGTAGTCATATTGATCTTCTTTGGCCTAGTTCAGTGTTGGCAATGTACCCTCCCCTCTTAGTCTTTTATCTTCTATCTTACTTATCGCTCCATTTATGTATTTTTAGCTATTACCCCCTGTCTCTGCTTCTTCTATATCTGATTCAACCTTAGCCGAGGACGAAAACGACTACGACGAAGAAAACGAATGAAGGCCGATTTCCTTTTGCCGGTGGTGGCTACCTCGACTCCAATAACAAAGAAGAACTGTCTCCCGTACTGCCAATCTAGACTAGACGAAGAAGTTTCGATAGCCTGCCCAATCCGAGTTCATCAGGGTAGTACTATCTTCCTGTGCCATCTTCCTAAACCTATCTTCCTGAGCGGGATTTCTCCTAGCCTTCATTGCATTGACTGAAGTCGCTTACGCTCTCGCGACTGTTCGCTTACGATCTGATCCTTCTTTCTGGATTTCTTCTATCACGGATGGTACGAGTTCGTAGTCCTTTGCCTCTGCTTCGCTCCCAAGTGACTTAAATGAAAAATGATTGACTTCCCTTCCACGCCCATCAATCAAGCATGAGCTGGAACGCTATTAAGCCATCGGCACAGATACATCAAAAGCAAAGGTCTATAATCTATACTGAGTAGGAGTCGGTGCATTGGATTTGATAGGAGCATATGTGGATACTGCTGATGTAGGATACCTTTTCATTTCTTCGAATATGTTTTCAACATCGAAAACAGTTTACGTAAAATTTGACTATTTTAAATAGAATAGGCTTTTTAGTAATCCTTAAGCTAATCTAAATTGAAACTCATTCCCTTGTTTTGACCTTTGACCGAGCAGCTCTTCCACTCATTTTATTAGCAATCAAACCTCTTCCCTGCTCTTGCACTGAGGTAAGCATTCAAATAGCAAAGCAAGGGAAAATGGTATGTACTTTGTGAATCCACATACAGAGAAAGCGGATGTGCCCTTATTAGCGCAGTTGCAAATAAAATATATAGCGCGTAGTTGCAAGGCTTTCTTTCGTGAGCTAGCTATGTTTGCTTCCTCTTTTCCTCTCTGTTCCGGATGTCAATCCAATCTCTGATTCAAGTCCAAAACTTCCTTGAATATAGCTCCTGTTGCTCTTCTCTGGCTAGGATCTCACTTATATGGCCTTTTTTTTTCTTTTCTTAAGCCTCAGGGTGTGTTAAAGTAATCTCATTAAGGAACTACGGCCTGTAAAAGAAATATCTATTATAAGACCAAATCCGGCTTTCCATGCGATATCTCCTTGCTAAAGGTCTATCTCTCATCTTTCAAGCTGGTTGAATGGATTATAGAAGGTACAAGATGTACTTCCATTCCTTTACCTATTCCTGTTTAGCTGCTTCTGTGCTTATGGAATAATCTGTGTTTGTTTAGCGGGCTTCTGTCATTCTCATTGGTTTCTTAAGTAAGATGTTTGCATAATCAATGATGTAGTAGTAATATTTTTTTTCCTATCTCTGCTTGGGAATCAGTGTCGGGTACATGGAAGACAGATATATGAAAGGGGAAAGTTTAGCGCATACACAGGTGAAGAATCAATAAACCTCATCTTGCGACTCATTAATCGCTGAATGGAAATTCAAATGCTGATCGCTGGTTGACTTGACTTCGGAACTTTCTTTTGGGGTGGTGACGTCTGAATAGGACTTCGGCAATGCGTCGATCTTGTCATGGGAGGAAAGGAGAGAAAGGTCGCTTGTAAGGGCTTGATAAAAAGACGGGCGGCGGCTCTACCTAGACCCCTTAGTTCAAATCCTAAGTCCCCTCATTTTAGCACTCATGTTGCTACATATTTACACTAATGGGCTAAACAGGCCGACGTGCCATAAGGGGCTTACGTGTCTAACGGGCCGGCCCAACACAGTTATATAATTTTAGGCCATCTTGTGGGCCGTCGCTCTGACAATGGGTTGGCCTGACACGACCCGAAATGAATTACATGTCGTGGTCCGAAATTAAATGGCCCGTGCCGCCCATTTTGCTGGCACTATTTGGGAGTTTGGGATGTGAAGCTCGCGGGCCGTGGCTGTTGTTCTGTCGTGATCTTATACAAGCTGGGCTGTCCGATTTCCACTCCAACCCGGTTTCACCCAACAGGCCGGATTTATTTATTTTTTAAAAAAAAAGGCCGGATTTCTTTCGGCCGATGAGTGGATGACTGAATCGAACACAGCCCTGCTGCTCAATCGCACTCTGCCTGACAGTCTCTTGGCAGTTGCAGCAAATGAAGGTTCAACAGTTCCCAAAAAAAAAATGAAGGTTCAAGTAGAGCATACATATATCGGTGGGGTGCGACCAGGCAAGCGCAAACGTGGATGATCCAAAGTTGTGGGCTTTGTTACATGATGGATATGGAGTCTCTTAATCATAATGCCTACTGGTGTGACAGCTCTGTAATGATTAGTGAAGCCTTAGAGGGTGCAGGTGGCCTCTAATCGCCTGGAGGTTCTTGAAAAAAAAGGGGGAATTCCTGCTGGCCTTAGTATTTTTTTCTTTGGAAAAATACTTTGTATGTCATTGAATTAAATTAAAACTCTTTGTATGCCATTCTCGACCATATGTCATTGATATAGCCGGTTCTATATGTCATTGAGACAACGATGGCATATGAAATATTAGAAGGGTTTTTAAGGTGGCATACAAGGGAACTCCCTTTCTTTTTAAGAAGCCACATAATTGTTGGATTCAAATATTCAACTTTGAAAGAATGGAAAAATGGAAAACGGATGCACATGGAACAAAAAGTGGATGCTTATGATTTCTTTGCATCTGGGCTGAAAAAACAAACATCAGGGTGATCACAGAGTTACTAAGAGAGAAAACTCCGCCCCCATGCCTATTTTATGGAATTTTGTCCCACGCAACTGTGTAAACAAACAATTGATGCAAAAGGACAACAGAGATAAGGATACACCTGCAAAACACGGTAAGCTGCTCGAAATACTGATCTCTCTTACAAAACGATCAACCTGTTCAGCCGGCTGCAACAGTTATTTCTTCAGCATCCGCTACAATATTTTCTTCTATTTTTACCAACAACGGTTATTAACAGCTGCAACGCAGCCTACCGAACAGGCTGATCAAACAGGTGAAGCGATCAAGAAACGGAAAGGATGAATCGCTCAGGGGGAAAAGGTAAAAAGGGCCAGCGTCCTATATTTTGTATTTTCTCGCCTATCTCCTAATTCAAAGTAATACAGAAAACCAACAATCCTAACCTGTAAAATTTAGTGCTGCAATCCCTGTTTCATTTACACTGTACGGATGAATTTACATTATGTTAGTATACAATGAAGTCGTCAGCGAAGAGAGTAGAGACACCCCACTGGATCGTGTCAGATCACTATCTGATCACCTTTCTTGGTCTTCTTTAAGAACTGTGAAGTGGAATTCAATCTGCAGCCGCTGATGCGGCGCGCCACCGCCCATGCCACCGGCGCCATTCTTCTCGATCTCCAGCTCCTCTCTGAGCGGGATGGCCGCCAAGAACCTCTTGATGAACTCCCTGCAGCACTCCTTCCCGGTGACGATGACCTCGTCCTTGTCCGCCGTGGCCATCTCCGACGTGGCGTCGAACCTGAGCATGTAGGCCTTGTCGCAGCCTTCGAAGAGCCTCTCGCCGAGCGTGTCGATCACGTAGTAGCAGTCGCTCTCCACCTTGAGCACGAAGAAGTGGTCGTTCCAGCTCACGATGTACACGTCGGCGCGGCCGTGGTCGCGACCGCCGCCGCTGATCTCGAGCCAGATGTCGTCGAACGACATGGCGCCGGACAGCGACGCGAAGCTCTCGGGCTGGAAGAAGCCGACGAAGGCCTTGTCGTGCTGCACGGCGATGGGCCGCGTCCCCGCCGCGAGGACGGTCTCCAGGTCGAAGTGCCGGTTCGGGAACTGCGCCATGTGCAGCTCGTCGTCGCAGAGCTTGCGCCACTCCGACGAGCCGTCACGGATGAGCGCGTCGAGCTCCGGCCGCGTGGGCATCGTCGGGTGCGTGGCGTGCAGCGACGCGGCCAGCACCGCCACCAGCGCTGTGCACGCGCTCTCGCCGCCGGCGCTGTCGTCGCGCTGGTCGATGGACGCGAAGAACACCGGCGTCTTCAGCTTCGTCTCCGCGTCCCGGCTCGTCAACTCGCGCGTCTCCCAGCACCCGGCCGGATCATCGTCCTGTACGGAAAAAAAATCGTCGCTCCGTCACACACCATTCATTTCATGCTGCCGTCACAAAATGCAAATGCATCATAATATAAGATCATCAACTCTGCATTTCCAGAAGCTCACCATGCACTTGATCGGCAGTTCTTGGGAGAGCGACTCAGTGCTCCTCCTGTCAAAGTCCCTGCTTCTCCTCATCCAAGGAAGGAACCGGCGCTTCGATGTCGACCCGGGCTCCGGGCTCGCGCCGCCACTAGAGCTGGCGCTGCTGAGGCTAATCGTGCTGCTGCTGCTGCTGATACTACTGCTGATACTGCTCACGCTGCTGCTGTCGGAGTTCCTCTTGCTACCAAACACGGCAGCCCTGCGTTCCTTTTCAGCCAGGTCAAGCAGCTGCTTCAGATCAAGAACATCATTATAAGCTACTTCCTCCATGCTCTTCCGGTGACTGCGCGATGTTGGCGGCAGGTTCGCCCTTGGCTTCTCCCTAAACGAGACCGTTCGTTCAACATTCGAGGGTGCGTTCATGTCCACGAGTTCCACGTTAACCTGAATCATCAACCACGAAGCTCCTATTAGCCAATTCAGCAATCACTGCTCAATTTTTCTTCTTTTGTGAACAAGCAAAAGCTTTTTGCGTGTCAAATTTACAGAGAGAGTCCCAAAATGCGAACACGTAAGCGCTAATCATTTCACAATCCAAATCCAAAGTAATTCCACCGAAAATGTAAATGGCCAACAATCAAAAGAGAAGGGTGGGGGAAAAGAAGAAGAAGAAGGAGATTTTACTTACATAAAGCATGGCGTCACTTGCCCACCCATCTTTCCTCACCCTGATGGGGACAACCACCAGGTGCTGCTGTTGCCGCTGCAGTTGCATCTCCCAGCAGCACTCCTCCAGGCTTATCATGGCTGTCCCGATCTCCTCTAGCTTCACTGGGTCTTTGCCCCTTCCTTGTTCTTGGAATCCCTGCATCGCAAAGCAATTCTTATTGTCAGGCTCGGTGGCAACAAGACTACGCATTCAGGAAAGGGACCCAAAAGATAGATGCCTTGATCGGTACTCTGATTCCACTGTTAAGTTTCCAGACTACCCCGAAATGGCAAAGGTTGATCACTCAAGGAATAGCATTCCCTGCCAGGTTTTGCTAGGATTACTTCTTTGGAGGGAACCTAAATATGCTTTGATTCCTATTTTGGTTCTGCCCATTATAGGTTCCATCATTCGATTGCCTTTGTAGATTGTTATATTAAGCTATTTTTTTATAACTTTTGCTGACTCCTTAGCCAAAATAAAACATTACTAACATTTTTAAAAAAAAAATAGAACTGGAACAGAACAGAAATGTCACAAGAAAACAAAACAAAAAAAAAAATCAAAATGGGATATCAACCCTGAAAAGAAAGGTTGAGCGAACAGGACCTCATGAAATGCGGCTTTAACTTATTTGAAAGCGAGGGGTACTGTTAACGCTTAACGCTCAGAATTAACATCATGAACAGATCTCGTCACCTAATTAAACAACTCGCATAACTGAAAGTCAAAGTAACCAGACCAATAGGACCAGACCACGTGGCCCCATCCCTGTTCCCGATTTCAAACACGCATTAAACTTTTGGACAAAAACGGTGCCACCCAAAGGTGATTACTTTTTCTACAACCCCCGCACTAGGATATGAATTACGGAGAGGGCATGCTTAGCCCAACCATTGACTTGTCCTCCCCGAATTGCTGACCGCTCCATGAGGAAAGCCAGGCATTGACCTGAAGCGTTCCAAGCTGCGGACGGTCACAAACTTCCAACAATTCACAGGAACTGGTATCCGCACATCTTACCCCCAATGTAACGCCAAAACGTTTCGAAACAAAAAATGTTATGCGAAAATATCAACGACAAGATTAATTTAAAAAGAATATTTTTTTTCCCAGAAAAAAAATAACTAAGCCATGTTTGATGACGCTGAAATGTAATTTTTAATCGGCTTAAGATCTGTAGCAGCAAAGCTAGTAGAACAAAAAGCAGATTACTATGAGACGAAGCTTGGTGATCGAATTGGTAGAAGAAATCAATCAATCAAGCTAAGGAGCAGTAGAAAGGAACAGAGCAGAGCAAGGCGCTTACATATAGGATGGCGAAGAAGACGCCGCGCTCGGGCCGCCCTCGCGCGCCGGCGGGCTCGACGTCGAGCCTGAATCGGTTGGCGTCGCGTCCCTCCCACCGCACGGTGCCGTCGGCGGCGACGGCCTCGACGGCGGTGACCCCGCGCGCCCACTTCCCCGTGAGCATGTGCGAGAGCGCCCCGCCCGGCGCGGGCCACTTGACCTTGACGGCCGCGGCGCCGGGCCACGCCGCGGGCAGGCCCTCGAGCCTGGCCGGGCCGACCCGCACGCCGCACCGCCGCGCGCCGGCCGGCGACTTCCTCGCCACCATCCCGGCCGCCGTGGCGTGTGTATGTATACGCGCCGCGCGCGGCTAGAGCACGAGCAGGCGATCTCCTCTCTCTTCCGGCAGCTGCTCCTGCGTCCCGGCGAGCGCGCGCGGCTGTTTCTTGGCGAGCAGAAGAGAGCACCACCGACGGCCTGGTGGTGGCGTCGGTTGCTTTCTTGGGCGTGTCGCTGGCGCTGTCCCGCTGCTGCTGTCCTGTCCGCGCTCTTCGCTGCTTGGCTGGCTTGGCTTCCCTCGGCTGGCTCCCTCCGTTAATTTCAACCGCCCCGAGGCGACACCAACACACAACAACAGGAGGAAGGCCGGAACCCTTTAATAGCCGCCCGCACGGGATCCGGCCGTGGGGGCCCGGGCGTCAGGGACACGGCCAGCGCAGCCGCGGAGATCGGATGTGGACGGGTGGTGGGGCCGGACAGCCCACCGTCACCAACCGCCGCGCCACGGACGGGGGCGCAGCTGCGCGCCACATGCAGCGGAGCGGAGGGGCGACACTAAACGCGGCGGGAAGCAGAGGAGGGCGCATCGCACATGCACGTTTTTTCTCCGCGCAATTAAGAAGCTCCTTTCTCTCTTTTTTTTTTCCGTTCCGATTGCGAGGTTTTATTAAGAAGCTGCTTAATTTCTTCCACGACATTATTGCTAGCTGCTGGTGCCGGTGCTGGTGGTTTCTCGTTCGTTCGTTCATTGAGATTTTGTTCTATTTTCCGCGGATTGTTAAACGTTCACATGGGAGACCACATGATCTCATGGAGTCTGGAGATGTTCTTG
The DNA here is from genome assembly GCA_007726485.1 of Eragrostis curvula. Lineage (NCBI taxonomy): Eukaryota > Viridiplantae > Streptophyta > Magnoliopsida > Poales > Poaceae > Eragrostis > Eragrostis curvula. Next base: position 8,240,355 of record RWGY01000026.1, on the reverse strand, counting down.
TAATCATGTTTTTTGTTTTCTCTCTCCCTTTTTCTTTTTCGGTGTCTCACTCCTTGTACGCGCAGCTGTTCTAGACCGTTTGACTTTGTGAGTTCCGGTCCGTGTCAAAGGTTAATTGCGGTATACTCTCTAGGGGGTGTTCGTTCCATGGGGTCTAAAATTTAGAGAGAATAATTTTATCATTAGAGTATTAAATAAAGTTTAATTACAAAACTAACTGCAGAACCCCTGGTCTAAATCGCGAGACGAATCTAACGAGAGTAGGTAAGCCGTGATTAGACGCTGGTTACTGTAACATTACTGTAGCATCATGTAACAAAATATAGATTAATTAGGCTCGTTAGATTCGTCTCGTAAAGGTGTACCTATCTGTAAAAAGATTTTGTCATTAAATTTTATTTAATACTCTTAAATAATAAAATTCTCTTTAATGTGACAGATCTAAATACTAAATGCTAAAGCAACGAACACCCCCCTACTCTCTAGTCAGGAAGTCACCGCTGGATAAGATGAAGAAAATCGAGGACACTAACTACTCGTGGCCACGAGTTAATTCGCAGTGTTTGCTAGCACTGATGACCACCCTCAGTGATTCAGTACGCACGAGCGACGACCAGACCATTTTGGTTTGTCTCTTCGGCGGCACAGAGCGATGGTGAGTCGTGGCGATGGATGGATGGATGGATGGAAGACAGACGATCGGTGTATGTGGAGCGCAAAAGGGCCTGTCGACGAGGGTACACAGAGACAGAAACAGGGAAGTGTTTGGTGTGAAAATTGTAACGCAAACGGTAAGGGAATCAGAATACACGGGAGTTCGAGATGGGATCAGTGATTACGGTTTTTGTTTGGTTGGTCCTTTGTAACGCATTGGAATGCTTTCGAGCGGTCGTGCAAGTCTGCAACTCCAGACGCCATAGCTTGAGGGCGGCCATGGCCGCCGTCCACTGTCGTCGTCGTCGGGGCACCTTGGCTCCTACCTGCATGGCTGCCGTCGAGGCGTTGACAGTCGGGTTCTCTTTGTCGTGACCCTCACGCACGCGCCGCCTCGTCGCCATGGCCTTCGCTGCCGCCGTCGCTGCGCCATCATCTTCCTCGTCGCCGGCGGAACACTTCGCGCTGCCGCCGCTGCCCCGTCGTCTTCCTCGTCGCCGGCGGAACACCTCGCGCCGCCGTCGCTGCGCCGTCGTCTTCCTCGTCGCCGGCGGAACACGTCGCGCCGCCGCCGCTGCGCCGTCGTCTTCCTCGTTGCCGGCAGAACACCTCGCGCCTCGCGCCGCCGTCTTCCTCGTCGCCGGCGGAACACCTAGCACCTCGCGCCGCCGTCTTCCTCGTCGCCGGTGGAACACCTCGCGCCGCCGTCGTCTTCCTCGTAGCCGGCGGAACACGTCACGCCGCCGCTGCGCCGTCGTCTTCCTGGTAGCGACGAAGCGGCGGCGGACTCGAAGACAAAGTTGTCGAGACCTAGCGGCGACGGGATGAAAACCGATTACACTCGTGGATGGAGGGATTCAGATTTGAATAGGCCTGTATCCGATTACGCCGTAACCGATTACAGTCCACGCTTAAACAAACACATTTAACGGTATCAGATACCTTCGGTAATCGGATTCCGTTACAAATGGACGAACCAAACACGTCGCAGAGTCGGTTAGGTGGTCGGAGTCTCGGTGGTTGCAGTGGTTCCTTCCTTCCCGATCGCCCAGCGACACGTACGTACGTACCCGCATACTAGTGTCCTCCGCGCGCGTACAAATACGCGAGTCAGTGACCGCGACTCCCCGTCCCATACTCTGGCTGCACAGTGGAAAGCGACCGGATCGGCCGGACTTGGAGTACGCTCGCTGCTGCACGACCACGGCAGCTCTGTCGGTCCAGTCCAGCTAGGCTGACCTGGCCTCGTTCCTCGTCGGCGCAGGTTAAGGTACGGCGCCAGAGATGATTAGGTCAAATGAGTCGTCACGATGCGATGCCCGTGTTGATTAGTAGTAGGAACGCGTCCGTTGGTGGGACGATGATTAGTTAACTAGCTAATCATTGAAATGATCGCGGAGGCTAGCTGAGCTTCGGCGCTAGCCTGGTCGTGTTGCGCGTCGGTCCGTGTGGAACCGTACGTCCCTACCTTTTTGATCTGGAAGAGTATTCCAGGACGACGGCGTGGTTGTGCGAAGATGCAAAGAGTTTGCTTTGTCGTGGCAATAACAATAATATGCATGACGACCCGGTTCCTGCAAATTTCCAATTCCTGATGAAGTGTCGGTTATGCATGTTTTAGTCTGGCCATCGATGGACCCAGCTGGCCGCGCATATATTGCCTGTAGCGCGCCGAGGAAATATTCCTTTTCCGGGAACTCGATTCCTGTATAACAGGCGAAAAAACAATTTGCTGACCGTGCATCCTGCTGCTGATCGCTATACAAGCAAGCAAAATAAACTTGCACGCGCGCGCGAGCAGTGGCGTGTGCGCACGAATAAGGAAACAGAAAACTTTAGGCCCTGTTCGTTTCTTTTAGCGCTAAATTTTAGAGGCCTCTAAACAAAGAGAATTTAGTACTAAATAAAATTTAATGACAAAAACTTTTTACAGATGGGTACATCTTTACGAAACGAATCTAATAAGCCTAATTAATCTATGTTTGCTACAGTCATGCTACAGTAATACTACAGTGACCATCATCTAATCATGACGTAATTACCCTCATTAGATTCGTCTCGCGAATTAGACCAAGGTTCCGTAGTTAGTTTTATAATTAAACTTTATTTAATATAATTTATCTAGAGTTTAGACCCCTCTAAAATTTAAACCTATGCCGAACACCTCCTTACTTACCGGCGACGTTCTGCGTGAAGTCGTCCACACGCCGGCGTGTTTGCGTCATATGTGTTCGTCGCACAAAGTTAACGAACAGCTTTTTCTTTCCTTTTCTGACGAGGTAGCATAGCAGCGTTCCTGTTTCTGAGCTGGCATTCTACGACGACGTACGACAGAGTCCAAAGTTCCAGAACGGCATGCAACGGGGGTACGTACAACTGAAGCATACGCGGCCAGCTGCGTGGGTAACTTAGCCGAGGGGAGCCTTCGGCGTCAAGCAAAGCAGAGGCTAATTCACGCGCGCCGCCCGGTTTCGCGCACGGAAGTTTCCACAACGAGGCCTGCGACAGATCGACGCGCCACGGCCAGCGGAAACTTGCCGTGCTTGCTTGGCATCGTCGCCAATCGCGCACGTGTGCTCACAGGCGCGTTACCCGGACGGCCGGCCAGTAGTCGTACGTGTGTTCCAGATGGAACTCGTAAAAAGTGAACAAGTCATCCGCCAGGTCCGCGACGCCACGGCACGCCGCCGTGATCCATTCCAGAGTCGCGGCGCTGCACGGCCGGTTACTTCGACACCACGCACGCACCGGCACGGCACGCCACGGGTTGCTTGCTTCGAGCCGGCCTTTGTTTCGTCTGAGATTTTTCCGCATCCTGTCGTCCTCGGCGGCCTTGACGTATCGGGAGACCGAACGAGCAAATCACAATTCAATTCACAGACGATGATGCCACATCTAGCTGCAGAAAACCGGGGCTTCATTACTTGTGGTCGAGGCTCATTGTGTTGTGGGCACCGGAAAAATCAAGCAAGATTTTGCAAGTGCGCCCCTGCCTAAGTTACCTAGTCGTCGTCATCATCATCGATCATAATCCCCGCCCGCTCGCTCGACCCGATTCGGCATATTCCAATCATCGCGGCATCACGTCATAATGCGATCTCGACGTCTCACACGCGATCTCGATCGATCGATCGTGCTCCAATCGGGTTTTCGCAGCTGAAAAACCATCATCAATCGCCGTCGAGCGTTTCTTGTGCTTCGAGAAGACGAGTCGAGTGATGCACGAGGTATCCATCCGTCTGTCACAATTGCCAGGCTGTAAGTGGTAAAATGGGCCTATCGGGCTTCCAGTTTCGGTGGTAACTCGGCCCGTGCAGCGCCTCTTTGTAAACTGCTCCGGCTTTGAGCCCCGGCCTTGCCTTCCACGGTCCTCCTTCCGCCGAATCGGTGGATTCCCTGTCCAGTCCTCGTAAAGAAACAGAGCTTCTCTGTCACTGACAGCAACGCAAAGCATATTCATACTCCTACACTACACAAGGATACGAGTATGGTATCTGGCCGGTACACGCACTTGTACACGCGGGGATCACGTATGGTATCTGTATCTCCCCAGGCGCCCACACCTGAATAAACATGCAGTACACGCACACAAGGGTACGAGTATGGCACAGCAGGTATCGCGTCGGCGGGCTCCGCGCCAAGGGCATGACGCGAAAGCAAAGCCATAGACAACGCGATGATGCGTGCGGTCCTTGTACGCCGATCGCGACGCGCCGCTTGTACGCTACGTGGCCGTCCGCTCGGCCTCGGCCAGCTAGCTACCCAAAGCCAAAAGAAACCTACAGTAACAAGAAGAGCAGGCCGGCCTCGTTCGTTCGCTCCCGGCACGCCCAACGCTCCGAGCCAAGACGCCGGCGCGTTCCCATCGGTTATCGCGTAGTACCAGAAGCCGCGACGGCGCACCAGAAGCCGCGACGGCGCCGTCGCGACTCGCGAGCTAGCTGTCGCACGTGCGGTGTCAGCTCGTTGCACTGGCAGCGTTTGTACGGGCCCGCCGTGTCGTCGCTCGCTCATCAGCAGCTCAGCTACGAGTATTCATTGGTGTCTGATAAACTTCTGGGGGAAATCATTGTAAGCCAGTTCTTTAAAGCAGTGAATGGCACGTCACCTAACAGGGGTTCACCCTCATGCTAAATTCGTCTGGCTTCACCCCTCGTTTATAACAAATACTGATAAAACTGCCAATTATTTGCTTAATTAACTAAATATTGTACTTAGCAAGGTTTGTCCTTATCTAACACTATATATAATGGAAGTCCTTATGTAAAGACACGGTGCATTTTCAGCACATAGGTTCAAGTTTAGCACCATATGCTTAAAGTGCGTAGTGAAGCCCTTAGACAATTAGCATCCATTTGAAAGTTAAAGAGAGCTCTTGTAGCTGTAGCCTGTAGACAGTCCTTAAGAAGCACATTGCTTATTTCATTCACACTATGAAACAAACAGAGCTGAGCAGAAACAAACAGGACCGAGTTGCCTGTTTATTTTTCCATTTGAGCTGAGCTATTTTGTGATCCTTAGCTGAAACAGGGCGTTAACAACTTAACATGCTCTCGTTCGTTGCGAGTGAACAGCAAAGTGAGTCACGTTGCAGACTGGAAGACATGCTTGATGGCCTACCCTACTCTCATTGATGGTAGACACAAGTGCAGAAGTGCAATAGTTTTCGGGTCCCATTCCCTCTTGTTGCATGGTCATGATGAACGATCAGGAGCCCTTCAGCCTTGAGCTACAGCATGGCAGGGGTGTTCAGCGCATAGGGGTCTAAATTTTAGAGGAGTCTAAACTTTAGATAAGCTATATTAAATAAAATTTAATTACAAAACTAACTACAGAACCCTGGTCTAATTCGCGAGACGAATCTAATGAGGGTAATTACGACATGATTAGAGGATGGTTACTGTAGCATTACTATAGCAAAACATAGATTAATTAGGCTCATTAGATTCGTCTCGTAAAGATGTACCCATCTGTAAAAAGGTTTTGTCATTAAACTTTATTTAGTACTAAATTTTTTTTGTTTAGAGGCCTCTAAAATTTAGGGCTAAAAGAAACGAACAATTGCAAACCTCCAGTGTTTACTGTATCTGCCATGCATCCTGAGCCCCGACAGACGCCGAGCGAGACGGAGTAACAACGCCTGACACGACACATTGAGAACACATCTAGTACTCCAGCTAGTTTCAAAAACATCTTCACTTTGAAAAACTTGGCACTTCACAACAACGTTGAAGTAGCAGATCACAAGTTTTCTGTAACATAAAACGGCCCAGCACCCACATTCTTTGCAACGTTCAGAGCATATGCACTTTTACTGGAATTTTCTTCCGCTCTGACCAAGAAAGCTTTCCGTAAATCTGAACCGCCTCAAATAATACTGGAGTACTTCGGCGTGTCACTTCCATTGAAATTTTGAGCATGCTACGGAGAAGTATAGTTTGCAATTGTGCGACCGTGCTCGTCGTGCTGGTAAAATTTTGAGCCCTCTGCTCCAATCCAGGCAGTATGTCTGGAGCCAGCAGATGCACTCATTGATTGACTGAAGCGCAAGCCGATAAAGCGGTCCTGAAACTTGCGATGAGATTCTGATACCTGGAGCAGAATCAATGCACTTTCAGTGTGGAGGTGAGGAATCCAATCAGTAAATTTTTTGCACAAGTTCAGGGCCAACCTGGAAGCAATCAAAAGGGCCACCACTTTGCAAGCCGCATGTCTACAGCAAAGAACAATCTCAGCGATTCAAAACTTTGCCACTACTAGCATGATGCATTGTGCATTGCAAGACCTTTTTCACCTCTGTAAAAGAACGAAGTTTTCAGCTCTGCTACTCCTCTCTCTGCGTGTCCTCTTTCCTTCCAATCAGGCCAAGGAAACAAGCTTGGAACCAGTCGTCGTAAAGAAAATTGTTGAAGTCCTTATTTTTCTGGGTGTTCAGTCAGATAAGAATTATTAGCACGTGATGCATAGATCGCTAGGTCTAGGGCCTTTGTTATCTGGGGGAAAATCTGTTCGTTGACCTAGATTTGCCACCGGCTTGTCTGTTTGTGGAAAAACATCAGCAGTTCAAGGAGGTCAAACAAGGCCAATCTTGTGTCCATGTCTGATTCCTGGCAGAATCTGTTGTGGTCATTAAGGACTAAGGACCACCAGTCGTTTACTTGGTAGTAGGAGCAAAATCATGTCATACGTTGGGCTTAAATTAGTTCCAAAAGTATGAGGATTGCATATTTAACTGCGAAGTATCTGCTGCAATGTCCTTGGTCCTGGAAATTACCAAGGCCTAACAATGACGTGCCCGTGGACCATTGTTAAGTGGTCTGAAATTTCAAGATGCTCCTGTACCACTAGCTGTACAAGTAGAATCACCTGTTTTGGTGAGCAAACAAAAATATTTAAGTCTCTTAGACGCTTGTTTGTAGCCTATTTTTCAATTGAATAACAATAGGGTGCACTCTCTGACATCAATAGTAGGGAGCAAAGAACGTGGTCAAACTGAAAATAACCACCGCAGAGTTCAGCACACAAATTTGAGCTTCCAGTTAACACAACATAATAATAAGGGGAGGCAAAGAATTTGGTAAATTATGCTTTTTTCCACCGGCAATCAACACCACGAAAACAAATCCACAACGTTTTTCCTACTCAAAGAACTATCTTACAGAGACATTGTCACTCACTGACAATGAAAACTGCCCCAAGATGGGGCAATCTGACAACAAGACGTTGAACAATCAGATCAGCAACACACATAAGACTCAACAATGCAGCATCAAGCCACTCAAGAATGTGGCAACACAATGCAGCACCAAGCCACTCAAGAATGTGGCAAGAAACCTAGGAAACACCCGAGCCTAAAGAGGATGTCGAAGTTGGCTTCATTTCAGCATAGAATTCCACCAGAACTCACAAGTCACACCTGAGAAACCTTCAACTCAGTACCAGTGGCTTTCCTATCCTCCGACTGCTTCAGCGGCGTCGTTTTCTGAGCATTGCAAGCCTTCTGCTTTGCCTTGATCGACTCTGTCATGCTCATGTAGTTGGGCCTTGGCCTGGCACAGTCCTCGGTCTTCTCCGATGCCACAAAGGTGGAGAACGATATAGGCGTGGATGCAAAACACGATGATGACGATGCAGAGCTCTCATCATTGTGCAATTCAGTGCTCAGAGATGAGATCGACTGAGCTTTGAACCGCTGATGGTGGGTGTGCGAGTGCGCTGCTCCAGGTGGTTTTGCGCAGACTCGTTTGCTGACATTGTTCTTGCGCACCTTCACTGAATTGGGTTCAGAGAAGTTTCCAAGAGCACCAAAAGAATCCTCGCAGTTCTTGGACAATCGGAGGTCCGGCGAGCTGGTGTTGGTCTGGTTGTGCTCCTCCATCAACCTGTTCTCCCACGGTCGCGCTGCCATCCACCTCTCCAGCCAGCTCCAGTTGCCATTGTTCTTCTCCAAATGCTGGTGCTTGAGCAGCATACCAGAGTGGTTGAGGAGGCCACTAGAAGTAAGCTTCGGTGGCTGCAGAACCGGCACAAAAAATGTTTACATCATTCAGATCAAAATCCAAAGATACTTTTTCATAATCAAGTGAAGACTTTTGAGAATTCATACATTGCATTTCGCCGCGCCATCAAGCTGCTGCGAATACGCATAGGCGATAGCACGCTCACGCTTGATCGCCCCTTCCTGCCGCTTCTGCAGTTTCACTCTCACTTCTTCCAGTGTTCCCTGACTGTCACACCATCCTTCCTGAAAAAAAAAAGCAGCAATGAGTTTGCATTGTCCCCCACAAATCAGGCATGAGTTTGCTACATCATCAATCAAGTAAGGAGATCGAAGGTCACTGAGTTGTAGAGGTTGGTAACCTCGGCTTCCCGGAGGATGTCCATCTGGGTGCGGCGCGCCTCAAGCAGCTTCTGCACGGCCTGGCCCTCGGTGGACATGCGCACGCGGCGTGCCCGGATGCGCGCCTGCACCCGCACCAGCGCCTGCATGCACCGCAGCGTCACCGCCGCCTGCTTCCGCACCTGCCGCCCACGCACGATCGCCTGCAGCCGCACCAGCCCCTTGAGCGCTCGCAGCGCCCGCCGAGCCTGCACCAATGCACACACGAATTCAGTGTCATCTATGTGAAGAACAGGATGGATCCGTCCGAGAAGAGATTGTGGGAAAATGAGTACCAAGAATCCGCGGAACGCGGTCTGGATGCGGATGGCGGCCCACTCCTGCCGGACAGCCATGAAGTCCCTCGCCGGGGCACGCGCGACGGTGACGGCGGCGGCGGCGAACGGGTCGGCCGCCGCGGCCACCGAGGAGGTGTCGTCGGAGGCCTCCGACGCCGCCGAGTGGTGGCTGCCTCTCGAGCCGCGCCACAGGGAGCCGTGGTCGCCGGAGGAGCTCCGCCACAGCTTCCACTTCCTCCCTTTGCCTCGCGCTCCTCCATGGAGAGGAGATGGGAGTTGCAGCTTGTCCTGAATACACGAGTCAGAGGGGGAAAATTTGAGATGAAAAAAATCCAAAAAAAAAAAATTCTTTGGCGAACTAGTAATGGGGAAAAAGCTCGGATTTTGAGCTGTATTTCTTGCGGAAAATCTCAGCTTTCCTAGGTACATTGAAGAAAAGGGGAAATTGTACTTGATTTGAAAACGGACGCAATGATTATTTGTCAGGGGGAAACTTTGAGCTAATCATAACGTAATCTTACTTCTGATTTCTGAACATTGTTGAGTAAAGAAATCAAGGTACTAGTTCGATTTTGGTGACACTTTGAGGGTCACTGAGGGTACAGGCGTTGCCATTTTGGGCAATCAATCTTGATGGTTTGTGCCGACCATCGAAAGGGAAATAACTTCACTCCAAAAAGAAAACAACAGATTGTAATAAATCTGTCCTGGAAAAATACCACCGAAGAAAAAAGTATGCACAAACCTAATCTTTTCCTAGCATACCAAATCAGTCCGGCAAAATAACCATCCAAAAAGGATAATAAAAAACGAACATTTCTTGACCAAGAACACCATTTGCATCACCTTGCAGTCTTCCTTCTCGGGCTTCTTGAGCCCTATCAGCGATTTCACCCACTTCCCGGACCCTCCCATCTCCCTTCTCGCCAAGAACAGCAGCAGCAGCAACCGGAAGCACGGGGAAGAACCAAGAAGTGGCGATAGACGCAACACGGAGAAGCGAGGCACCCAACACGGCAGCAGCAGCCTTTGCCAAGAACAAGACCAAAGACCACGAGCAACTGGTTGTAACAGGGGAAGTGTGAGAGAGAAGGGAAGAGAGAGGAGTGTGACAAGGAGGGGTGTGCGCGTGCGCTGCTTTGCAGTGGGAGACTGCGAGAGCGTTGGGGAACGGAGGCGAGTGAGAGAGAGGAGCTCGCAATTTGAAATTCGAAACGGAGGGAAGCGGTCAAGCGAGCGGCATATGCGTGCAAAAAGCCAGGGCGCAGTGGACAGGGACAGCTGCCGCGCCCATTACCACGATTGGTTACTCGCTAATCACTCACATATAAATACAAAAAAAAACAGCTCGGGATTCAAATTCTGCGTGCACAAGTAACTGCAAAATTTATGCGTTCAAGACGTAAATGTATTTGACGATACGGTTGGGGCTCGGAAGCAGCGCGAGAAGCAAAGGATCCTATGCCAAAATTTGTTTCAAGTTCAGGTCAGCAGCTGAGAGTTTCATATCGGCATCGGATTCTCTTTTTTACTGTGGGCCTTTCTTTACCCTTTGTCGTCGTCGGGCCTGATGGACGGCTGAAGCACGTTCATAGGAAAATCTTTTTTTTTTCTCTGCCAGTAAATTGTGTTCTCGTGTTTCGCTGCATCGGAAGCCGTGCGCGCCAGCAGCGGGAAGAACAGAGACTTGCAACTTTACGTGCTCACTTCTTGTTTTATTTTTGGGTCTTGGGAAAGCCCTGCGAGTGTTTGGGAGAGAGAGAAAAGATGGCTGGATTCGCGGTCCAGTCCATCAGATGACTGTGCTGACCCCGGCAACTTTTCCGGGCGGTTTGTGCAGAGTGTTTACGTTGCGTCTGCTGGGTTTGCTGATGCAAAAAGTTTGGGACGAGAGAGAGAGAGAGAGAGGGAGGGGTTTGGTTGGACCAACGAATGGGTCAAATAATTTCTTTCTTGTTTCTGGTTTGTTTTTGCATATCTTGTGAAGTTGTGATGGCCTACGTGGTCTGCTTGACTGTCCGTGTCTGTCAAGTGCACCAGAGTGCGTGGATAGGATTTGGATTACGTAAAACAGAAAGTGAGTGTGGAGATTGCCCTTTTGCACACAAAAGGAGAATAATCAATCAAAGTAGGGTCACCTTTGCAATCAACAGTTGGGTTCGAAATTAAACTGCGACTGACACTTACCGACTTACGGTGGGGCATGTGCTAGTGATTGCTAATGCTTGTGATTTAGAAGTTACCTCCATTCAGAAACAAATAGGCTTGTTGTGTTTCGTTAGAATGTGTCTTTGATCAACAATTAGGCCCCCTTTGGAACGCGGGATTTTTTCCTATTCCTGCGTTTTTCTTGTGAACAGTCAACTGATTCCTGTGAAATTCCTGTACAATTCCTGCGAAAATCCTGCGTTCCAAAGGGGGCCTTACTCTATTATGAACGGACACCCTTCCTAAAAAACAATGGAACATACCGGAGAGATTTTATGGAACGTCACTTTAAGAGTAGCATTTCAAATAGAGAGTATATATCTTTCCCTACTGACTTTTGAGCTGATTCAAGCAAAATAGAAAGAGGCACATACAACTGTATATCTTTGGTAGAGAATTTTAGGTCCTACATGGATGAACCAATTCAAGCAAAGATAGAAAGAGTCACTTGTCTTGGCTTTGGGGCAAAAAGAATAGAGGGAAAAAAAGGTGTAATGGTATTCTACCTCTTTGGAATGGCATTTCCTAAGGTTAAACATTAGTATATTTATTATTATCAGTAATATTCTGACGAAGGCTCTAATCTCCAATAAACCATATACAAGAGTAATACTAATATTTGAGCCATGTTTACTTACGGTTTCTATACCATGACAGGACTGAAAAAAGTTTCTAATATTTCGTTACAAATGATTAATTGTACCATGTACACCAAAATTTGACCACATACAAACCAGCCATTCATTACAAAAGATCAACTGTACCACATACAACGAATTTTAGTACCACAAAATTACGATTTTAATACACCGAAGGACCTAAAAAAAGCTCCTGATATACAGGGGTTCACATAGCTGTAAGTGTGTGTTCGATCTACCTCACAATGATTCTCGCATAGCCCCATGCTAAAGTAATCATCATCACAGAACCGGTAGAAAACCATCAACCGTTAGCACCTTCAGTTCACACCACATGCGAATATTTCCCAGCAGAAAAACAACACGGCATACTTGGCGGACCTACTGATCTGCCGCTCACAAAAACATGCAAGTACTTCCAAACAAATGCACACAAAAGTCTTTACTGCAAACTGACTTGCCACCATGTTTGCCTGATCTATGATCATCTCCCCATCTGCAGCACTTTGCTGGCGTTATTTGGGCATGATGGGCCCATCATCTTGAATCCAGCTTATCCTAATTTAATGATACAAATCTGTGACTCCCGTTTGAACAGATCCAACATTAACTACTGTATCCTGCCTACCTATGGGCATGTTTGATCCCTACTTACAGTACTATTTGCACGTGCACGTCAGACTATCAGTTCAAACTCATTCGAAATTGTCATATTTCGAAAATATTCTAGCAAATGGAGGCAGGCATGAGTTGACAAAGCTTGGTTGGTGCCTCAGAAAGAATAAAGGCCTCCGTTCAAAAGAAGGATGCAGCAAGCAAGAAAGGCTAAAAGAAAAAGAATGTGTTCTTGCCAATTGCATTCAGGAAAGAGAATCTCGAGATTTGAACATGGGATCAGCTTTATCCCAATTGGTGCTCACTGTCAAACAAGCACAAGAGCAGGTAGGGATTTGAAATTGAGCACTTAAACATGTCGCGTAATCTATCTTGAAGTACTCCATAACCATTCTTATCCGTTAACTGTACTGTCGTGTTTTGTTAGGGTCAGGATGAGGAATTCTGGGTTATAAACTTTTTATTTTCTTTCCAGGAACATGCTCATTAGATCATCTTTATCTTTCTTTTTTCTCCTTTTTGTTAGTAAAATGCAGGCCACTTAGAAGCTGTGGATCAGGCCTATAAAATTGTAAGTGTGTCATCTAGGTCCCAAAAAAATACCAAAACACTCATTTGACTATAAATTCCTACACTATCTCGCAGCAATCGTAAGAGTACTTCAACCTGATTTTATCTGTCTGATATACATTTGACATGCTGAGAGAGAGACTTCAAGCAGCAATTACAAAGTTTTTTGGGTCTTTTTTTTTTTGTCATAAGTTTTTTGAGTCTTGATGACCCTGAGAGAGGAAAAACAGTACATCCACACCATCATCTCGCTCTTGGAAAATAGAGTGTCCGATAAAATTTAGGATGTGAAAAGTGGGCGGGACTCTACTTGGGGCCCAGCCGCTTTTGACAGGCCTCCATGGCTTTTATATTTCGAATCCGCTTAAGTGGGCTGAGTACGCAGCCCCTCTTACGGAAATTGGGCTCGACCTTAACTCATCTTTTTTTGGGCTGGACTAATTGCTGTCCTGGATCGTGAAGGCCTTAATTAAGGCTACCCAAGAGAAAACACATTCCTGAACATGTGAAGTGTTTTTTGTGCTAGTGCTAAAGAACTTAAATATAAGAAGATAATTAGGGAAAAATATTTCGCATTGCTTTTTTAAGGAAAGGGCGAAACTTGTTAGTTTAAATCGGCACATCTTCACTGGTTTTGATTCTTCACAACCAGTTCTTGTGTCAAATAATATAGGCCGGGGAATTTCCTCCATTTTCACCATTCAACTGCACAAAAGAGCGGAAGAATAAACAACAGAGGGGCAGGGAACTTTCCTCCTCCTTTTTCATACAATCTTGCCCCCAAATCATCATTCGAAGACAAGCCAGTTAATTGCGACTATAGTACTAGTATGTATACCGATCTAGTTATACAGACTTACAAAGCATAATCGTCTTCATCAGTGGCCGGAACCGCATCATGCAAATTAATCAGAACGGCAACCGACGCCGCATACGAAAGGCGGCGGCCGGCGTCGTTGGTCATGGATCGAAGACGGCGGCGCCGCACTTGCACTTCCACCCGACGGGCTCGTAGTTGGCGCACTGCGGGCTGAGCTGCCCCTCCGCGGCGCCGGCGCGCACCTGCACGGCCGTGCACGGCGCGCAGCCGCCGCACTTGCGCTCGCAGAACGGCGGCCGGGATCCCAGCCTGCTCAGCTGCTGCTGCTCCTCCTCCTGCCCTCCTCCTCCTCTGCCGCCGACGATCTGATGAACGAGACACACCAGTGTGCATCAGCACTCAGCAGTGCACAGCAACATCTCTTCTCATGCAGGATTGATTACAGGAAAGCAGAGACGCTGCAATGGTTAGCGCAGGATCGCAGGGAGAGAGAGGCGAGAAAGAAATGCAGTACCAGTGACGAGTGCGAGTCCTCTCTGACATGCACCGGCTCCTGTCCACCTGTAGAGATCACTGGACACAGCTTCCTTCATCAGAAACGAAAATTGAAGGATCCTTGATCCCATTAGCTGCATCTTTAGCATTCAGCACCTCACCTTGGGACATGGTGTTCAGAAGAAGCATGAGGAAGAAGATGAACATCCAAGCAGCCCTGCGCTGCCTCCGCAGACGCCGACGAGCAGCTCCCCGCAACATCGCGAAACGCAGCTCCAGCAACAAACTGCAAAGGCCACTCATTGCTCTTCTTCGCAGCTGGTAGATGTCTTCCACTTGCGCTCTGCACTCCTAGGTTCAGAATTCAGAGATCCCTCTGCTCGTCTCGGCTCTCCCCCCTCTTCTCTTTCCAGGACCAAAAGGTTCCTCCTGCATGTGGCAAAGCGGCCAAGCAGATGCGTGCACTGCAATTGTCATCGTCGTAATGGTAATCGTTCGGTCAGGTCCCCCATGACCTGCCTGTCCATTGCTCGCCGTCTCAGAGAGTTCGGCTGTGCTGCGGCAGCGTCAAAAGGCTACGCGCTAGGGGAGGAGCGGGTTTGGGAAAGCGCGCAGGCTTTATCGGCCCCCCTAGGATGCCTGTGCGCAGCAGAAACTTGCATGGACTCGCCTCGCATTAACGTGAGCCGTGAGCCTCTGCTTCGGTTCCGTGCAGCGCGAGAGGCCATTTTCACTCTGCAACACGACAGGAGAAACAGTAGTACTAGCTCCAAGAGTTCTACTGTTCCATTCTTGATGCAGTACAAGGTAGTAAGAATAATGTTGTACAATTTTATTTTTTTACCAAAGTAAAACAGATGATGGTGACAGGGAAAGAGAGGTGTAATCTTCAGTGAGCTGCTGGTAGATCCTTCAGCAATTTGTGTAAACAGGTGCTCAGCAATGTAAAATAAGCAAGATGATTGTGACACATCAGAAACTCCACTCCGTCGATCACCAGAAATCAGAAGCCAAAAATTGGAAGGAATTAATTTTCATTTGGGCAGCAGTCAGCAAGCCACTGCATGCATCAACTCTATTTCAAATCCAATCATATTCAGATCTCCATATTACATACATCTAGAGAAGAATCGCTGGTGATAGTTACAAGGTTTTTTGCAGTTATAACTTGGAGGGCTGTAAGCACTGATTCTGTACAAGCTAAAATGGGCATAACTACAAGCTCCGAAAGGTCAGCTGATTGAGAATATCAGACGATGCTAGACAGTTGGAATTCTGAGGACACCAAACTTGAGGACAGTAGCTATCAAAATGGCGGGAACGGGACCAAAGGTCTCTCATCTCCTGGGTCGAACGGCTCCCATAGTTGTCGACGACGAGGATGAATGAATCGACCTGTTCAACTCCTCTTTGTCCTCGCTGAATGCCTTCTGCAGCACATCTTGCAAGTCGTTAAACCTCCTCTTCTTCTCGTTGGATGTGTCTCTTCCAAGGGAGACAAGCTCAATTTCATCATCCATGATCTTGTCAAGTACTCTTGAACAGCGTGGGAAGAAGCGTTTACCAAGCTCCACTGGTACATAAATTCAACTTACAATTAGTTCATATCCTAAACAAAAAAAAAGAGAGAAAATAGGAGTATTATCTACAGTCCTTTTAAGTGCTACCAGCTACAATTGCTTTTCAGACATGAGTTATCATTCTCAAAGAGCAGAAAAGAAAAAAGGACCATGATTAACAGGTTGATTCATTTACAAGGTATTCAATGGTGTAGTTATCCAGGCTGCAACATCTCACAATGAAGGGGCTGGAATAAGTTTTGTTTTTTCTAAAAAGACTGTAACTAAAAACTCGACCTGCCGGGGGAAGACCGGCCCCAACGGCATTTAATTAAGGAGAATAACCTCTCACGCAGGTCGAGAAAACCCCCGAACCCCCTCCCTGATCCTACACAGGGACTCAGCTGGCCGTTGTGAGCTCCGGCGCGAGTCTTTACCATGTGCTTTGACCCAGGGAGGACGAGGGGATTTTTTTACTCTGCACTGCAGCGTGGCATATCTCAGCCACATGTGCTACAGTGCGAGCGCGGTACCGCGCGCAGGTGCCGCGGCGGGGGATCGAACCCCGGTGGACAGGGCAAACGCCCCGGAGCCCTCTGGCTCTGACCAGTCGGGCTGCCCCCGCGTTGGCTTTCTAAAAAGACTGTAATAATCCACCTGAACAAGTATATCTAAATATAGATCATACAAAGGGTGTTTTTTTACTACGCAACAGAAGGGGCAGAAGTTCCCCATATAAAGGGTTTTTTGTTAAATAAACACAATATGTGTCACCTGTTTTTGAGAGGGCTCTCATACGAGCTAAGTGTTCTTCCTTCATTATGAAAGGAGTATCATTTAGATCATTCAGACGTATCTCAGAAGGTGGATTTCCATTGGAACCAAGGGTGAATTCCAAAGTTCCATCCACTTGCGCAATGTCCATCGCTACTCTTGCCTCCATGGGAAACATTATCCTCGCCAAAGCAACTGTTGAACATACAAAATAATGATGTGAAGGCATAACTTTTATGAAATTGAAGTTCAGAACACTAATTATTTAGTTAATAGCTTATAATGAACAGTGATTTAAGTCCGATTTTACTCATCTTGGAAACTTGAGATTACCTCGGTTTTCAAGATACAGCAACTTTCCGCGCAGACTGTCCCCTGCCAGTGCAAGAGAAACCGATGCTTCTCCGAGTTGTGGATCTCTTCTCTCAGCTTGCTCTAGTATCTCAATACATAACTTGTCTTTAGGAGAAGGTTTCCCATCCTCAGTAAGCCCAAAGTAATCCCCATGTTTTGTAAGTCTCTTAGAGATATGTACTGCTTTTCTGTAATCAAATGTAAGATCCGATGCCCGAGCTCCCTTGGTCAAAAGTGAAACAATGATTTTAGGTTCCCTTCTCATTGCAGCGATATGGAGAACTGTATAACCTCTTGGGTTCCTATGATTAACATCTGCGAGTGCAAGATCCAGGAGCTCTGTTGTAATTTTTGAATCACAATGTTCAACAGCATAGTGCAATGCATATGCGTCGTCAAGATTTGTCTTCCCTTCCTTGAGAAGCATTCGGACTAGCTCCACGTCATCGGAGTCGATGGCTCTGTGTATCCTTCTCACATGTATGTTAGGAAAGCCCTTGTCTTCAGGTGAAACTAATCCGAGACTAAGCCGTGTATCAACAATTTGCTTGATAACATCTGGAGGCAATGCTTTCTCAAGAGTAATCATATCAAGGTTCGACTGAACAACAATATCAAGGCATCTCTCGAGCAGTTTTGTGCAAGATTTCTTGCATAAGTTTGCAACAGATAAGATCAATGGAAGATTATCCACTTCAACCTTATCAAGGACATCAAGGAGACGCCGCTGCATGGAAGAGCCGAGAACTGTTTGACTTAGTAATGGATTCTTTATTGTGAAATATTGTATGACATCATGAATTCTTGAATTAGAACTAAGCAAGGTATTAAAAAAGTCTCACTGATCTAACTGCGAATTCATGAAATAGAACATACCGTTAAAAATATTAGAATGTAAAAACAACTCCAAACTACCTCTAGAATTTACAGAATTTCTTTTGAAAAGTACTGTTAGAAATGTAGATAGTGGATAAGATGGATCGGTAATAGAAGAATCAAAACTGTGTAGCATGCTTGTATGCAAATTACACTGGGCAATATTCCAATGCTTAGCACATGCAGACCCTCTTAGTCACAAATCAGGCAGACATTAGAGTGGTGAGGTGAGAGTAAAGGCGCTAGAATCCCCCTTTCAAAAATAAAATCCTAATGGTTCTAATCAAAATCAGGAGTTGATCACAAATCTGCGTATGGGCATTAATGGCCTTATATGTTTCAATACCTGTGGAACTTTCTTCAGAGCAGAGTGAAGAAGCTCACCTCATACATAATGGAATAGCAACGAAAAAATTAATGCAAAGCAGCAATGGTAATTCAAAAATAAATACAGAATAGTTCCTGACTTGCAGTTTCGTTGCATGTCTCAGCAATTTATTTCATTTTTTTAGAAATATAATCATTCCCTTTTTTTAGCTAAAAATAAACTAAATATTGTCTTAACGCAATCAATTAAAAACCGGAGTATTTTATTGAGGTTGTTGAACTACATGTTCACTTATCAGCACTTCATGATCTGACACTGTACTTTACCTGTTTTAAGCACGATAAAATTTGAATTGGAATAAGTGTATTGGTTTGTTTTCACTCATTGGTATCCACGCAGCCTAGAACCGATAGTGCATAATTCGAGCTTTTTCTACCAGATGCTTTAGAAAGGAACTTCCTTTTGTTGATGGCAAAAACAGAGTACAACTTTACTATTTCAGCACTGTATCTGTATAAACTTGCGGTACAACTGACCATTGGCCTATCACTGTGCAAATGATCATGAAAAGGACTGGGCCATTACCAAGTAAAGTACTCCTACAAGCAAGTATACCAGACAGTATTGGATCCATTGTACTTGGATTAACAGAATTGGATTAACAGAACAGGGCAAATATACCTTTTGTTTCTAGAGCAGCTTTCAACAAATCGGAGGTACAATGAATATAACTGTTATCTTTGTGCCATATTTGGAAAGGGAGGACGCAGCCGGAATCTGATAGAAACGGTTCGATTTCCGCAGGAACAGGGAATTATTTCAGAGGCTTTAGCTCGAGCACACGTGCAAACAGTTGACAACAACAAACAATTTCTACTTGTCCTGTTATGCTACATCGAAAGCTTCACAGTTACTGTACAAGCGGCATTGCAACAGACAAGCTGCAGCGGTGATCATTAACACTATTTCCAGAATGCCGTGAAAGGAAATCCTTCTTACGATTCATGAATTGCATAAGGTAGATGATCTGATCTCATTTCTCATTGAACGCAAACATTAACAAGTGCAACAAAGCAACAGAATAATCTTTGAAACCCAACTGAACAAAGGAAGAAAAAAAAAAAGCATCAAGAAGCTCGGGCCAACGAGACATCTTGGCGGCGCGCGCGGTGTGAGAGAGAGAGGAGAGGGAGGGAGAGTGAGGAGGCCGACCTGGAACATGTTGGTGAGCTCGCCGACCTGGAAGGTGCAGGCGGCGAAGAGGACCTGCGCCATGAACGCGACGGCGGGGCGGCACCCGACGTGCGCGCAGCCGTCGTCGTCGACGCAGACGCACGCGGCCTTGGGCAGGTCGCCGAAGCGGCCGCAGTAGAGGTACTCGATCACCAGCTGCAGCGCCTCGTGCCCGACCTCCACCTCCTCGCCGAGCAGCTCCCGGAGCTCCACCGCCTTGTTATCGTCGCCGCCCTCCGCTCCGCCGCCGCCGCCGCGGCGCGCGAAGAAGTCGCGCAGGAAGGGGCTGCGCGCGCAGAGCACGCACCGGTGCACGCGAAGCTCGGGCGCGCCGGGCGCCGCGACGATGCGCGCGTCGGAGAGGAAGCCGAAGTCTTCGGGGCGGCGGAACGCGGCGGCGAGGTTGTCGGAGAGGCGGCGCAGCGCCTGCACGTCGGCGGCGTCCGCCGCCGCGTCGCCCGCGCCATCGACGGAGACGCTGTCGGAGTCCGAGAACGCGACGGCGGTGAGCTGGCTGTCCATTGGCTCCATTGCCGCGGCCAACCCGCCGAGGTGGTGGGAAGGGAAGGCGAAGCGAGGGAAGGGCCGTCGCGTCGAGTTGAGCCGGGAAGGAGGAAAGGGCGCACGGAAAGGGATGGAAGGATTTTAAGGCATTAGTAAACGGCGCGAGTGAGGTGGCAGGAGGATAATCTTCCCGTTTGGCCCCTTCCTCCGACGATGTTTTGCAGGAACATCCAGTAGTTGACCGTCGTAATGTTTGTCATTTTCTGCTGTACTAAAGCCCAATGAAGCCAAGCACGCATGTCTATCCATTAACCCGTTGTTGTCGGACGGTACTGTCGACTTTAAGTTTTCCCTCTCAAAAAGTTCGTACGTCCCGCTCCCAAGTTGAGCTAGGTTATACAACACCTTAATTAGTTAAAAAAAAAGTGTCTCATACAGCACAAATAGAGAAGATGCTAATTAAACGATCTGTAAGTTTCATTTTTATTGGGCATCCTATTTGTAGTGAAGAATGCCGTTGAAGCATAGGAGTAAGACGAATGTGGAAAAGATCACAAAGTGCTGCAAATGGCTGAAGGGTTTGATTGTTTAGACGATATATTTTTAGGTCTCACGGCTCCTAATTTTCAAACGTCTAGAACCTCAAAGCTGCTCGTTCAACCATGTGAACTCAACTCACTGCCCCGATAAGCTTATTCGGTTATGGATTAGGGTAAATGGAAGGCTCTGGGTGTGTCCCCCAAGCTTAAAAGAGATCTTGTGAGGTGGCGGGCACGACGAAGGCCGCCAACTAAGGAACGAAGCTGGGCTTCGTCGACTGCGGGTGGCGAAGGATGGGCAGTGGGCAACATTGGCAGCGGCAGCGGTGAGCTCAAAAGCAACCAGTGATGGGTAGGCCGGCAAATGGGAGGGGAGCTCGTCGATGTCGTGTCATGTTGAGAACTGGAGCTCGAGGAAGATGATTGAAGATGAGAGACACAGTCTGGACCATTAGATTTTGAGTGGATCGTTGTCCTTCCTAACCCAAAACAAACTATATTTTTGGGTGATAAGGAATAGTGACTTCCTTTTTTATAGTGTGATGACATTCTCCATTGTGCCGAGTGGTTATTTGCAATTTATTTCGATACTATAGGTTCATGACAGTCGTAATAATGAATAACTATATGGATTGATCGATGTTGATGCTGAAACATTGAACATATTCTCTTTTCTTAATAAAATAGAGAAGGGGTGGAGAGACCCTCTGACTAATTAAAATTGCTACACATTCACACTTTATGCTTTCCGTCGAGATCACATTCGCCGGGACTTGAAGGACGAAACGGCAAAGTAGAAGCACAAGCTCCATGTGAAAGCGACAAGAGCAGGGCTTTGCACCGGGACATGGGGAGATGCAGCAGGTTGAAGGCAAAAGGCGTAGCCGCGTAGGAAGCGAGGAAGATAAGCTCTGCTTCCTCACCAACGTAAACACCAAGTTTGCTTGTTTATTGCCTTCTTGCTGGGCGGTTCCGATCTGGACGTATCCTAGCCTACTCAACTAGGAAGTGGCAACGGCAGGCCAGTGTGCGGCTGGACCCCCACACCTAAACTAAACGAGTGCTCGCACAGTGCCCGACGTGGTTTACTCGAAACAAGGCAGGTCGCTAAGAGATACGCCTGGCCTAATCCTAGATTCAGCCCACTGTTTTGAGCTCGGAGCTTCATTATTATTCTACTAGTGACACGGCACGGCAGCACGTCGGCGCGACCGCGGACCACGACGACCCAGCTGGCCTGCATTTGCCTCTTCCGGCATGGCTAAACGCATAGCCTCCTTTGATGCATCAACCACCACCACGTACGGGTAAAGCACTAGTTAACCATTCTGTTGAGCTTTGAGTCTTTGACAGGGACAGTTCAAGCGATTATCCAATGGTGCCTGCAGGGACCACTTTGACTAATAAATTCACGAGATTTTCAGTCCTAGTTGAATCTTGTGGTACTAGCATGCAGCGTGTGTGCATTCGCGCCCGGTTTGGTTGGTCTCACATCAATCTTGTCTTCTTCTTTTTTCGTTTTATTAAACAGTGCTTTAATTTGTGGCCCTTTTCTTCTAAGCTGTTGGATTGCATCAGATTGGCGTATATTGAGTAGTATTATGAGGTCCTGTTTAGAACGCAAGAATTTTACAAAAATTTCATAGAAAACGGTTCAATTCCCGCAGGAATTCTCCATTCCAAACGGGGCCTGACTCTTAATCCATGTCGAGCTGAGTTGGCTTGCACAGAGTACGTGCCCTCTCTGTCTCTCGGGCACGACCTTGCCGTTTCAGCTTGTTGGCCCGCCTGCTGTGAAGCGTTTAGCCCAACCGTCACTCCCCCCACCGTCATTGTCTGGTGGACCC
The DNA here is from genome assembly GCA_007726485.1 of Eragrostis curvula. Classification (NCBI taxonomy): domain Eukaryota; kingdom Viridiplantae; phylum Streptophyta; class Magnoliopsida; order Poales; family Poaceae; genus Eragrostis; species Eragrostis curvula. Next base: position 8,218,163 of record RWGY01000026.1, on the reverse strand, counting down.
CAATACCGACGCTGATATCTGTTCACTCCAATTTGCTTGTAGCTGAAGCCTGAAGTGACAGTCGTGCTGATGGATGATTCTCCCAACCATTCCTGGCAAGCGGCAACGGCTGAAACCATGGCCACGTGTCGACGTGCTTTACATCTAGTACTATAACACAACGACCCAACGTTAGAGGACGTGTTGGCACCATATGCATGCATATTAGAGCCAGAAAGATAGCTTTCAAGTTTTCAGCCGCGGACGGAAACACGGTCGATGCACGGTCAACACACGGTCCTGCCCCGGTCGATCGGCTACGCGAGGAGGAACCAGTGGTGATCAACGCGCGTTTACTCCAATTTTGGCCAGAATCTACGAGTGATCGATCAGCGCGGGTGAGTACATGTAGATCAGCTAGAGCTTTATGAGGCCGTATGTAATGGCCGAGTCAAAGTCAGCGTCAACAAGAACAGAGACGTGCTTTGTTGATCTGACTAGGCACCACTCGTGTGTGCGGTTATAATAATACGATGCTGATTCTTGCTAGTCTCACCTGTACCGGACGGGCGGCCGGGCCGGTCTCCGTCTTTCCAGGTGGAACGGAGCGGCATCGATGCTGGGTTCGAGACGGTGAGCCGCACCTGACCCTCATTCGCAGCTTCACTCTGAACTGAACTATTACAGCTGCAACCTGTAACGACACCATGTGAAGGAAATTCTCGAGCCAGTCAACTGCTACGCTGTTCTTAAGCAGGATTTCCAAGCAAGTATGGTGTACAGTTCCCAGTTGTCACCGGGCACTTGACGAACGAGGCGCTGATGCGCACCGGCGCCTACCCCGCACGTGGGTGACAATTGGTAAAGTGCCTTGATCGGCTCCAGGCGCGATAGAAAACTCTCTGACGAGCGATAGAAAACGGCCAACTGGTTTGGGTATGCCCCTTGTGGTCTAATATTTATGAACATATTCGGATGGACGCTATCCACTCAAATTTACCTGTTAAAGTATCTGACTTATGGTTGAACAATCCTAAAAGGTGGAACCTTAACCTTTTAAATTCCATTTTCGATGCACAATTTGTCAATACTGTCTTGCAAGTTCCACTCACTCAAACAGATGGGCAAGACATACTGGTCTGGAAGCCAAATAAAACAGGTAAATAGACTGCACAGAGTGCTTATAAGCTCATCCACGGGAACAAAATTGCAAATGTGGTAAGTTCTATTAATCTTTCCCCTGAAGCTAAGCATGTTATCGACCTCTCTTGGAAAAACAAGAAAATCATTCCGAGAGTGCAAATGTTCATCTGGAGGTTAATGACCAAAAATATTGCTTCAGCTAAGCGAGTGAACAGGAGAATGAAAAATGTCTCTTCTTTATGTGCGAGATGTAATGCAATTGAAAACGATGAACACTTATTTTTTCACTGCAGCTTTTCTAGAGCTGTGTGGTTTTCCTCTCCTTTAAGTATTAGGACTGATCAGCTTCAAGGTTCCTGTGCTCACATCCTCTACTATATTTTCAATAATATATCTTCTTCAGAGGATATTGACCTTGCTTGTTACATTCTCTGGTTCATATGGAAATCCAGAAATGATTACAGATTTCAAAACAAGCATGGTTCTGCTCTTTCTGTTATTTTTCAGGCAAAAGCGGCTCAAAAGGCGCAATATGAAGCTTTCAATATTAATGAAGATTCACAAATCAGTGAAAATGGAAGTCAAGCTGTATCCCATCAAAAAAGCATGTCATCTACATCTTTCTGTGAATGCAGGTCTGATGCATCCTTTTCTAATAACGGACAAGCTGGTCTTGGAGTTTACTTCAGTAATTTTGAACAAGGATCCAATTGGTCTTTGCACATTCAAGCAAAAACAAATTTGGCATGCTCTGCAATTCATGCTGAAGCCTTGAGCATACTTTTGGGAATGTCAGTGGCACATGAGTTGCAAGTCAAGAATTGCACTTTTCTTTCGGATTGCTTGTCTCTGGTTAGCGTGTTGCAGGATCCAGAACAGAGTTTCCCGGACTGGAGGATCATTCATGCAGTCATGGACATGAGGCATCTTCTGAACCAGATGGAAGGCTACACTGCTCACATCCCTAGAGAAAATAACATAGTAGCTCACGTCCTAGCTACTTCTGTTCTTAATCAAGATGATACAAATGCTACTTTTAATTGCTCAAACTTTAGGCACAATGAAGGCTGCCCGTTAAAGATTAATCTGTGTAATCTGCCTTCTTGGGCCAAAGTTTGTATTGTCTCATGCATTTAAGTAATACAAGCCCTTTAAGGGCGTTCATCCTTCAAAAAAAAAAAAAAAAAAAAAAAAAAAAAAAAAACTGGTTTGGGTAGTTTACGGTATGGTCCCTGTGGTCTTTTGTTTTCAAAGCCGCACCCATGCTAGTGACACGTGAGCGACGAGAGCAAACCGCCGTGACCCGATCCGCTGTTTTCGGGCGACGACAAAGATGGCCTTGCTTGCTCGCGTCCCATGATATCTCTGCTCAACTCGCACGAAATGAAAAGAAAAGAAAACTCGCTCGCAGTTCGTACTTTGTTTCGTCATTCGGATCAGTTGAATTGGCTTCTTCGAGCTTGTGGGTCACCACTGCTCCAGGAAACAATTAAACAAGGTCACCACGTACACGTACACGGTCACACGTACGGTAGGCTCTCCATTGCCGTCGTCTTAGCGTCATCTTGTTCCCAATGTTTCAACGGCAATGCTCAAATCAGCGAGATTAAGTAGAGTATATCCTATATCACAGAATTCCTGATGTAATAACTAATGGACCGGAATGGCAACTTGCAGTGCGTAGCTCAGCTCCTGCGCCTCACCCGCCGCTTCTTTAGGCGGGGCGGCGGTGTCTCTGAAAACAGTGGATCGGGTCACGGCGAGAAATTGTGGGGAGAGGCCGAGAGGAATTATGGGCCGTTGCTCGAAAGTTCAGAATGGGCTAGACCTAAAGGTTTTGGCAAAATTTGCTCACGGACACTCTTCAATGTTGGCATTTACTAGTAGACACTACTCAAGTTTGGATTTGCCAATAGACACTATTTAGTTGTGGTAATTAGCTAATGGACACTCAAGATATTAGTATATGACTTTTCTTGCATAGAAAAGAAAAAGGATTCTGCAAATGACCAAAGTGTCCTTGCAACAATGTTAGCACATCTGACCACATAATCATATTTCATTGTTAATAACAAGTCAAATGCATTATTAAATAGTTTAAATTTTAATAACTTATTAGGAAGTATTATCTTTTCACAAGCCTTATTAATTTGCGAGTAACAAGCCTTATTAATTAATTGTACCATGACAAATTCATATTGTCAACTTAACATCTGATTTCTAAGACAATAAAAGTAATGTGTTGAACAGTTATATACTTGCAAAAAAACAAATCAGCCATATACCAATATTTGCCACACATCACCGTTTCATAAGGTGCGTCTTTGTCCAGCTCAGTTGAGTAAACAGGGGTAGTATGGTCATTTGCAAAATTCTCTCTCGCCCATATTCCAGATAATTATTATTTTAATGTTTTTAGTGTCTTTTAGCTAATAACCACATTTCTATAGTGTCTATGGGCAAAACCAACACTGAGTAGTGTGCTAGAGCAAATACCAACAATGAAGAGTGTCTATGAGCAAATTTTGCCAAAGGCTTTTGACACGGCTTCTCGAGAACGTCCAGGAAAGCAGCGAAGAGCGGGAGGCGCTCGCCTCCGCCCTGTTCAACGCCAGGTCGTCCCCCGCCCACCCTCCACCACCCGCGAGAGCCTGCGACTGCTCGGTCCAGCAGCGGCCCATCAAAACCGAAACCCATAGGATGGTCTTCTACCTCCGATCGTTGCCTGAAACAATGCAGAAACGCACGATGCAGGCAGACGCCACCGGTGAGCGTCAGTGAGGGCCTCTGTGCCACCATCCCCGCCGAAATTGCTCCAGAAAATGAAATGTTCCAGGAAAAAGGGATTCATCCAGAAGAAATTTAGATTGTTCCAGAAGAAAAACAGAATTGTTCCAACCAACGGATGCAAATGTTCCATCTGTTCTTAGGGATTGTTCTACTCCATACCTCCTCCGAATGTTCCAACACACAATAGGAAATGTTCTACCTCATGTCTTCAAATGTTCTAAGGTTTGCTACGGATTGTTCTGGTCATATGACACCTTTGTTCCAGCAAAAATCCTCACCTGGATCCACGATGGTGTGCGAAGCTGTGGGGAAGCAGAAAGATGGCGGCGGCGCATGGGTCCAGAGCACGGTGCGGCGGTGGCGCGTCGCGGATGAAGGCGCGGCTGCCTGCGTGAAGGAGCAGCACGGGGCTGGCGTAGGCCGCAAGGGACGCCCGGCGCGGCGGTGCGCGGCCAGCGGCGACTCGGCAAGGCAGCGGCGACACAGCGGCTGGCAGTGAAGGCGACGTCGGGCGCGGGTGGGAGGTGGGCGGAGGGCGACTTCTTGTTGCGGTGGGCGGAGGCAATGGATTCCGGCGAAGAGCGGCCTAGTAATCTCCCATACAGCTCGGAGCTAAGCAGATTTATTGTGGAGTACTTATTACTTATAAGGTGGGCATCCTTTAAGATAGTAATCTGACATGCATTTCATGTTTGGTGAAGATATTATTCTCATCTCAAGGGCCCCTCATTTTGGATTCAGTACAGAGCGGCGATACACGAACGTGCAGAACCATCTCTGCAGTCACATCATGCATCGAGCCAAAGGGATGGCCACAATGCCAGACGCAGTAAGGGGTCCTTTGGAATGGAGGAAAAATGCAGGATTTCTGGAGGATTCCATTCCTATGGAATTTTTCCTATACCTATCCTTTGGTTCACAGGAAAGACAAAGGAAAATTTCCATAGGAAAGCATTCCTGAGGTCAATTTCACAGGAAAAGAAGCAAGAGCTCAGACCTCTTGGAAAGTTTCCTGGCGCGAAATGAAGGCGCTCGCGCGTGCTACGTTGCCAGCTCGAGTTGGCGCTTCGTTCCCGCACCTCCAGTCCATCGCCGTCCCTTCCTCGCTGCCGGTCGCCGGATCCTCGTCGCCCCAGCCTCCTCTGCCCCTCCCCGCGCTCCCTGCTGATCCGGCCCTCCCTGGCTTGTGCGTCAACGTCGCGCCGTGTGCCGGGCCTCCGCGAGGTCGACGTTGCCGATCATCCAGCTCCGGCGCCGATCGACTTCCGAGTTCGGCTTCCCAAGGCCCGTGACCAGACTGTCTCGTTGCCGACACATGCGGGTGCAACTTCTCGAGTGGGCGGGTGCGGCCTGCGCTGGCGAGCAAGCGAGGGTCGGGGCAAGCGGTGGGCGCGGCGAGGATGAACGAGGGCCGCGTGAACGAATGTCGAATGTACAGCTGTGAGCTAGTCCCTTCCGGGGAGAAGACGCCAATCCTTGCAAGATGCAGCTGCCAACAGCGATCACTACGACGTGCGAGTCTGTGGCTTTGTTGGCGTTCTGCCATGTAGTTTCATTGTTCGTTCCCGTCTCTTGCGCCATGCTTAGTGAGCAGAGCAGGTGAGAGTTTAAGATGGGCTAGTTATCTAGCGCTTGTTGAGCTCTTACGATGAAGAACGCAAGGAGCATGAAAGTTTAAAATGAGTTAGTTATCTAGCGCATGTTGAGCTCTTACGATGAAGAACGCAAGAAGCACAAGGATATATCTGGATATGAAGAGACACTAGTGCTTTCTGATGCCGAACAGCCAGATGTTCAAATTCAAAGCAAGGCAACAAGCCAACAAGTGATACACAAGTATGAGATTCCTGTGTATTTCCTATGGTGCTGCCAAAGGGTTTCTTTTCTCCATTCCTGTGTTTTCAATTCCCATAGGATTAGAAAAGCATGCCACTTCAATTCCTATGTTTTTCCTGTTCCTGCGTTTTTCCTATCCTGCGTTCCAAAGGAGCCCTAAACGTTGACCGTTAAAACTGAGACAACCCTTGTACAATTATAACTCCATCGATAAAGGCACGATTAGGCTGACAGGGCTGCGCGTGCAATCCACAAACTAGTGGCATCACTACAATGTGGCTGATCTCTTTAATTTCTGTCAGCCGGTATTCTCTTCCAAAAAAAAAAAAAAAGTGACTCTGCCGTATCTGGCGATAATATATTGGACTCAACTTTTATATGCGTATATATGACATAAAATTTGACATAAAATAAAATTCCCTTTATCTAAAAATATGACATAAAATTTGTTTACCAAACTTTGTTTTCCATTTATTGCATGCAGTTCCATCGCCTCGAAAGCAGGTCAAACTCGGGTGCATCCTGCTATACTATGCTTGTGTTCGCGCCGCCTACAATAGATACAATTAGTACAATTCTAAAAGTTATAAATTATATCAATATAAAAATTGCGATTTTAACATAGATTGTAGTTTTAGGTTTATCCTAGGTGAAACTTTTACATTCTGATGACCATAATTTCTACAAATCAGTATAATTTAAGAACATTATGAAAGTCTATCTTTTGACAATTCTAAAACATAAATCTTATGTTGTTAATCTATGAGTTTCTAGAGTTTTTGGGCAATGACAAGAAAATGTAAATAAATTAGTACAAATCTAAAACTATAACATGTGTGAAACAGATTAGAATAGGTTGAGCGACTCATTTAAATGCTGTAATTATGCAATAAACGGCATATATAGCTTTCTTTTGAACTAACGAAAGCTTTCATGGCTCATATTTCCTGCGGTTAAGTGGGGTACTATAGTAAATTAGCAGGCCTTAACAAAATAATAGAATAAATTGTTGAATGTTAACAGAGTACCTTTGTATACTTTTCCTTCCCACGAAAAGAAAATGCGATGTACATTATACCAGCCCAAATAGACACGCTGGCGAGCACAAACTGCATAAGTAAAGCATGATTGCCAATCAAAATCTTCTTCGTGTAACCAGTCCACAGGTTTTACAAAAGGGTGTGAACAACAACACAAAGCAAGGAAGCCAAGCTACTCTATGTTGTCGTAATTCAGCAACCATGCAAACACAGTTAGACTACTCTGCTCTGGTAAATGTAATAGCTCAGAAGGATATATATACTTGTGCTCTATGTTGTCGTAAACAAGAAACTTATCATACAAGGCACGATTTATGGCATGTCACGCAGGTTAAGTAACTGCTGGAATAGTTTTTTTTTAATAAAACTACTAAAATAGAAAAACATATACACACCCTCACGTTTTGATTCCCCTTCTTTTCTGTGCGAAGCGAAAGCACTCTCACGCTATTTGTATTATGTCTACCACGTACGAATTACGATGGTCATCAAGAATTCAATACAGTTTGCTGCGATGAATTAAAAGAAGAGATCCTGAGAGGCTACTCACGTGCCCATCCTTCCACCTCATTGGGCTCGTCGGATCCTCCCATAAGTTAACCTTCTCCGCAGTCCAACGGCGACCTATGGCAAGCATAAAGGACTCAGGAATCAAAAGGCATGCCAAATAGCGGATATAATGCCCTAAAAGCGAAATCAAATGGCATTGAGATATTCCTCCGATCAACCGTATCCATCGGGCAATCGCAGCCAAAAATCTTGCAAGGCGCGGATTCGGGAAAGGACCCAATCTACGAGCCGATCCAGACAACCGGCGTACGTGTGCGTACCTGCGGGACTGGCAAGGCCGCGGCGAGAGATGAGGCGAGCCAGGGAAGATGATGACGAGGACGCCGCCGCCGCGACCAGGCGAGACGCCATTCTCTCGCTCAAAACAATCGCAGCACAGGCTGTCCACCGAGGCCTTTTAGTCTAGAAAGTCCGGGCCGTTAAAGAGTTTTGGGCCCATATTGATAGCTCGGGCCCGCTTTCCTGCCCGACAGGTCAGTGTGGACCGGCCCGCCCACCTTGATTCTCCGTATGTTTACGCTGGTCGCTCGCTCATCAGCTTCGCGCGAGCGTGCGGCGGGGATGGAGTCACCAGAGGAGAAGCGAGCAAGCGGCAAAGACCAAAACGATGAGCAACAAAACCAGGGTACTGGACTAATCGAAATCATGCTCGCCTCTTTTCTGAGCGAACACGTAGATTAGAATCATGCTAGCCTCTTTTGCCTAGCTTCTCAATCGAAAATGTGGAGAGACGAGACCTCTCAGTCGCATTGGCATCTGTAGCATCGATCGAGGACCCGAGGCAAAGGGTTCAAAAGGGACCGGGGCCCATGCTTTCGTGCCTGATTCGGAAGCATTCCGAACGATGTGCTTACGTTTCTTCAGGACGCGACGGCAGTAGCTCACGGACGATTAGGCTGACAGACAGGGCAGTGGTTGGAGAGGTTCCTTCTTGCTTTCTAAACAGGAGAACCACACGTAAGGCGGATGGCAAGCGACGAGAGGAAGATGACGATTGGTGATATGATGATTTTGCATCAGTGCAAGGTGATGACAACCAGCTGCTCGCCTTTATCAGCGCAATAATTCGATTCGGTGGCCCGTTCATTCATTCATTGTTCCAAGCGAATGATTGCTAGTAGTATGGATATATACGCATTGGCCACTGTACAGTGGACGAACGAAACGAACAACAGTAGTAGTACGTATACGTCAAGTCAAATGGGATTATCCTACCTTTGGTGCCATCCTGATCTTCCTTGTGTTAAAAGGGGGATAAGGCTAAGATAACAATGATTAGGTTGATTGGCTTGCCCTTATCACAGCACCTGCTCACTCTTTACTTCACGCACAAGCACAACGGCACAAGGTCTCCTTTCACGCTATGAACAGACATCAGTCCTGTGTCCAGTGTCTCGAACAAGAGCTCCAGTAAAAATCGGTGGTGCTCAGTGCACAGATTGGACGTTCGAGGCCGACTTATTTCACCTGTGCTGCGTCCTGTCCGGAAAAAGTCCGGATCTGAACCGATCGCAGAGCCGCAACCACCGCCATAGAAAGAGGTTTGACATGCATGCGGAGCTGATAATATTCCAGGGAGATTCGGAAGATTCATTCCATTATTCCATCCAATCACCAGTGGCCGTCGCTCGCAGGCTCGCAGCACAGAGAGAAAGAGAGAGCCGTGGAACATGAGGCATGCTGGTGACGACGACGGCACGGGCGGAGCACCACCCGTCAATCTATCATCTGCTGCTGGGTTTCAGTTAGTGCTGCAAATCACGACTAATAAATAAAGGCGCCCTTTCCACCAAGAAGGCCCGTCGTCGCCGGATAAGAAAACTACGGCCATTAGTTTCGGCCGGCGCGGCGGTGGAGGTGGGCATATGCGTAACCAGAGGGGCCACTTCCGCCACCACCTTCCACTCCACCCGAGCAATTAGCGACGGGGCTTTCTTTGATTTCGGCGCAATCAAACAGCTCCTCACTAACATGCTTTTCATCTTTAGATGTATATGTATGCTAATGAGCATGCAGGAATGCATACGACAGCAGCTTATTAGCAAATTCGATCATCATCAAAGATGTAGTAGAACGGGAAAGGTCAGTGTTTGTTAGTGGCTGGGAGCAACGCTGTAAATGTCAGCCATGACGATATTTGCTTGCATGCTACTCCTCCTGGTATTTAAATGTGTTGTAGTAACGCTATCGACGGTAGAGAACAACACACAAAGTAGACAAAAGTCAAAACACAATGTAGGGTAGAGCCTTTTTTTTATTATTCTGAATAAACTCGTCATTACAATGCTTGGGGTGCTCCACTATTTATACTCGGGGTGAAGGTTCTCCTTTTCTTCTACGATAGGAACTCCTTTGGTAAATTGCCCACATATAGACTAGGAGTATGATAGGTTCTTGTAGAACTTCCTTTCTTAGTCCAACAAGAGTTATTACTATAACACTCCCCCTTGGGCATTTTACGACGACACACATGTCTCATTAAAAACTCCTTCATAAAAACCCAGTGGGAAAAAATGGAGAAAAGAGTACATGGTACCATTACTTATATTGCACAATATTGCTTCCTCAAAACCTTGCAAGAGCGTCCTTCAAGTGACAACTCATATAGGAAAAAGAGTAGAAATATTAATGCAAGTTGTATTTGCATATGTTGCCTCGTTAAAAATCTTATGTGAGAAACTTTCAAGTAAAAACTCACAAAGGGGAAAAGAGTACAACATTAAACCTTCTTGGTTATTATCTTCAAGATTGTGATCTTCTAGATCATAAACAATTAAGTAATGTATTCAATGATTATTTCAGATAATCTATATGTGCTCCCCCTCATGACGACATTCTTTAAACTTCTGAGTTTTAATATGCCTTAGTCCTTCATAGACCTTTCTCATAGTTCTTCTGTCTACTATGATGAGAGCAGTGGAGCAACATACTTCATTCATAAATACTTGATTCGATCAAGCAATCACTTATTTGCTAAATTATGCAATACAAACTAAGTATTATCCTTGCAGAGGATTAATCCTTTCTAAGAATTATTGGGGTTATACTTCTCAAATGATCTATATCCGTAGTCTATCAATTAGTCAAGACAAGATTTTGATCATTGTTATTCTTCTTATCCAAGTGAATTCTGCCACATGCATGGCGATAATTCACAAATATTTATATCTTGCTTCAAGCCAAGATATTTCATTATTGTGAATATGTAACGTTCATCCTTCCAGATCAGAACAGTTCTTCAATCAATCTTGATTTTCTCTTGGGGATAAACACCATCAATATTTAATTACCTAACGGGGTAATGTTGAGTCTATATTCACTTCTGGGATAGACGGTGTTATTCAAGATTCAATTGGTAAGTTCTTTCGTGACTTTATTCCTTCAAGGATATTCTTCAGCATATTGTTCTCTTCTGTGAGATACATTCTCTCTTGCGAGAGGCTCAATGATACATATATCATCCTTCAAGACAATATTATACCTTAGAGACTTATGTCATCCTTTCAAGGAGACTTTATTTGTCGCGATAATTCTCTTCGGGAATTATTCATTGTCCTTCAAGGATCTTGTCATTAGGATTTATAGAATCCATTGACTAACTGCATAATCCTCCATTCTTCATATTTTGCCAAAGATGCAGCATAACTTCATTCATAGTATGAGAATATCAGTCTTTCAGAGACTTATGAACCATATACTTTCACCATTACAGTTCATATCCTCAATTGCATTCCTCATTGACCCGATAGTAACGCTACAAGCGTCTTTGCCATAGACTTTGTTGCCGGATCCAGGTTCTCTTCTTCACGAGAGAAACAATTGCAATTCATGAGGAGATGTTGTACAACTTTTCTTCTATCCTCATATTCTTCGATTGTTCTGCATTCCCAACACTTATGTGTGCACAATGATGTTGGGTTCTCATCTTCATGTTGATGAGGTTCTTGATCACTCTTCATGGAATGTTCTCTTCAAGAGATGGAGGAGACATGCTTCTTCCGTGCATGAATAGATTCAAATGACAAGTATCCATTAATCTAGAATCCAAAGGCGTCCCAATAGATTCATGATCAATGACGATCAACGACGAACAAGTCGACCGGCGATATGAACACAAGCGTCCCTGTGTATATCACACACGGTTTCTGGTTTACTTCGTGTAAACTTAATTTCTAGTTACTCCTCTTTTCAAGATTCTTCTTGGCATTATGCTTCATGTGCATATTCAGTGCGTGATTCCATTCTACTTCAAGCATGAAATGAATGATAATGTAATGCATTCAATTCTGGGTTCATTCTCCCCCTAATGCCGACATTATAGCATACAATCTCTAGTGATATCTCCTATCATAGGCATTCAATTGGCATAACGTCCAGGTTATATCCCCAAAACTTCATGTGGGTGCCCATTCATGTATGCCAAGATGGTGAAATATCTGCTAAATATTCACGCACTTATGATGATATATGCAGTGAGCTGGACATGCTCTCAATTCAAGATGGAGCAATTCTATCATGTCGGAAAAACAATGATAATGTCTAGCTTCTTTTTCATCGCAACAAAATAGATTTAATTGCGTAAATCACAAAAATCAAATGAAACACTTCAAGTTCAAATAAACACTACAAGGTAAAAAAAACTACAAGTTTCATAATATTAAAACATGCAAGGAGTTTTGTTCTTCTAGGATGTTTGATTGCCATACTAGACTTGCAGGTCTATTTCATAAACAATTCAATTAGCCAAATCAATTTCATTATCACGAGCTTCTGCATAAATAGTTTAGCAAATGCATCCATCTAATTTTGTGTACTCATATTCAATTGAGTATATCCCATATTAGACCACTTTTCTCCCCTTATTCTCAACCTTTGTTTATGTGCATTCAGTGCACAATTCGTGATGCAACATAGAGGTTAGAAAGCCTTAGTTGCATGAAAGGAGTATAGTGTCAACTTAATGGCATGTCACATTCGATATGACATGCAATCCATAAGTATGGGATAGCGCAAATGGCGACAGGCCATAGTGCAAGCGCAAAGCAGAAGATAGATATATAAACCATGCAAGGTTAATAATTGCTAAAACAATGACGTGCAAGCCAACACATTTGTGCAGATTTTGTTTTCTTCTTGAAATTCATACACAACTCGAACGATAAAATGATTTCAAAGGCTATGCTTCAAGCAACATGTTCATGTGCAATGGTTAAACCCAATCATACAGGATTAGATCATGTCTATTAGATCTTCTAGTATATCCACATATGCCATCATCTATCAACATCCTCCCCCTTTTCATACCATTACTAAACATCAAGTTCACTGAATGCTTCTTGCATTCTCTATGACACAGTGCTATTGTACCACAGATTGCAATTATACTTCTTGTATAATAATAATTGGTATGAAAATCTCAATAATGTGAGTAGGGAAGATATGATACAAACTTCAAGTTTTTATTGTATTCGGTACAATATGAAGGATCACACTATTGCAAGGCAAAAATGATCTTCAAAATCACTTATAATGCCAGTGTTTTCCATTCTACTCACTTGCATTGGTTCATGTGCTTCCAAGAAAATGCAATTTTCATTCTACCTACTTGGTAGTAGTGCACAAAGAACTTTATGCAATAACCTACAAGGTTATGTGTTGCTTCATAGTGTACAAATAACATTGCAAATGATTAATACTAATAGACTTAGCAAATCAATATGTTCGGCATATATTCCATAAATTCCAAGCGAAATTTAAAAAATATACTTCAGGTAAAACCAATGGCAAGAGAAAAACCAAGCCAAAAACCAAGCTACATATAAACTTCATGCTATATCGTAGGCAAAACGAGATCTCTTCAAGAGATTACATTAATCCACTCAATTCAATTCAAGAATTTACAACTAATTGCATAACTACTTCTACTATTACCATCTACTAGATCGGTAATTTGGACTATTTCGAGTCCCTATGCACAATTTCAATAATTCATTACCAAGAAGATCATCCTCATTCATGAGGTTATCATCCAAAGCTAAATTTTCAGAATTTCTGCTTGATCCTTCAAGGTTCTTGGTCTCACATTGTGGTGTGCCAATGTACATCTGCATGATGTTTTCTCTTCATTGGTTTGTGAATACTCTCCCTCATCAAGCTACTTGCTTGCAATGAAATTTAAATCATTTAGGGATTTCTTCTTCTTACCATGAAGTTCTTGGTACATATCGACATGGTGCTTGGGTGTTTATAAATTCGAGACCAACAGTCTCTCATTTTACACCTATAACAATCTTGATCATGTTTACCGTATTCTCTCTCATTAGGCTGTTTAGCTTTGGCTTTCTCATTCTTGATGAATTGCCTAGCTTTGCCTTTACCTTCTACAGGCGCCTTCTATTGGCCCTTCACCTTATAATTCTCCCGTAATGATTTAGCATTTGCTTCATGCAATGCTATTGAGCCAATATAATGAGATATATGATCATGCAAGATCATCTCATTCTCCTCCTAATCCTGCTGCAAGGCAGTATTCAAGCCTACATATCAAATGTAGTTTTCTGGCTACTCATACAAGTGAGCTTAGGGTCGAAGGTAGGGAGAGATAGTATGTATGAAATCCTTGCTACTATCAAGTCAAATGCCATAAAGCTTCATGCTAGCGACATTTTCATACAATACGGTATAATAATCCTCAAATGTCTTGTAATGTTGAAAGCGTTGGTGCTGCCATTCACGCTCAACTTTTAAGATAGATTCAATCATCTCAAAAATCTCATTCAGAGAGAGCCACATGACATGTGGACTATTTTCATTCATGCTTTTATCCTTCAGGATAATTCTTAAGTGATGTCTCAGAAAATACAGTTCCTAAGTTTCCTCCACTTCATATGGATTATTGTCCTCATTCTTGGGTTTAATCATCTTCAAGAGATTTTACCACACAAGAGGATTTCATCATCACATGACCAAGATAATTAGTTAAAACCATTCATGGCAAGCACATCGAATTCACATTTCACTTCTTGAGACATCTACAAGATGTTTATATGAAAGTGCATAGGTTTACTTCTGAGTAAACAATATGTAGAATGCAAAAAGTAGTGGATTAAAAACTCGAAGAAAGACCTAAAACCATGTTTCTATGATTAAAGGCACTTTTTATCATGTTTTAGTTGCTTATACATGATATGCATGATTTCAGATCAAGTTCCACAGTAATTATGCACAAACAGGAGGTTAAAACAGCAAAAACAGCAAGTTATTATGTTTCTGACATAAATTCCCTAAAACCCGAGGTATTATTTGCTAAATGAAAGTGCATGTGCACCCCTAGTGGGTTTTGGTGTATTGTATGACAACATGATTAAAAGTCTAATATTCTTTGTGAGTATATGGACAGGCTGCAAGCAATATACGTACAATGTTTCTCATGTATACACTCTTGTATGTACAATCGTTTGAAGCAAATGAAGGCCATGTGACCAATGTATGATGTAAAGAAATGAATTATTTCAAATACAAGATTCTATATCTAGAGACTTTCTCATGGTCAAGATGAAAAATGATCATGTGCTATATGTCATTTATGGTAATATGTTTGGAAGCAACTTGATCAATCAATAAATCAATCATCAACACAAAAATTGGATGCTTAAGGATGATGCAAAGCAATGTATGGCTTAAATAGCGCGAAGGTGAAGGGTTGACATGACTTGGTCGCGATGAACCATAGTTAGGAGAAGCGCAAGCAGGAGTCTTGGCGCCGAGGCACCTAAAGTATGGTGAAGGGCAAGTGGAGTCGATTTCGATGGATCGTTCAAGCTATATGGAGTATATGTTGCTAAGTATCAATTATTGTTGAATCATAAAGAATTGAAGTGACTAGGAATTGCAAGAATGAATATTGCTTATTTGGTTTGAAAAATTCCAAGTCACAAGCTCAAGATGGTGATGCTCAAGAGAAGCTCATGTGGCTGCCCTCATGGAACAAATTTGAAGAGAACTGGCAATATCAAGTTTCTTATATGCTCAAGTTGTAAAAGTTATTTTTATATTTGATCTTGAGTATAGGTATGCAGCTCTATCAAGAGGGATGCTACATGGATAGCTAGCAAGTCTCAGTGCTCAAGAAAAACCTAAGTGAGAAGAGTGAAACACTATAGCCAACAATTTGCACTCAGTCTGTGAGTCTGGCAAAACCGGAAGTTCCGGTTTGCCAATCCGGAAGTTCCGGTTTAGCAGATTTGAATCCCAATGGCTAGTTCTGGAAAACTGAAAGTTGCAGATTTGAATCCCAACGGCTAGTTCTGGAAAACCGGAAGTTCCGGTTTGTGAAACCGGAAGTTCCGGTTTGTACTGGCTAGTTTCCAACGGCTAGTTTCGGGGGGATGAGTATAAATACCCCACCACACCCTCTCTTTGAGGGTGCTGACTACATCCACGAATATATCCAAAGCCATAGTGTCCTAGAGCTCTCCCCAACCTCTCTTTGTGAGATTTGTGAGATTATAGCAAAATCCTTTGAATTGGGTTGAGAGAATTTGAATTTGAGAGCACAAGAGAGCATCCTCATACTTCAGCATTTGAGTATTTCGCATTGAATCCGTGAAGCATTTGTTACTCTTGGAGGTGAAGCCTCCTAGACGGCTAGGTGTCGTCCCTAGAGCTCCCAAGCTTGTGGTGAGCTTTGGAAAAGTTTGTGCAAGGCCCGTTTCGCCTCCGCAAGGAAAGAAACAAATAGTGGAAAGGAGGAAAGTGGTTGAAAGAGACCCGGCTCTTGAGTAGAGCTTCCTCAACGGAGACGTAGGCAGCTTGGAGAGCAAGCTGCTGAACTTCGGGAAACAACTCCTTGCGTGCTTCACTCGGTTTGCATTTGCTTTACACGTTCTTGTCTTTTATATGCAAATCTTGATCTACTAGGTTGCTTGTGTAGTTGAGCTCTTATTCTCTGTGTATACTGTTGCTAGAGCTCTTTTACATATCCTCGTTGTTTACTTTCAACCTAGAGGGAATCGGGGATCGAAAGATCTGAACTTCTGTTTTTCTGTCCCGAGAAAACCGGAAGTTCCGGTTTTGGAAGTTTCAGTTTCCGCTGCAGTTTTAATTGCTTAATTTCGTATATCGCCTATTCACCCCCCCCCCCCTCTAGGCGACATCAAGGGACTTACACTAAATAACACGCAAACACCAAATTCCAGAGACTTCAGGGTCTATTTTGCAAAAATTCCGGGTCAAATCGTAAATTCAGAACAATTTGGACCTTTTTGCAAAAAAAAAAAGGACTGCGGGTTCTATTCTGGAATATTTCAGGGTGTATTATGCAAAATAACCAAAACCAGACAATTTCCAGAGACTTTAGGGTCACTTTTACAATATTTCAGGGCCTAAATGCAATTTCAGAACAATCTGGGCCAAATTGTAAAATTTATGAACTGCGGGTTCCATTCTGGAAAACTTCGAGGTCTTTTCTGCAAAAATCCAGGACCAAACCACAATATCTAGCTTTTCCAGGGGGTTTTCTGCAAAATTTCTGATTTTTCTGTTTTTCCTCGCATTTTTCTTTTTCTTTTCTGTTTTTCCGAAACAGGCCGGCCTAGTGGGCCGGAACGGCCCACCCAGCCCACCCAGGCCCAACCCACCAACCCGGCCTGCTGGCCAGGTATAAGAGGGAGGCAGATCGGGGTCGAACCCTAATCCGCCTCACTCTCTCCCCTTATCTCCTCTCCTCACTCCGAGCGGCGCCGACGGCCGTGGCTCGCGCGCGTGCGGGCGCATGCAGGCGCGGTGGAGGAGGTGGTGGGGCCCCGGGGCAAGCTCGTGCGGCGCTCGGGCCCGGGGAGGTGGTGGTGCGCGGCTCCGGTGCACGAAACACGGCGGCGTGAAGGCGACGGCGTGCGACGTGCGGGCGCAGCGCGGCGAGGCGAGGCCGCGGCGGCGGGTGAGGGTGCGACTCACCGCCGTCGCTGCGCGAGGAGGACGAAGCACGGGCCCTCCATGCGGCGGAGGGGTCCCGGCCCCCCAGATCCGGCAGCCCCGAGGTCAGATCCGGCGACCTCGGGTGCGGATCCGGGCGCGGCGGCCTTACGGGGTCGCCGGGGTGGCTCGGCGCCGGTGTACGGCGGTGCGGAGGCGTCATCGGCGGGGTCAGCGGGCCCCACGAGGCGGAGTAGCCCGAGCCCGAGCCCGAGCTATAGCTCGGTTCGGCGTGGCGCGCAGCTGCGTGGCGGCTCGGGTGCGGCTTCGGGACGCGGCGGCGCGGCTCCTGGGCGGCGCGGTGGTCGGCGGCGAGGTGCATGCTCGTCGCCGACGAGCTAGCGGTTTAGGGTTATGGCGAGTTCAATCTCGCCGGCTAGGGTTAGGGTTAGGTTTCTACCCTTTTTATTTTCTTTCTGATGCTTGCTGTGATGCATGTGTGAGGTCTGCGTGCCTCTCTGTTGTGCATGTGTTGGTCACGGCGGTTCTCGCCGGCGGCGGTGGCGGCTACAAGCCCCACCTCTGTGTGTATGCTATACTTTTAATTCTTTATTCCCTAACAAAACTAGATGTAGGGAAAGAACAGCTCCAGGTTTAGAAAAACCTGGTCCATATGCAAGGGTGCTATAGATCTACTAGGGGGCAGCAACGCGCCGAAGCGATCAAGGACACGAGAAGATCTGCTAGATACCTTCGGGCGTGTATGTAGTTGATCGCAAGTTAATGCAGGCGCAAGTCGATGCCGTGTAGATCATGTAGCAGTGTAGTCGTTCCCCGTTCCCGTCAACAGCTTCGTGTTGGCGCGGACGTCGATGTCGTCGAGCACAGAAATCGAGGTGGCTCGATTCCCGAGGTTGGCGCGAATCCCGAGGCGGCGGGCACGCTTCCCGAGGCGGCGACTTCTGGATCCGGCGGCTTCAACTCGGCGACTTCGTGCGCTCAGGGCTTGAGCGTGCTGATAACGTGTTGTAGTAACGCTATCGACGGTAGAGAACAACACACAAAGTAGACAAAAGGCAAGACACAATGTAGGGTGGAGCCTTCTTTTTATTATTCTGAATAAACTGGTCATTACAATGCTTGGGGTGCTCCACTATTTATACTTGGGGTGGAAGTTCTCCTTTCCTTTTAGGATAGGAACTCCTTTGGTAAATTGCCCACATATAGACTAGGAGTAGGATAGGTTCTTCTAGAACTTCTTTTCTTAGTCCAACCAGAGTTATTACTATAACAAAATGCATGATGTTCGGGCAAACTCTTTACTACTTGAACTCCCCAGATTAACTTCCTATTAAGAAGACGTCTAGGTGCACCGCGCATCAACGGAACGTTTGCCTTCAAGTAAAACTTATTCTTCCTCTCTTTTTTTTCAAGGATGTAAAACCAAAACTCCTATAGTACCTTACGCCTCGATCGTCCGCATCCTCAAAATCTGCCCATTCATTTAGCAAGAAAAACATAGTTTACAGGACCCCATAGCTGCAGTGGCTGCAGAGTTAAGGGCACGACAGAAACATAGTTAACGTTCATAACTAGGACAAGCTAGCCAAACCTCTAGCCAAGAAAATTAGAAACTGAGTAAGAGAAAAATAGGGGTAACGAAACACTACAAATTAGAAAGAGCACTTGTCGGATCAGGTCGCAGGCAGCAGCTAAACTGAAAACAAATCCAAATGTTGTTCTTGCCGACTTTGAGCTCTATTGGTTGCCATCAGATAGCAGTCTAGTTCCTCCTATGCTTCATGCTTGTAGTGCAACATGTCATCAAAGGTCCTTCCGTTCCGCTTCTTCCGGTGGATGCCATCAAATCGGTTATCGCTCAACGCTCATCTAGTGAAGCACTTTTTTATTTCTTTTATTTTCTTTTCTCGAAAGTGAAGCAGTTTTTTGATAAAACTAAAGCATATTACAAAATTGATTGGTAGAATCTTATATATTAAGTAATTATCACAAAAAGTAAAACATCTAGCCGTCGATTTATGGACTATAATCATCGTTGGTAGTAAGGGGCATTGGATCTGTGTTTTGACGGAAAGAAAGAGTCCATGTGACGATCCAGGCCTCTAAGGATGACCGTGTAGCAATGCGTCTTCGTATGCTGTAGTTGTAACGATTTGTTAATAAATCATTGCATCGTTTCCTGATCTACACTCTTGACCTAACAGCGATCCTCTCCTTGGTCTATCTAGCTAGAGTAAATATTCACACATATGAAGAAGCAGCGGGTTGATTTGCATCAATCTCACGCTGTATGAAAAATTAAAACTAACTGATATGAGAACGATATCTGGAAACATATATCATGGCTAGTTTTGATTTCTTCCTAAAAAACAAAGTTACGTCATACTATATAACCACATCAAAAGGAATTTTCTTTTTCCAAGCAAGCATCTCTCCTTCATTGCACATTTTAGTAGGAAGAACCATTTTTTTAAATGAAAAAGAGGATTTGACATCTCACAATTAAGATAAATTAATTTCTAACCCGTGCAAATGCAGATTGGTGGCTACTAGTAGTAACTATTTTCAGCTCACCCGAGCCGAGAAAATGGCTTACAACTCACAGTAAGAAAGGGGCACTGGTCCCCCCACCCAAAAAAAAAAACTCAAAAACTTTGCGTTAGATGTCTTCAATTTGCATTGTTTTTGTTAAAAATTTCAGGTTTTTAGTCACTCTCACCAAGAATTACCATCGTCAAACTTGCTTGGCTCCTCAAATGTTTGTTGCCCACCTCCGTCATTCACCAAAGATGTATGAGTTACCTCAAAAAGGTAGCATAAGCTAAAAAAAGGCTTTATTTTCATTTAGAGAAAAATGTACTTTTTATTCAAGTACAAAGGGAATCAGAGTTCAGAGGCCGGCTTGCTTTGGTCCCCACTAGCTCCTCCGGCCATGCAAATCAAAGTATAGCAGCATTAGTGACCATCATGAAGCAGATCCATTTACGTACGGCCTTGTGTTGTGTTTTGGGCTAATGGTAAGTACCTGCCGCATTGCTTGTTGCGGCACAGCGAGGGAGCATCACAGGTCAGGTGGCACACATATTAACATGTGTTTATCCTCGACGATCGAACAAGAAAGATCTCCCGGTGACGTGTCACATGTGCGGCTGTGAAGTCTGGTTGACGTGGGCGGCCGGCCTGCATCCCGATGCGCGCGCGCGCTTGCTTCTAGTTGTGGCTCGAGCCGAGCGCTGGTTTTTGCTGACCTTTGCTTCTACTTGATGCCGACATCATATCGAGGAGGCAAGTAGCATATAGCCCCTGTTTTTCTATGACTTGGAGGATTCGAGGACCTGTGAAATGCACTCTAGCTTCTGCAAAAGAATCGGGCTTTTCCCTCGTTGCCGAGGTGGAAGTTGAGATGCCAATGAGGCCGCGTGCAAAGAAGAGAAATCTTTGCTTGAAACCAAAAAAAAATCTTCCAAAAAAGGCCAGGAAACGCATGAATTATCCCCGATCTACTACGTGCGTGCCGTGTGCGGGGACTGTGCATCGTCGTCACGGCCACACCGGCTCGTACAGTCTGATCTGATGATCTCCCGTGGCGTCAGCAGCGACCGCGACCGGCCAACGGTCTACACCACCGGAGATCCTGGCTGGGGCACTGGCAGGATACGATGCCGACGCTGCCGCGTCCGGCCGTCCAACCCGGACAGTGGCGGCACGCGTGACTCCGGCCCGGGGGTTTGGACGCCCCCGCACGGCGGGGAACAGCGACGGCAACGGCCGCCGGCCTCGCCACGTGTCGCCAAGCCCCACTGCGCCCGGGCGAAACGAGGCTTGTGGGAAGCGAGTATCGCGCGCTCGTCCACCGCACGATGAGCGGCGCGCTGGCGTCACGCCCCTGATATCTCGTCTTGCTGACGCAAGGCGGCGCACGCACTGCTTTCTACCCGCCCGCCCGCTCGCTCCTAGGCAGCTGGACTCTACTCCGTCGTCGTCGAGCACTTGACCTTCCACTAGCGTAGCGTGCCTGTTGTACGTTTTTCTTGTTTGACGAAGCCCAGTTGGTACGCCATGTCTCGTCGGAAAGCGCTTTTCCAATTATTTACGCCGGAGAACAATCGTACGACCGGATTCCGGTGGGCGGCACCAGGGAGGGAGGGAGGCATCGTTCATTCACGCACGCACGCACGCGGAATCTTTCCTCCTCCCTTTCTCGACGCCGATGGCCAACAAGCCCATATCGCTCGCTCACATCAAAACACATAAAAAAAATCAATTTCCTTTTCAATAATTCGCATCCTCCTCCTCCTCACCACCCGTGTCACTGTGCTGAATTTAATGGCCTCGCTTCCGGCCCGGGCACGTGACGCAACCTGCGGCCCCACGGGTCCGCGTCACGGCTCCCCCTGACGTCACCTCCCCATGTGATGTGCCGCGCCCCGCACCCGACCCGGCTATATATCACGAGAGCACTACTCCTTCCCCTGCTCGCCTACTAGCTAGATTACTCCCTCCCGTCGTCCTCCGGATCTTGCGTCCCTAGCTTCCCGATCAAGAGAGAGAGCGGGCGGCATCTGGTGCTTGTCGTTGTTACTAGTACTAGCGCTCGCGGGCAGCATGCAGGCGGTGGGCATCCGTCGCGGCCTGACCATCGACCCGGCGGGGGAGGAGGAGGCGCCGGCGGAGCGCGTGGGCCGCCTCGTCCGGGAGAGCCCCGTCGTCATCTTCGCGCGCAGGGGCTGCTACATGGCGCACGTCATGAAGCGCCTCCTGGCCGCCGTGGGCGCGCACGCCACCGTCATCGAGCTCGACGCCGGCGCCGCCGACGAGCTCGCCGCCGCCGCCGAGGCGGGCCACGGCGCCGTCCCGGCGCTCTTCGTCGGCGGCGCGCCAGTCGGCGGGCTCGAGGGCCTCATGGGCCTCCACCTCAGCGGACGCCTCGTGCCAAGGCTGAGAGAGGTCGGCGCCATCCGCGACTGATCAGCTCTTCGCTCCTCGTCGTCTCGTCTTTTCCGTCCCACGCGTGTGTGTGCTCTGCTTCTGCTCCTCGCCGCCACACGTTCCCCGTTCGAAATCATGGCCTTTTCTTCGCCGCCTCCTTTTCATGTACATACGACGACGCGCACGGCTCACCACCGGGCTCCGCCTCCGCAAAGCAGCAGGCTTCAAGGTGCACGACGCAAAGCCAGTAACACTCCAATAAGCTCTATTACTACACCATCACCGCCGCCACAAGGGTTAGTGAGATGCTTGTAAGCTGGGTGAACAGAAACAAAGGGGTTTTTATTTGTGATGAATGATAGACGGCCGCCGGACCTAATTGTGATTACTAGGAGTAATAACATTTACTTTTCTCGTTTTATTT
The DNA here is from genome assembly GCA_007726485.1 of Eragrostis curvula. Classification (NCBI taxonomy): domain Eukaryota; kingdom Viridiplantae; phylum Streptophyta; class Magnoliopsida; order Poales; family Poaceae; genus Eragrostis; species Eragrostis curvula. The sequence continues at coordinate 8,195,519 of RWGY01000026.1, read as the reverse complement.
GTTACAGCAGCTACCACTACGTACTAACCTGTCTGTCTTCTTCCTCGCTTCTGTTTTGTCCTGGTGTGATCGATGGTGTGCTCTGAGCCTCTGACAAGTTAATTACTACTTAGTGTGCACGTAATTAAGCAAGCACAGACATGATTGCCGTATAATCCTACTTGGAACCCGATTATTTTATGCCCGGAAGATAACATATAAAAAGCGCCGGAAGATAACATATAATGGAGGGGGACGTCACCCCGAACTTAATCGTAACCCTAATGGCTGCTTTCCTCCCTCGCCCCAGATCGGTTTGTTTCCCTCGCAAGTGAAGTGATGGCGCTTGCGTCCGCGATCACGAGAACAAGCTCATCACGCTGCTCCGTTCTTTTCCGCGGCCCATCTCGTCCGTCCGTTTCGCACCCACACCAGGAGCCGTCGAGCTCACGCTTGCCGCTAGCGGATGCTGAATTCCAGGTGAAGGAGAGATGGAGAGAGAAAGGAGTCGAAGCCTTGCGGAGTGATGAGACAGCAGATCCCCCGGGGTTGCCATGCCAGCACGGGAAGGCACTGCGCCCGTCCGCGTGTGCGTGGCGACGCGTCCGATGCATGCGCGCGCGCGAGGGGACGCACGCATGTGCGCGGCAGCTTAATTCCCGGCGGCGAGGGCATGGTGCCGAGCCCGATCGCCGGGCGCGCACACGATCCCACACTGTTCACCCGTGCATGCACACCAAACAAAACTGTTTGCTCGATTCATCGAGCGAGCGATCCAAGGGGCTGTGGTGGTGTGGGAAGTACTCAAGGGGACCCTCCTCCATCATTCATTAATTGCTCGGTATTTTAATCCCCCCGCATAATTGGGCTGTCTGCTTCTCAACAGCGCGAGAGAAGCGCCGGACACGTCACCCCTGTCAGCGTGCAACTCGTTTGGCAGCTTCCAGTAATTATTCTTGGCTGATTGCTTGTTTGGCATGTAGCGCCCCGCTCTTGAGGGCTCAGTTTTTATACTACTGGCTCGCTGGTGGAGTGGCGGTACGTGACGGATGACGTGGATCCCCAAGTCGTAAGTTAACTAGTACTCGTAGTATTGAATAAAAAAAAAAAAAACTAGTAGTACAGCGCACACATGCAAGGCGCGCGCGCGGATTATAGAAGCATCTTGCACGCCGGGCGGGCGCAGAGTTCAGGTTGCGAGATCCGAGCCTGATGATGCCCTTCTGACCTGGAGCCTCTGGAGGAGAGGCTCGCCCACTGGTTTCTGTGCGCCGCAATCTATGGCCCTGGTGACGTGTTCCGTACGTGCTCATCTTCGTCTTTGCTTCCGCCCTGGTTCTAACTAGATGCTCCAGTCCTCACGGTTGCGTCGTCATTTCGTCCCTTTCCTCGTGCACCAAACTGCATGTGCCATGCATGTTGTGTCTCACTACAAACCTTGTCTTTTTCAGATGATGATGGAGAGTTTTTTAGCGCTTTTTTTTTTTTGAGGGAACGAAATTTTTTTAGCTTTTTTTTTTAGTACAACGAAATTTTTTTAGCTGCCCATACGTTTTTTATCTGGATTAGATGGAGGAACAGCTCGTGAAAGGAAAGAAAGTCTTGTATCAGTTCCTGGCGCCAAGCTCCAGCTGGGCTTCAAAATGATTTCCCAATGGGTCCCATCGGCCTAGGACCTACTCTTTGATTTCCCAAAGGAGTAGATGATTTCTCTAGATTTGTTTTTTTTTTTTTTTTTTTTTGAGGACAAGATGATTTCTCTAGGTGGCCCGTCTCTTTGCTTCCGAGTTCCGACAGCACCCCGTCCCAATTACAATTCAGCCCCAACTCAAAGAAAAAAAAATCAAATTCAGCCCAAAATAGCTTATCCCTCCACAAGGCCTACTCAAGGGCCCCTCTCTCCCCGTCTTACTCCGGATCCGGGCCGTGTCCTATAGCAGGCCTGCAACTGCATGTATGCTGAAAGGCCAAAAATTCATGTAATAACCACAAAAATAAATTCAAAGAACGCCAATGCAAGACCTCAAAAAAAAAAAAAGAGAGAGAGCTCTAAAAAAAAAAAAAAAAGAACGCCAATGCTCTACTTCGCCACACGTTCCAGTTCCAAAACCATGGCGCACCCTCTTTTGCCTGTTACATACTACGCACGGCCACGGGCTCCGCCTCTGCGTTTTGGGAAGGCTTCAGAGTACAGGACGCAAACATCTACGCTTCCAGAAAAAAATGCCGATGAAAACCATTAGTATATATGCATGGCGCGTGCGTGGCACGACATGATAAGTATTGTTGCTAACTCGATGTGCGGGGGGCGTATATGCCTGTACTGGGGGTATGAAGGTGACCAAGAGAAGGGATCTTGCACATCTGTCCCCTCGGGATCAAATGATCCGCTGCTCGACGAGGACGTCAAGTTCTAAGGGGGGAAGATGTGAAGTCTCGGCCCAAAAAGAAATACCGACCCATATGCAGCTAAATGTGTTGGCATCAGCGTGTACATGAAACAGTCCCACATTGCTAGTTCACTTGGAGCAAGACCAAGTTAAAAGCCCGGCCAGAAAATGCAGTAATAATCGGGTTAATTTTTTTACGCGAAGCTAGAACGAAAGTGTAAACGTTATTGCTGTGAGGTGGGACCGCTCGGCGTGCAAGCGGGTCTGGAACCGTATTTTGTGCCTCGGATGTTACAACTATGAAATCTTTTTATGATGCTTTCGATATAGGTGGATTTAATCATATTAAGAAACTTTGGATATAGGTGGATTCATATCAAGAACCTTTTCACAACCCATGAGATATAGGAAATGCTCGTAGAGATTCATGATGGCACAACCACTATAACCGTGAAGAACGACGCTAAATTGTTCATATACAAAGGCCAATTTGAGAGATTTGTTGTGTTGTTTAGAAAGATGGGAAATATATATATCATGCTTAACTTATTATTCTAAAATCTATGATCACCGTAAAAAATGTCTAATTATGTGTCCCACCCTGTCGGTGTTAAGAAACCGGCCGACAAGTAAATTTGTAACTACGGCGCCTAACAGTCTTCTATGATGGCGAGGGTTTTGCGAGAGAGGCAAGGTTTATACTGGTTCAGGCAATCGATGCCCTACGTCCAGTTCGTGGGTGGTTCGTGTTTCGACTTGCAGAGGGGAGCTACAAGTGTTGGCGAGGGAGGAGAATGACTCCAAGCCTCTTCGTGTGTATCTCTATGTCTGTGTGTGTTGTATATCTGGAATCCCCCCTCCTCATGCACCAAGCTCTCCTTTTATAATCAAGGAGTGAGCTGGTTTACAAATGAGAACGGGGTTTTCGAGTTGTAGGCAGCGCAGCTACGCGCCGCACTAGTCTGATCCCTATCCGCTACTGTGGCTCTAGTCAGGCGGCGTCCTGTCAGCCCGGTCGCCGGGCAGGTGGTCGAGATGTCAACCCAGACTGTCGCGACCGTCTTGTCGCCGGTCCGGTCTTCGTCCCTGTTCAGGGTGATGATGATGCCGTAGCCATCCCGCTGCTGTACTCGAGGTGTCAGGCGGCGCTGTGAGATGGGACGGATGTCACTGTGCAGGGCAGATCGCGTGCCTGCAAGTAGATGAGTTGCTGGGTAGAGTCAAGGCTCCCCAGCTACTCGTCGTAAATGCCTGTCCTCCTTGCCAGAGGAAAATCTTCTCGACGAAGTCTCCCAACTCGGGGTCGGGCGAAGCGCGGCTTGTGGGCCCGCCCGACTGGGAGTCGGGCGAGGCGGAGTTCGGGGCCCGCCCGACTGGGGGTCGGGCGGGGCGGAAGTCGTGGGCCCCGGCCGACTCGGGGTCGGACGAGGCGGAGTTCGGGGCCCGCCCGACTGGGGGTCGGGCGAGGCGGAGTCTGTGGACCCCACCCAACTCGGGGTCGGGCGGGGCGGAAGTCGTGGGCCCCGGCCGACTCGGGGTCGGACGAGGCGGAACTTGTATGTGCCCTCGGGGTCGGCCGTGGGCCCCTCGAGCGCTCTGTTGTCGTGTGCCTGTTCCTGTGGGCCCTACACAATTAAGCTGAGACGATTAGCAGAATTAAGCATCCTAGATCAGGATACCCTGATTTGGGTATCCGTCACACCCCATCCTTTACAAAATCTTTTATTGTTTAGTGTTTGGCATATTTTTCCATCATGGGTTGTATATATGTGGCACAACTGACCTTTAGGGCGAAGGCGGCCCAACGGCTTAAAGGATATCAACATGAGGTTATTAACTATTATTTAGTGGAAGGTTTGGGGTCAATGAAGCGTAAGAGCGCCCCCAATAGTTTTCGAAGAGCTAGAGGAGATAAAGAAGAGCTAGTTCTTGATTAAGAGTCAGTCTCTAGCATTTACTGAGCTACTAACATGCCAGTTATTAGTTTAGACTCGACATGCATGAACTCTTATGTTAACTATTAAATGAGATGCAAAGTTAATATTGTCTCTACCTTTGGGGGAACTGTAACATCCCACCCTAATCTTGATCCAAATCTGCTGTTAGTTCAATTTGATCACAAATGTTAATGATCACTTTGGAAATTTTAATTTAAAAGCAAATCAATTGAAAATAGTCAAATATGAACTTGAACTAGAACTTCAAAATTTTGTATACAAGTGGGCCCATTTGAAAATTTCCTTCGCATCCAGGAGCAAAAAGAAATTTTTGGAGAATTTTGTGGATTTTTCTACAAAAGGAAATGGGCTCAAATAAATCAAAGTTCATTTATTCAAAATCTGTCTTAATTGAATTTTAATTCAAAATCTAAATCGAATTAGGAAAGGTCGTAATAAGGAAAAATGTTCATCTCAGTGAAACCTTCCAGAACTGATTTTATCAGAGTTTTTGGAGCACAGTAAAGTTTGGTTTCAATCAATTCAAGTCAGCACGTGCAAATTTATTTGAAAAATTCAAAAATTGCACTGTAGCGACATGTGTCGTCCTCGTCGTCGATCCTCAGTCCGCTGCCCATTCCGGCGAACTGTGGCCGGCGTCATCGCAGCACAGCGACGAGGACCGGTTCAGCCCCTCTTCCTGGCCTGTAGCTCCAACTCACACTCCCTCTCCCTCTTTCGCTTCGTTCTCGCGCAAGGACACGGAGCCAAGCCGCCATTGCCGCCGCGTTGAGCTCACCGCCGCGCCGCCGCTCCGCCGCACTTCAAGTCCGAACCCAACAGCAAAAAGGTGCGCTAGGAGCACCTCAACCATAGCCACAACACAAACACCGAGCTCCCCCACCCTGCAGAGAGAATCGACGCGTATTCCGACCATGGCCGCCGGGTGAACGTTGTCGAGCTCATCGCCAAATTCAACCATCTCGGTGAGCCACTTCGCGATTCCTCGCTCAGGGTGATGCACACCTCACTTGCGCACTCCCCAGTGCTGACCTCGTCGCATTTCACGCAGTGAGATCGCCGGAATCATCTTCTTCCTCGCCGCCGTTCGCCGGACCGCGCCGCCCCCTCCGACGAACTCCACCTTCCGGACCTCCTCCTCGTGCACACGTACCCCCGGAAGTTTCCTCTCATCGAGGTGAATCCCATGCTCCCCCTAACTCACTCCCTCGCTGCCTCCTCTCGCCGGAACACCGCGCGCCGCCGCTCGCCGCCGCCGGCCTCCCTCCCGACCGCGCGCACGTGCACACCAACCTGCTTTAGGGTCGCCTCGATGCCCTCTACGCGTTGCCGCTGACCTTCGCGTGAGACTCGCCGCCGTCTAGCCGGAACGGCGACCTCGCCGTCGCCCCTGTCGCGCGCACCGGCACTGCTACAGTGCCGCTGCCCCTTTTTTCCTTTTTGTTTTCTCAGAATTTTGATCAAACTTGTAAATTCGATAGAAATTCAAATACAACTCAGAAAAATCCGAAACAAAATTTGTTGGTTTCCTTATGAGCAGACCTATCCAGTGATAGAACATAAACATCTGAATTCGTCGTAGTTAATGTTATAAAATTCAGAGAAGAGAATCAGGAAATCATTTTTATAAAAAGATCTCTCAATGCAAAAATTCTGAATTTTTTCATACGCACTCCTAATAGGTTCACTGAACATCCCACCAAGTGGTATATTGAAATGCACCCTATTTTAGGAGTAATTTCAGTTTCCAGTTTCTAGAAAAATCTTTTTTTATCATTTTATTCCTGCACCTTTTTGCACCAAATTTTGGATATGTTACTGTACCTAGGATTAGGATGCTAAATAAAAATACAAATTTAATTTTAGATCTTCCAGAACCCTTTTTAAAGAATTTAGAAGAGGATCCCTTATTTGCACGTAAGGAAATTCCTAAGTTCAAAATAATTTGTGTAAATCACTTGAGACCAGAATATTACAATCTGTTAAATGGCCCTGCAAGCATGTTGCATTGTGCATTATAAAATCACCATGTCATATTTGTCAAGGAAGTTCCATGAACTCTCTTTGATTTGGTGTATATTGTTGCATTCATTTAGGAACCGACGCCGGACTCGAGGACATGGAGATCGAGGCCGAGGAGACCGGCGCTGACTTGAACGTGCTCGAGTGTGCTAACCACCAGCCGCAAGGCAAGCCCCGGTGCATTCCTATGTTTACCAAGTTTTCGGTTTTCTCATATGTACTTCGAGTCGTGGAATGTGCATTATGTTTAGGAGTTGTATGGAACCTTAGATGCATTAGAAATCTCTATTCCTATGGGTTGGTTCAGTTTGGTACAGCCGCCCGTTAGTCGCTATGCTTAATATCGAGTCACCGTTAGAAGCATTCGAGTGGTATGGAGATCACTCGATGTTTGGGAAATGGGTTTACTTTATGCTCTCACATAATGATGATAATGAATTTGAGACCGAACGGGGAAGTTTCATGTGTAGGTTGGGGTGATAAGGCTCGCCTTGTTCGCCATAGCCCCGTTTGTGTCGGTTGAGGACCGTTCGTTGTGGCCCCGCTGAGCAAGTTTGAACAGTACCGGATGCATGCTAGGAGAATGGGAACTAGTAAACTTAGTAGCTCGATGCTATATTGTTAGACGTGAACCCACCTCTCTTTTGGTGATGAAGATGGTTATGGTGGAATCTGGGACCGTGTTTGAGGGGAGGGTGCCCAGGCGAACCACGGTTAGACCCGGCGTGGCTATCGCGTGGGGAGACGTGTACTCGGGAGAGGTGTTAAGCGGCTCGACTTTATGGTATCTTGTAAAAGGTTGCCGTGCGTGACCCTTTTGGGTGTGCGTACGTCGTGTATTCCGGGTTATTGAGTACCACTTGTTCACTGCGTCACATCGTAGTAAGAAGTGCACATGATGATGTTATATGCTGTTGTACTTCAATTATTTGTTTTGCAACCATGTATTGCTTAGTTAGGTTGCTAATATTTATATTAATGCAAGAACCCTTTTAATTTGGCTAAAATATGAAAATAAGGATCAATTATTAGTGCCGTTTTTGCAATTAAATTTCACCCCCTGGTCAACCCCCTGCATATTAGAAGTCGGTCTTAGAAGGCCATTTTGACGGGTAAGACTTGCTGAGTATTAGTTGCTTAGGGTTTCGTTGTTTAAAATTTTGCTGCAGGTATTCCAAATTGCAATTTCTGCGGGTGTTGTGGTAAAGTAGTGTGGGAGGGTGAACCGCCCAAAGACTGGTCCATTGAGTGGGTTCCCTCTTCTCCCAGCCAGGAGCAAGGTGAGTGAGATCGTGTCTACGGGCCGGACATGATTTCATTGTAGATATGTATCGTCGTGTGTTTCGCTTCCGCTCGCTGTTATGTAATCGAATTTCGAACTCTTTTATGTAAAATTAATCGAACTTCGAACTTTATATCCTATGTTAATTATGGAACCAATGTAATAACTGAACTTAATGTAAACTTATTTTACTTATGCTTATGTGTGTGGTCTATGCATACTTGCTTCGCCAAGTATCCCCCGATTAAGATCCTGGTTAGCCAAACCCCTCATTAATTTGAGGTGGGGTGCTACAGGAACTCTAAGAATAAACTAGGAAAACAATAAACAAGAAAAACAACAAAACACATTTGCATATCTGAGGTCAGTGACATCTATGCTCGATTCTGAGTCTCGATGCGCAATATCTTCTGTAAGTATAACAATTGTAGGCTTGTAGGGTTGATGCGATATCTAATGAATTTCAGCGCAACACATTCGCGCCCCACACCAGGCTCCTATATATTATAAATACAGCAATTATCCGCTCCAAACAGTGTCACCATTTGAGGTTCACTTTATGTACGCCATCCGTACGTCTCCCCTTCCAACCTCAAGCTCACTCCAATCAAAGAACGGGAGTAGAAGCACATATACCAATCCATCGTGGCTTCCGTCGCTGCCGACACGACAAACTCCATGGTCGCGGTTGCCTATGCTATCAACTCCTCGGGGATCGCGCTAGCAAGGGTGGTTGTGGCCATCACTAGAGAGATGCTAACACATCCGTATAACTGACACCACTGTTGTTAAGTATTGCACACATTATCTAAGTAGCGGTTAGCTGTGTTCTGGCCTTGTTCTGCAAGATGGTTGAGTTGTGTTGTCTGGTGATCGGGATGCATGTGTCCCCCCCCCCCCCCCCCCCCCCCCCCTCCCCTCCCCTCCTCCAACTACCTCCCCCTGCCACCCCTCCTCCCTCAATCGGTTGTCCACCATGGAATCGTATAGAGAGGGTTGAGAGGATTCCCTTTCCTCCCCCACTATGCATCCTCAAAAATATTTGCAAAGGCATTTCCACAAAAATGAACATTTAAGATGCAGCTAGGGTAGGTAACAAGCAATTTATAGATTTTGACCCCACTGTTATGGAAAAAAATGTAGTAGTTCCTCTACAATTTAAAAAATAAAAATTATAATCACCATGTTTTGTTTCAAAAAATAAAAGAGAAGTGTGTGTCCCTGAATATAATCGCCAACTAAACAACAGGAAAGCAAGGCAAACTCTTAGCCCGCCTAAATGAAAATGTAAAGGTCACCCTGCACCTCCACAAACCTTAAACATTTTGTTTTAATATAATTCTCTCAGTTCAAATTTGTACTAAAATATTATCCAAATATTATGTATTGAGTATATAGAACCACAGTTTTGCTTTTTCAGCAGCCAGACTTGACACCTTTTTAATAGTAGGTAATTCTTTATATCTATTATCTTAGTATATAACCAAGAAAAAAATTCTCCGATTTTGCTCGAAGGCCTAATAATTAAGAGATTATAGTCAGAAAAAGAAAAACAGCTACTTCTATACATGTTTGGAAACAGGCCACTTGTGGCATTACTCAAATATTAACCTAGACCTCCCTTTTGTTCATTTTAAATTTACCTATCACAGCTACTCGTATTTACTATTACAGTGTATTGAACATAGTACCACTATATGTGTTACAAAGTACTCATCATTGTCATTACTGGAAAGAATAAGAAAGGCTTGGAAAAACTGATTATATAAATTGGATTAATGAATCAGCATATGGCAGCAACATGCATTTAAGAATTTAAAGTTAATTACCACTCAAATACTATTGTAATGCAAAATGTAATAAAATTTTGAAAATAGGAACAAACCTAGATTTCGAAAAGAAATATGGATAAAACTAGCTTATCTATCCAATGTGAATAATATCATGATGAACACAACGGAAGATAGAAGACTGATAACCTATACAATATATGAACTTTGTTATTAACATGAATTATGTGTCCAAATCGGATGATCAAGACAAACACATAAAGGTGTTTTAATGGCTGGTTTACGCCACCACCCTGGGCATATTATATTAGAACGCAAATGCGCAGGCCACATTGCCTGCTTTTAGTTAGCATGTAAGTTTAGATTGAAGTCACGTTATGTTATCGGCTGATCAATTTAAATTGACGTACTATACCACATATCATCGGCCAAGCGGCTGAATTTTTCAGTTCTCAGATATGATACGTAATGCCATAATGCGCGTTGATAGTTCTCCATGATAGGCCATGATACGAATGGTCAAAAGATATTATGGATGAAATGTGACAGTCTATTTCAATAGATAACATCATATTTTCTCTCTAGGTTAAGTAACCTTAAATGATATCTATATGATACGCATGTATACCTCAAACATGATACCTATGATGATTTGGATCCTCGGACCATCGGACAGTGCACATCCATCTGGTCGATCGTAAAAGTCTTCTTGATTTTGGCAACTATGCATTATAGTGCAGAATAATGAAGGAAGGGGGTCAGGTGACATCAACTATCTGTTTCACGTCAACTGTCATTTTGATCGGACATTATTCTTTGGATTTTCGTCATTGGCGGCCTTCACTTGATCTCTTCCGTAGAGCAACCATTCGCTGGCTATTTCTTTTAACCTATTGGACCGATGATGGCACCATCCAATCCAACCAGCTGTGGGAAATGGGACAACAACCAACACTTGCTCGATCTGATTAAACCTAGCTAGCTACACGTTAACTACTGTATGTAGCTCAAACCTTTTGTTGAACCCAAAGCAATATAGTAACAAACTAATTGCTTCCATGCATGAACGGTGGTTAACCCTCTTTGTTTTTTTGGTGTTCGACATGTTAACAGTTTAGCACAGACCCAGACGTCTTTGTTACTACTTATGTCGAAGTGATTCTGAGATTGTATTGGAGGAGCATAGCGAGGTCACCACTTCTACATCACCGACAATTTCATAGTACAACGGAGCAGCAGTGAAGTAAGTACATACTCCATATAGCTGCGTAGGTAATGTCATGGACTAATGGACAAGGACGCCACAACATGAGGGAAACGGTAAAGGATGTGGTTTAGCTAGCTAGCCAACGAACCAATATGGTCCATCGATCGATCCATCTGCAGTATGCAGGTCCCCAAACGAGTCATCGCACTTCGCAAAACACGGATAAATATGATTATTGGAGCACTGGTTCTAGAAATTTTACTTATTTAATCCGGGGTAACAAAAGTTATAAAGCGTGAATCTTTTTAAGTCCAGCTGACTATATAATTAACATCAGCTTCCTCTTATATTGAGGAAAGAAAGTAGATGAAACTGAAGGTTGTTCAGATCAAATACGCACTTTAACGCTTTAATGCAACTATAAGCATCACCAACGAAATCAGTGGTAAATCTTCGTAGAAAATTCGTGCACAATTGTTTTGCCTAAACGCTAGTATTAGTAAGTCCAAATACACGCTCACCATTCGATTACGGACAATATTGGGACCATGGTCGTGCAGGTACCATGTATGCGAGTCCACATCACTTGTTCCATCCATTATTGTAGTACTACCAATACGCTGAAAGACAAATTTGGATTTAAGGACAAGCCACCAACCCATTCTATTCCTACCTATCACAAAAAGCTCGAACAACTCGCCAATGCAAAATCTACAAACTCGTTGAGCTAGCATGCGGCGATTACAATAAACCACCGTACGACATGCATGTTTGAATCTTCTACTACTTAGTACTCTTTTTATTGACGAAACGTCTACTGTTCGATTACACGCACTATGAAAGAATTCACAATCGACAGATATCTTTTCGTTGCTTGGATCCAAAGGAAAAGATGTGAAACCGTCCAATTATTTGCACCGTGTTGTGTCCTTGATGAATACTCTATGTTTACAGGTCTAGCTGGTAAAGCTATATAGAATTCGGGAATGCGCTTTTGCGACGCAGGTAAGCAAACCCACGGGTGCCTAAACTGTAGTAGCGGCGTCGTCATGTTCCCTTGTTTCTTTCTACATGTCCCTGCCCGGACGCCCTGATCTCGCTGACGACAGCTGCAAATCCTGGGCGATTATTAGGCTTTGATCAGGCGCATCACAACAGCTTCGGCCTGCAGCGACCTGAACTGAACCTGAGGACGGCGACGGTCGACGGAGCTGAAGAAGTGAAAGATGGCCTGGTCCGAACTGAAAGGCGCCATGCATGGATGCAGACATCGGCCAGTGGTTCGGGCAAAGGGATCGGCCGGATTCTTGCTTTCGTTGGTAGCGGTCCCAGATCGAGCAGGCTTTGTTTGAAGAGCTTTGCGCTTGCATAAAAATGTGTTGCTGCTGCTGTTGTTTCTTCTTCCCGGGCTAGGGGCTGAGCTGACCCGACCCCTACAACGCCTGGTACCGAGCTCCTCTGTCAATCCTGCCACCGCCACCACCACCACCGAGTGAACGTACGTGCGCGCCATACCGCATTGACATTGCAGGACTGATTGCTTGCTGGTTGTTGCTCAATTTGAGTTCAATCATGTGATGCCTACTTGGGCTCAACATTTTTTTCTCCCTCTTCATTTACTACTTCATAACCTTGTTAACTTATGGATACATTCAGTTAGATCCTGGGATATTCAGCAACAAATTAGTGTCATTTTTCTTAGCTGCTTTGCATCTCTGTTTTCTATAGTTGCCAGAGCTAACCATTTTGATTACCTCACACAAATTCGGCACACGTTGAAAAAGGGTCAAAATTACTGGCAGGCATCACCAAGGAAGGCTTTGATTAGGTCTTTGCAGGTCATCACTCATCAGGGCATGTCAAACAATATGTGAATTCTTCAATCAATAGACCAATCATGTGTGTGTAAATGCAAAAAGCTGACTCTTTTGCTTAGCTTTCTTTACCACTCACTCACTCTCCCCCTTTTTCCCTTCCTTGACAATATAAATGAAGGAAGCGCCCATCATCTCTGATCTCTCCCAGGAAATGATACCAACCTTTTATCAGGCCTTTTCCACTTTTAAAGACGGGAAAGGCTGTGTGCCCTAATTTATTTGCCCTACCTGAAAGACATATCGTGCCGCATTTGGGTGACGAGGTGGAGATACCAAACCCAAGGGCGGAAGGGACGACGTTCTTTGAAAAGTACACATGCATTGCACCGATCGGGATTCAGGACAAAGGAAAAGTCAGGTCTCTGTGTCTCATGTCTTGATGCTATCTGATCACGAGGGTGAAGCTACACCGAGCATGTTGAAAACCCTCGATTCTGAATGCTGTAAAAGCACTAGGTTTTTGTTAGTGCTAGGCGCAATCTTCCTGATACTACTAATTTGATCCCCATATGATGCACAAGACTGCTGTACTCTTGTAAAATTGACTTTAGGTGCAAAAAAGAAAGATTCGCAAATGTTTTTCCTTGAACTAATACTAAGACTTCAAAAATCAGAAGCTTTTTTAACAATTAAAATCAAAAGCTTTGAAAGTGCTTTATCTGCTTTGAAACTCGGTACAACTTGCAGGCGCACTGCAACCTCACGTTTTTGGTACTGTGACAGGGGGTACCAGCACGGTACAAGAGCACTCAAGAAAATCCCGTGTCATGGAGGTGCACAATTGAAAATCACTTTGGGATTAGCCAACAGTAAGAACAGAAGGTACAGAGGATTTCTTGATGGGAGTGCAGCATCAGGGAGAAGGGGGAAAAGAGGAGACCAGCGGAAAAGACAGAAAGCCCCGCGCGCCGTGTGGCCTAGCCGCTGTTCTCTTCCGGATGGCAGGGGCAGTGTGATGATTCCGGTGGTGGACGACGATTGCACACTAGTAGCTCCTTCCTCTCTCGCTTTTGCCTTGCCTCCTCTCCTCATCCGTCTCTCTCCTACCTCCTTCCTCTCTCTCTCTCTCTCTCTCGCTGCCTTTCTTTCTCCTCCATCTCCTCTAGTCTCTCTCTAGGCTCCCCAGCTACCATCAACCCTAGCGGAAGGAAAGCCTCATCCGCCTTCTTCTTCTTCCTTCAACCCCACAAGCTAGCTCGATCATCAGCTTGTTGGCGATTCCGTATCCACTCTCAGCCAGGGTTCACGGAGGAGATAGTAGGTACTAGCTACTCCTAGTAGGTGTCCCCAGTCCCCACTGCAGGACAAGCACTAGTTGATCTGGGTGCAACACTGCAAGTACCACCACGGCTGCACATGATCGGCCGGGTCGCCCACGAGATCTGACTACCCTGCTGCTGAATTCTGGCGGCCCCGACCCGCACCTGCATGCGCGCGAGCTAGCCGATCCGTCCGTCATCGTCCACAGTTGCAAGCGTGGTAGTAGGAGAGAGGAGTGTTTGGATCAGGAGATCGAGGAGATGATGCTCAAGGATCTGGCCGCAATTCAGCAGCAGCAACAACTTGGCGCCGAGGAGAACATGTCGAACCTGACCTCCGCCTCCGGCGACCAGGCCAGCGTCTCGTCTCACCCGCTCCCGCCGCCGGCCAAGAAGAAGCGCAACCTCCCCGGGAACCCAGGTATCTAATATCGATTTCATGCTGTGAAAAAATTTACCGGTGAATTAATATGGATCGATCGAGTGCCGAACTGACTGACCGACGACCTGTTCTCTCGCGGGCAGACCCGGATGCGGAGGTGATCGCGCTGTCGCCCAAGACGCTGATGGCGACGAACCGGTACGTGTGCGAGGTGTGCGGGAAGGGGTTCCAGCGCGACCAGAACCTGCAGCTGCACCGGCGCGGCCACAACCTCCCCTGGAAGCTGAAGCAGCGCAACCCCAAGGACGCGGCGCGCAAGAAGGTGTACGTGTGCCCGGAGCCCGGGTGCGTGCACCACGAGCCCGCACGCGCGCTGGGCGACCTCACGGGCATCAAGAAGCACTTCTCGCGGAAGCACGGCGAGAAGAAGTGGAAGTGCGACCGGTGCGCCAAGCGCTACGCCGTGCAGTCCGACTGGAAGGCGCACGCCAAGGTGTGCGGCACCCGCGAGTACCGCTGCGACTGCGGCACGCTCTTCTCCAGGCGCGACAGCTTCATCACGCACCGCGCGTTCTGCGACGCGCTCGCCGAGGAGAGCGCCAGGGCCGTGGCCGTCGCGTCCTCCGTGGCTGCTGGGGCGGTGGCCCTGGCGGGATCAGGACAGCCACATCACCCGGTGCTCTTCCCGCAGATGCCGCTCGACCCGTCGGCGCAGCAGCCGCCGGCGATGGGCGGCGTGTGGCTGCAGGAAATGTGCCTCAAGAGGGAGCAGTTCGCGGCGGCGCCGTCGTGGCTCACGCCGCAGCAGCAGGTGGAGCTTGTTGGTGGCAACCCGGCCGTGTTCGGGTCGCCGAGGCCGCTGGAGCAGCAGGAGTACGTCGGCAGCTCCACGCCCCCGGAGAGCAACTCGCAGCCTGCGGCGGGCCTGACCTTCGGGTTCTCGCCGTCGTCGTCCGCCGCCGCGCACATGTCGGCCACCGCGCTGCTGCAGAAGGCGGCGCAGATGGGATCGACGCTCAGCCGGCCGTCCAACCAAGGCCAGATGGCCCCCACGCACAGCACCACCGCCAGTACTGTTGCCACTGCTGGCAGCGCACCTGTTGCTGCTCCTGCCACGAGCAACGTGACGACAAGCACTGGCCTCAACTTCGGGGCACCTCATCACTTTGGAGCAGTGGACAACGAGAGGGCTGATCGTCGCGAAACCACCGCCGCCGGCGCCGGAGGCGGCAACGACGGCCTCACCAGGGACTTCCTGGGCCTGCGGGCCTTCTCCCATGGCGACATTCTCAGCATGGCCGGCTTCGACCCCTGCATGTCGTCGGCCTCCTCAGCGGCGGCGTACGACCAATCAGGGCACCACCACCAGAGCGGCAAGCCATGGCATGTCTAGCCCACCAGTCACATAGCTAGCTCGCCCATGGACGGGATGAATCATGATGGATGCAGCATGCATGCAGCCGAGACATTTCTCGATCATGTACTTCGAGATGGATACTGGGTAAGTCGGATCGATCGATATCCAGTTCGCCTTTTTGCTTGGCACTTATTTTGAGATGTTCATTTTGGGACGGGATGGGCTGTTCGATTTTCTTATATAAAGATCAAGGTGCTATATATGTGCAAGACTCGCAAAGTATTGTTCATGCTATATATCATAGTTATGAATTGATGTTGTTAGTCTCGAAGTATATCCATTTGTGATCTATGGTTGCTGCATTGCTGTTAATTAAGCTGCGATGATGCTCGACATGCAAATTCATTGTTGTACTGGCTAACTTCATATGTTATGTGTGTTGTTAGCCGCACTTGATTAAATTGAACTTTCATGCATGTTTCCATTAGCTTTCTAAGCATAACAATACAACAATGTTGATACTATGAGCTAATCTGGTAAACTTTCAGAATTTGTGACGGACCTCCTACCAAAATTTTTATGTATTTTTTCGTGGATGTATATAGAGACTAAAGAAAAAAAAAGTCTAAATAAACCGATCCATTAGCATCCCAGTATAGATAGACCAATATAGGAAAATAGAAAAGCAATATTGCATCATTTTAGTAGAAGTGATCCATTTCTGTCGATAATTGAGCTGAACTACGGCCCTCCCTCTGTCCACCTATAAAAGTATGACGTGTTTCGAATAGGATAATATATACATTTCTACTAGTATAAGAGAAGCTAATCTTGTAAGATTGCATATGGAATTATTTTGTTCACGACAAATCATGTTGGTAATAGTTTTTTGTATATAGCACATCAACATAGTCCATTGCTGCAGCGTTGTGGGAGTACAAAATGACCCACTTTATTAGACCATCTTAGGAGCTTTTTAATGTAATTGGTATTTTTTTAGGAGGGTAAAATAATTTAGTTGAATGCAGTTATGTTTATAGGGTGCTTTACACATTGTCAGATTGCTCTTGGCCGGGGACCATTTTGTATTTGTTGTCCGTTGCTGTTTAGTACTAGCAGTTCCATGCTCTAATACTGGTAGCCGAGATATAAACAACACAACAAGTCAAGTAAAGTTGCCACTATGCCCTATGAGCCACATCTCGCGAAAAAACTTTGATTCATTCAGATCCATGTGAGCATGCTTCATGCACGGCACAGAAAAGGTAAACCTTTTCTATTTTTTTTTAAATGAAATACCTTATCTAGGTACAAGAGGAATGGGCATTTGTATTGTTAACTGATAGAGTAGTCCATATTATGAAGCAATCTTAGTCGGCTACACATCACTAGGACGATACTCTTGCATACAAATCAGTGAACCTTTCGATAGTGTATCAAACCTAGCTCTTCTTTTTTGGCGGAAAGTATGCAAGTTCTAGAGCGAAAAGGTTTTGTTCGCGATGTATTTGTCTGTTTTGAAGAGAGTCTTGTTCGCCCATCATCAAACACGGAAGAAAGGTGCTTAGCTATAGGCTTTGCTCGTCACTCTCCTTTAACTGACTGCTGCATGCATGCAGCGTCCACCTGCACATCATTGCACACGCGGAACGACTCTTGGGCAGGCCTCGGTGATCATAAATGTTTTGCATCTCCTCCTTGTCTTGTTTCGGGGAATCTCCATGATTTCATGGCAGCTTTCTTACCAGGAACAAATGTCTCCTGTGAGTTTCAAAACACCCCATCATTCAAATCCTGCTTGTATGAGCGTCTTCATGCACAATTTGCAAGGGGCTTTGGAAAGAAAATGAAGAGCTTATTTCCACTGATCAATACTTTCCCATGCACTTATGCAAAGCATGTTGCTGTTGACCTGTCGTAGCATGAGTCAGCAGAGTTCCCGGCCGGCCGGCCGGGAACTGTTCACATGTGAGCATGAGTGAATGATGCAGGGTAGGAGGAGTGCTATCCTGAATTGAAAAAGAAAAAAAGAAAAGGAAATCTGGGGCGTATGAAAGATGCAGGCTTGCAAGTTTTGAATTGCGCATGGACAACTGCTGCGACCCTTTCCACATCAAATATTCCGCGCATCAAAGTCTGGGGCGTGCCTCCAAGGGCTACACGACAAATGCATCTTCACGTGTCCCTTTCCCAGTCAGCCTTCGTAAGAGAGAGGTGTTGGGTGTGCAAAAATTAAATTAAAGCATCGATTTGTGAAATGGGGATGCAGAGATGCCGATATGGGGAGAGGTAACTAGTGGCGGATGCAGCCTTTGCGGTCTCGTGTTGTCAACGCGGCCAGCCAGGGTGGTGAGGAGGACACTGTTGATGAGGAGGAGACGACAACTGCACGCTCGCTCGGTTGCTCTGGGTCAAGAACTCGGCGACACGCGCGCGTACCGTTACATGCATGCGTACGTCTTGCCTTTTCATTTCTGTTATTGACGCGCAGTCATTTCCCATTTTCAACATTTAGAGAGCATAACTTGACGGCCGGGTAATGTCATGGCTAACTCTAACTCCATAGTAGATTAATTATCATGACTGAGAGAGAGTGAGACCGCAAGCGTCGCGTGGCTTCTGGGACGGCAGCATACAGCCGGTAGCAAAGCCAATGAATCCTCGATCGGCTTCTTTCTCCGGAAGGCGTGCTTTCGTTTGGGGTCACGCATGCCGCCGCAGTTCCTTGCGTGGGGCTCCTCCCGCACTACACTCTGATCTACAGCACCACGCCACGCCGCACACTGCACCGCACCGCGTTTTTGCATGCACACATCTCTATCTCCTCCCCGTCTCGTGTTCCTACTACTACGTCCTAGATAGGTATGGCAATGGGGCGGGTTCGGAGCGGGTAGAGCATACCCATGCCCGCCCCGCCAAACCTGTCGGGTAAAATTCCCCACCCGCCCCGTTCTCATGGGGAGAAATCCATCCCCGTCCCCGTCCCCGTCGGGTATCGGGGCGGGTATCGGATACCCACCGGGTAAAGCGTCGATGCGGCGTCGCGACGTTCGTCGTTCCTGCAACCGGTGAAATGGTGATGAAATCCACCGATGCCGCGTCGTGCTGGTCGTTGGGGCGTCGTCGTGCCGCAGGACGGCCGGATCCAGGCCAGGCGCGACGAGCACGCGCGTCCACGCCGCGGCGTCGTCCAGGCGTGCGGGAGGGCGCGGCGAGGGAGGGTGTCGTCAGGCCGTGGCGTCGTCCAGGTATGCGGGAGGGCGCGGCGAGGAAGGGCGTCGTCCAGGCCGCGGCGTCGTCCAGGTATGCGGGAGGGCGCGGCGAGGGAGGGCGTCGTCCAGGCCGCGGCGTCGTCCAGGCGTGCGGGAGGGCGCGGCGAGGGAGGGCGTCGTCCAGGCCGCGGCGTCGTCCAGGCGTGCGGGAGGGCGCGGCGAGGGAGGGCGTCGTCCAGGCCGCGGCGTCGTCCAGGCGTGCGGGAGGGCGCGGCGAGGGAGGGCGTCGTCAGGCCGCGGCGTCGTGCGGGAGGGCTGCGACTGCGAGCGGAAGTGGCGGCGAGCGGGAGGGCGCGGCGTCGGCGTGCGCCCTGGCTGTGGCGGCTGCGTGCGTGGGGAAGTGGAGGGTGGTGAGGGAAGTGGGGACTGGGGAGTGGGGATAAGGTTAGGGTTTAGAATCGTCGGGCTGGGCAGTTTTTTGTTGGGCTGAGCTACTTTACACTATACAATTCAATTTTCGGGTCCCCGCTGAGTTCCCCATGGGTGGATTTCAATCCCCGCCCCGTACCCGACTCATGTCGGAGCGGGTACGGGCGCCACCCATAGGTGGGAAATGCTCCCCATCCCCGGCCCCATCGGGTCGGGTACCCGGCGGGTAGACGGGTACCCGCCCCGAATTGCCATCCCTAGTCCTAGACGGCCGTGCTGTGCTTCAGCATGCTCCTCTTTCTCTCGCTGCACGAAACTGTAGATGTGGGTAGGTGATCGATCATATGGGCGGGGAGACCATTGTGAGGTCAGGGACGCGGAAAGCCTAAACTTTTGTAGCCGTTGACGTGGGAGGCCGAGCCCCATCTGTGTCTCGGATACTTCGGGCTTTCCGGGCTAAAAAGGTGTGCTTGTCTCTCTCTCGTCGCTCGCTGTTCGTTCGTGAGTCGTGACGGTGTTTGGTGTGTGGATGCTGTTCTTTTCTCATGGTTAATTTCGAAGCATGCTCTCGATTGATTAGGGTTGACTGCTTGGACAAGCTCCACATGCCTTTCTTGGGGACTGAAATCAATTGTTCTCACCTAGAGTTTGACAATTCAGTAGACATCCTAGGTCTTGGAGCTGGAGCTGTCAGAATCTTCTCATCTCCCGTGCTTCATGGAGTAGCAAAGGACAAAAGTCTTCGCGAACTACCAACGTCCAGAACTCCAGATTAAGATTTTAAAAGGCAAGTGGTACTACCAACGTGCATAAAACTTCCAGCATTTCGGCTCTCAAGAGGGAAAATGCTGTATCTGAAGTTCTGAACTCGGTTCTCGAAGCGCAGAAGAAATGAGCTCTCGGCTCCGGCTGGGTCACCGCGGCCCGGAAGAATTGAGCTCTGGATTCAGCTCGACGATGGACCGGGCCCTTATACGGGCGGGCCGGGCACGTAATCGGTGTGCCGCACTGCACTGCACTGCTGCGTCTGCGTGCGATACAGACAGTGACGGACGGCCGACACTCCTGAATTCCGATCGGGATCCTCTGAATTACTGAAGGAAATTCAGAGGCGCTACAGTGCGCCGGAATTAGGCGAAATCTCAGCCGTCGGATGGAAAACGAACAGCCCAGGTCGAATGTTACAGAAGAAGGCGAACAGTACTTATGAACAGTAAAATCAAATGCACAGTAGCTCCGGATACTGTTCGCTACCGTGTAAATTTAGGGTTCTGTAGCTCTCCTCACAGATTACTGTTCCGATCGCTACAGTATCCTGAATTTTCTTCACTACTTCAGGAGACCCGGATCCAATCCCTAGTCTTGGCCAGTAGCACCAGCCGAAATACGAAGCTCACTGCAGAGTTTAGTTTTTTATTGTCAATCAGTGAGCAATGATGGAGCTTAATTGCGGGGCATTTAGTTTAGTGCCAGTCTTTTTCTGCTTTATCACTCTCCGCTTGCACTTGTCCCATTCGTCCTAAACAGCTAGCACTCTTGTTAGCAGCCTATCACACGACCTCTAAGTGCACTTGACTTTTCAGGGCCATGACTCGGACATTAGTATCCAACAATCTGCGGCGAAAAGAAATCATCACAATTCACAAACCCCACAGGAATCATTCATAGACACATGTTTCCGGCCATTCTAATCCATTTACCTATCTATGTGACGCGGCTTTCAAACGGGAAAATCCACATTTCGTTTTCGCAATGCTAAAGCCATGATAGCTAGTTGGCACCTGCAAAGCAAAAGCACGAGGGCAAGACTTGCGGCCCCAAGTAGAAACCTAAGGATGTGTTTGGTTCGTCGTCGTACTTCACCATACTTCGCGCAAAAGTATAGTGAACAAATCGCTCATAACATACTTGGCAAAATTCGATAAGGATATGAGTGATGAGTGGTGTTCCGATGTGGCAAGTTGCAATTGTGGTAATAATTAGTGAACCAAACAGTCACATAAAAAAACGATGGCACGACTATCGATTGGCATGGCAATGTTCGACAATAAACTAGATACATCCTAACTATTGATCCCCAAATGATACATAGTGAAAACTAGGCTCAGAACTGATAAACAATATTTACCTTTTTCTTTTAAAAAAATATCCAATGATATTTCTTTTAAAAAGTGAGTTCTAGCGCTTTGATTAAACAGTAAATAATGACCCTCTTTGTTGAGCTGCAGTGGTACGCCTAATGCCATCTCATGTGGTTAGTTGCTAATGAAGTTCATAACAAGAGGCCGTGATTGATTCCTGCCACATTCTTACTCAATAATTGGTCTAGAACCTAAGTTCACCAGTAATATTTTTACTTTTTACAATAATCCTAACATTCTTTTTGTTACATACAGATGTGATGATGCAAATAGATGCATTGATGTTAGACAAATATAGAAAAAGTTACAAAATTTATGGTACCACTCTCTCAAGTCCAAGAGGGCGGTCTTCTTGGCGTGACCTTTCCTCATATACTTGGAGAGTCGGTGGTGTATTGACAAGGTCCTACAATTTTTATGGACGTAGGGGCACACGCCCCTCTAGTTTAATTTTAATAAACGCCAAAACCATAAATCAAATCAATGAATCGGGAATGCAGATTTAGAGTGCATGGTCCTAACTAGCGATGGACTTTGGGATGTTGTGAAAAACAAGTTGAGAACTCTGATGAACTTTGGGACATTGTGGAAAATAAGCTATGAACTCTATCGACATCAATGTTTTTCTAGACAGTAAACGGTACACAGTCGGTTGACCATCGTTTAGCGTTTAAATCTGTTTAAATGACCATTTAAACAGATTAAATGGCCGTTTAGGTATAAACGGTGGTCACCCGTCTAGCGTTTAGACGCTGTTTAAACGGAGTTTAATTCCGTTTAGGAAAACAAGGATCGCCATGCTCTGAGATCACCAGAACCTTATACACCGCGCGCGCTACACTAGCTAACTACCGCGCGCGGTGTATGGGCGAGAATCATCGCCGCTTTCAGCCCAAATTCACACCTCCGGTTTTCTTCATCCTCCCGATCCGAGCTGACGCCATCGTCGCGGCCCCTCGACGCTGCGCCGCTGCATGTTTCTTGCCTTCCCGTGCCCCGCTCCTCCCCTCCTTCCTTCCTCCTGCGCCGCACCGTCCTCCGCGCCCGCGCGCCGCCCCTGCGCCACCTCGTGAAGCTCTTGTTCCGGCTGCTAGAAGCCATTGTTCCGACCATCGGGACAATTTGTTCTGGCCGTGGGGACGAATTGTTCCAGATGCAAGGAACAATTGCTCCGGCCGTGGGGATGAATTGTTCCGGTCACTGGGACGAATTGTTCCAGCCACTGTGACGAATTGTTCCAGCTGCAAGGAATCATTGTTCCGGCCATTGGGACGCATTGTTCCAGCCCAAGGAAAACTTGCTCCGACGAGATGTGTGAAGGCAGTTGCTTACCTGGGTCATGAAGGAGGAACGCCAGGGCGCGGCCGCGCGGCGGTGCGGCAGCCAGTCTGCAACACAGGGCGCGTCGGCGCGGCAGCCAGTCTGCAACGGGCGCACAGCGCACTAGGTGCTGGGTTCATGGGCCGCTGGTGGGCTTGATTGGAGGAAGAAGATAAGCAGTGTTGCGCGCGGTAGCTACTTGTAACCTAACATTTTTTTGAAGTGGGCAATTGTTTAATATTTGATGTTGAATCAATGCATGGCCATATACACAACCGTTTGCTGTGGTGGTCATATTCATATGCTTGATAAAAGTCTGCTTTGTTGTTCTGCTTTTATATCATATTGGTATTTCCATTTAACTCTATAGGTATCTCACTACCATGTCGTTAATGCTTTTGTTCAAAAGGAAGTTGTTTCGCTTGGGAAATCGGAAGACATGCCCGAGCCCGAGTCTGCAGCTTGGAGGAAGGATGTTTGGACTGGTTTAACTTTTTCTTTCTCATCGTGGTGCAATTTCACCATGACAAAACTGGATAAGACTGGTGTTTGATTGGTTAGAGGTTTGGCTTTCTTCAGGCTATTATTATCCTGCAATATGGCTCGCGTAGCAACTGCCAGCAACTGTCATTGATTCATACCTGTCATGTGTAGGAAACGTTTTATTTCCAGCAGCAGCAGGTGCAAGGTACATTTTTTAATCTGATGATTTGCAATAAATCTACCACTTGGTTGATGGTTACTAGCTCGACATGTTTTCTCACCTGTCCCTCCCCGCGGTTTATGTTCGTTTGGATCACGGGTGACGTCAAAGCAGACCCTGAACTTCCTGAATCATCAGAATCCGATGGAATGCCACCGGTTTTGACTGTAGGAACGTGCTGGGCCTTTCTGGAACGGCCCACCAGGCGCCAAATCGAACTGGGCTAACCGACTCCGCGTTGCGTTCTTCCCTTTCCCTTTCCGCGTTGCGTTCTTCCCTTGCCTGGGCAGTCAGAGAGCAAACAGAGGAGAGCCTCTTCGATCCAAGCCGAAACCCTACCACATCCATGGCCGACTCCGGCAGCGGCGGTGCCTCGGCCCCGGTGTGCAATTTCGTGAGGAAACCGCCCAAAAACATCCGGAAGCGCCCCGCCGCGCCCGCCGGCTCCGACGACGAGGACGACGGCGGCGGCGCCATCGCGGCCTTGCGCTCCAAGAAGGGCCCGTCGGCCCCCGGGAAGCTCGTCTTCTCCTCCACCGAAGGCTCCGCCGAGCCGCGGAAGTTCCAGTACGAGTCGTCCCGGACGATCCAGGCCTCCACGGACAGCCGCGCCACCGCCACGCTCGAGACGGAGACGGAGTTCGACCGCGACGCGCGCGCCATCCGCGAGCGCCAGCTCAAGCAGGCCGAGGAGTCCCTCAAGAAGAACCCCTCCGCCGTCGGCTCCTCCGGCTCCGGCAAAGGGGAGGTGTACAAGGGGATCCACGGCTACACGGACTACAAGGCCGGGTTCCGGCGGGAGCACACGGTGTCCAGCGAGAAGGCCGGCGGCTCGCACGGCCCGCTCCGGGCGTCCGCGCACATCCGGCTTTCCGCCCGGTTCGACTACCAGCCGGACATCTGCAAGGACTACAAGGAGACGGGGTACTGTGGGTACGGTGATTCCTGCAAGTTCATGCACGACAGAGGGGATTACAAGTCCGGGTGGCAGCTGGAGAAGGAGTGGGAGGAGGCCGAGAAGGCACGCAAGCGACGTATCGCGATGGGAGGTGGGGATAGTGATGACGAGGCAGCAGAGGATGACGACGACTCCGATGAGGAGGCGTTGCCCTTTGCCTGCTTCATCTGCAGGCAGCCGTTTGTTGATCCAGTGGTTACGAAATGCAAGCACTACTTTTGTGAGCATTGCGCATTGAAGGTATGACTCGGTTTGTTCTTTCTTTTTCTGTTTTTATGCTTGTTACCTTGCAGTTCATGAGGATTCATGTATAAGTTAACTGTTAGAAATGTAGGAGATTTGTGATCAACTATTCCTCTGCTTGTTCTTAGGTTTGTTATGTTTTGCTACTAAATAATTTGCTGCTAGATTAGTTATGGAATAGTCCTGGGATACTTTCCAATCTTGAATAGTATTGTGTGGCTTCAGTATACAGACTAAGGGAGATTACAGTGAAGTGCAAATTTAGCGATGCGTTGTTTAGGGCTTACATAGGTGTGTTACAACAGGACTTTTAGTGTTATATGTGCTTCCTGATTACTTCATGAATAGTTGAGTTCTGTTGATTGGGTTGGCCTATTAGTTTTATCTGGAACTAAACAATACAAAATTTTAACACCAAGAAGCAGACACAGATGGGCAAGTGGAGGGAAGCTGTATGAAGATATGATTCCCCTTTCACAAATTTTAGGACATTCCCAAGGAGATGATAAAGACAAGTAGATAACTCTGTAAGGAGGGGAAATGCTTTTCATCATCATGGGTTGCATCTCTCTATTGGTTAATGATTTATGTTTGGCTCAAGCTTGTTTTTTATGATGGTTGTCTGGGTGCCTTTTGGAGCAAGGTCGCATTATCATGAAATACAATTGTCGATGTAGGAAGCCATGCATCTGCTGATCTTAGTCTGTTGCTTGGCAAATTAAACACATCAATTAGGTTTAGAAGATGCAATGACTTCTTGTAGTTACCATTTAAGGTCCTCAGCCACCAAACTACTCCCTCCCTCCCGTGCTGATGTTATTTACCGTGAACTATTGAACTTTTTTCTGTCCTTCTTCTGGATGAGTTAAATACTCCATTATGTGTGATTTTATTTTGCTATTCAACTAAATTAAAAGACCCTAATAGTTTTCTTCTTCAGACGCACAACTGAACTACAAGGTACTTCTTTGTCTGAAATTTTCATAGTAACCCATCTGCTGCTCTTTGTGGAGCGTAGATCAAAACAACCTAAACAGAGATAGATACATCTTGGCCTGAACCTGAAGAATTCTAAAACAATAGATGGAATTACACGCATGATCACTGGACGAGATATACATAGGTTGCAACTTCAAAAGGTGTACGACATCAAAATATATATGGTAACAAGATATGCATAGTTGCCACAAAGTGTAACCAACTAACCATGTTAGCTTCACCTTCAGGAGAACCCATGCTCACGTAGACGTAGGAGTATCTTCCTACCTCTTTGTCTTTCTGTGACATTTACTGTACGGATATCAATATAAAGCCACAAGAATGCCTATATTTAGTTGCACGCTGATGAAAAGAAAGTTGCAAACTGCAAGTCATACAATACCTAATAATAAGTTCAAAATTGCATGCCAACTATGGCGGTGTGAGACCAGGTAGCTTTATTGTAGTAGTATATCGCAGTGGATCAATGCTCTTTGTAACTTGCAAGTGCAGAAGTCCCCATGATGATATTTAAAATACCGATGCTTGAAATTCACTATTCCAGATCTGTGTGCTCTGGGGGATAGACTGAGAAGTTACAACTGTGGTATATATACAAAAGGTTAGAAACATACTTGTAGGGCGCTAGGGGTTGCGAGCTGTGCCTCATGTGAGTCAGTCCCATGGGCAAATATACTGTGTGGCATGATTGGAAGACATCATTTGTTCTTTTAAAGGTGTTCTTATTGGTGATGTAACACGATTTTGGGGCTTCCGTGATAGAATTATTTACTTAAAGAAAGTTTGTGTTTGGGTCACTCTAGATGTGGTTTTTGAAACTTAATATGTAACAACAATTGAATAGATACTTAGTTAATGCGATCTAGGCACTAAAATAGCTTTGTAGTTGGAAAAGCATCACAGTATTGGATTTTGACTATCTGGCATCGTTGTCAGCTTCTTGGATCATGCAATATGTGCTAGTTTAGTTCGATTGAGCTAGAATTTTGAAAAGTTTTGGCCCTCAAGTTCAAATGTGATGCGAACCTCGGTATATTCAGAGAAGGTCGATGTTACGAGTATTAAGCAAATTAGTTTTGTATTTTCAACTGCAAATGCCATCTCTTCAGAATATGCTGCATTTCTCAGAGCAACTCTTCCTTAGTGAGACAAGTTCTGAATTGTCCACATGCTCGACTTTACAATATTGAAAGGATAGATTATTGGCATAGCATTACGGCGGAAATAGAAGTTAGAGTAGTAAACTATAAACCCCCCAACTTCATCTCTTACTCTGTACTTGCAAATTTGCAAGGTGCACTCCCCTGATTAATTTAGCTGTCTGCAGTGCTAAAGTGTTAGATCACTATCTCGTGATTGTTTCCTGCTGTTACGTAGTCACAATTGGGGAAGCATTCACCGCTCTGCTTTTACTTGTACTGTCAGTTTGATAGATCAATGCAAAACAGGTTTAAGCATTCTTTAAAGAAATGGACATGATTGGTAGATGCATATATTAATGACTTTACATCTAGGGAAATGTTTCGTGAGTTTTGTTACGAATATGTAATGCTTTGTGAGGTTCCTACTTCTTAGTGTATTCATCTATTCATGACGTGTCAATAAAGCGTCTTGCCAGGAGTGGCTATCGATACTGAACCATAGATTAGCTGCCTGGTTAAAGGTTAGTTGATCTGTTGAAGATTATAAACCATTGATTTTTTTTATTGTTTTAACTGTTGTGGACATTTTAATTTCAAGGCATCAGATAGGTTCTTGTACTTATGCTGTGCTTCATATGGTTGCATTGTCCTCACATCCTCTTTGCAGTACTAATCTACTACTGCATGAATCTGGGCAAATTATACTATTTGATTGACATTAGCTGCAGTCTTTTGCTTCTTCATTTTACATGCTTATTAAATCAATTGATGATTAAGGATAGAGTATGCTATTCCTCAAAAAAAGTAGAGTATGCTTTATTAATGGTTGTTACCTGATGTCCTCGTTGCAGTACTAATCTACGACTGCTTGTTTGATTCGGGCAAATCATTTTGTTTGATTGACATAATTCTGAGTCTTATTATTTACCAGCAAATGCTAACAGTTTCTGATTTTTATTATTTTTCATTTCCAGCATCATTCGAAGAACAAGAAGTGCTTTGTCTGCAACAAGCCAACCCTGGGCATCTTCAACGCTGCGCAGGAGATCCGCAAGAAGATGGCGGAAGACAAGAAGCAGCAGCAGCAGGACTAGGAACTCTCACCACCGATGCTAATTTAGTTGTTGTACCATGTAATAACGTTCTTCTGGTTTTTTCTTCATATGAAGAATGAGAAAAAGAAAAATCAGCACCCGGTTTTGAACCTTTATCCAGTGCCAAGCTCAGGTATCCAACTAGCTGTCGTATGTGATCTACCGTCATGTCTCCTGCCAGGTGGTTCCTGAATGGATGTCATAGCTACTCTCTCCAGGAATAAAAGGCCCATGGTGACCAGTGAATCTCCAAAGCTGCTTCGAGTGCTGGTCTCCCTCACAAATTGCGTGCCATAGCACGCGGATGACAAGTTGCAGTTGAGCAGGCTCCAGAACCTGTTTGGTGCCGTCCACTGCTCAACCTTTGTGTTGCCATGAGGAACAAGGGTCTGCTTCACAGGGCGGGCACCCTTGTCCACGGGCGCCTGGCCGTCCTCCACGTAGCCATTAGCATTGCAGGCACAATCACTTGCTTCCCAAAAATGGCACGAGTCTTATTTTTGTTCGACATAAGGCCGCTGCAGTGTTTTTTTTTTTGCTTCCCAAAAATGGCACGAGTCTTATTTTTGTTCGACATAAGGCCGCTGCAGTGTTTTTTTTAGGACACTGCGGTGCTATTTGGCGCTAGGTATAACCATGCAGACACTGCGGTGCTAGTTGGCGCTAGGTATAACCATGCAGACATACAGATACAAAGGAAAAAAGTTCTGAGAAAAAAAAATCTATGACGAATTGTACCTTTTTTTTTGTATTTAATCAAATGTTTATCATGATATTTTCATGCATGTTGAAGTCTTTATTTCGGTGCGCATGGTTACTAACAAGGTTATCTGTACGCATGAAACGTTTAGATGGCGAGTAACTGTTTAGATGATGAAGTCATGAACTAATCATCCATCATTGCAAATTGAGCTCTGTTTGACCCTATACAAGGTATATGCTTTCAGATGGACAGGTCATCCGCGAGTCCGTTAAACACCCCAAGTGGGTGTTGTTGATCCAACTAGTCACTCAAACTGACACTTCGTAGCAAACTGTGAGCTTGATGTAGATATGCAATGATTTAAATCACTTCTCCGTAAGTCGCGACGCAAAGTTTTCTCTGGTGATAAGGTCAAAAAAAAAAAGTTTTCTCTGGTGATGTATTGGCATAATGTGACTGGTGCTATTTGACATCGTGTTGGAGGAATACAAACACAAATGATTTTCTCAAAAACCATACTAGAATTCTCCAACTATCGGAAAATCTTACATCGAAGTGGTGCATTGTGAAACAATGCTTTCTACTGCTAGATAGTTTTTTTTTTTTTATGAATTGGTTAAGTACTTGTAACTCAGGTTCGGCCAATTTTCATGCTGAGAAACACATGCAGATATGTGAACGAGTTGTACCAGGGAATACTCAGATATTCCACGTGGAGAATCACAGAATTCTGCTCAATAGGGACGAGTCTGAAGATTTTTTTTCTTTCAACAAATAGTTGGAATAATCAGAAGTCTCAATTTGTCAGAAGTCAGAATCAAGAAGCTGTCATCCTCGTTCCAGAAGCTGTTAGTGTACAAGGGGTCGAAATCCACAACGCCAACACATCTGTACTCTGAATCTATACATGAAAACAATCCTGCCAACCAGTACTGAACAAACCAAAAAATTGGCACAGATAAACAACTAACTAAACAAAAGAAGAACTAAAGTAACTAAAGGCTGTAAGGGAGCTAGGGGTATCACTGTCCGAAGTGTGTCCACATATGCAGTATGGAGCTGATCGATCAAAAGGCAGATCACGCCTGAGCAGAGCTTATCAATTCTCCAATATCACATCTCAAGCTCCACTCAGTTCTCAGTTATCACAGCCCTACACTCTTCTACTCTGATGATCCCAGACAGATGCATAATTTACAAAGCTTGGCCTGAAATTCTTTTGATTTCCAAAAATCAACTGAACAACAATCATCTACCACTATACTGCGAACGTGTTTCATAATCAGGTGAGAAACCATGCTCACTCATGCTTCCCCTTGACATGCTTCGCAACCTCTGCCAGAACTTCATGTTCTTGCCTGTCATCAGAGGGCCTGAGCTGGACTGTTTGCGGAAAGAACCTGCCTCAGCAGCTGGAGTAAAAACAGGCGTCGAGCCATATATTTCAGATAATAGAACCCTCTCCGCTTCCATGCCAGTTGCATCATAAACTGCTGTAGTTTGCACCGGCAACTCCTGACTGAATCTTCCTGATCCAATGCCATCATCACCCTCACTGCAGACAAGTTTCAAAGCCTGAACAACTTCACCCATACTGGGGCGGTGAGCAACCTCAGGTTGCACACACATTTGTGCGATGGCAGCTGCTTTTGCTACATTGTCCAGTGGTACACTAGGACCAAGAAGCGGATCAACAGCTTGACGTAGGCTCAACACATTTGTTAGAAGTGGTCGAGCCCACGCGACTAGGTTTTCTTGCCCTGCAGGCCGAGACATGTCCACAGGCTTCCTACCAGTGAGGAGCTCAAGCAGCACAACTCCATAACTGTATACATCACTCTTTACAAGGAGATGCCCCGTCATTGCGTACTCCGGTGCAACATAGCTGGGAAAAAAAACAAGAAATCACATTTTTGTCTACATAAAATACAGTTCATGAAAATAGAGAATATGGTTTGTACCCAAATGTTCCCATGACACGAGTGGAGATGTGCTGGTTCCCCTCCCCCCTTGCAGTCCTGGCTAGTCCGAAGTCCGATACTTTTGGTGTGAAATCATGCTCCAGAAGAATGTTGCTTGACTTGAAATCACGATGAATCACACAAGGGCTTGAATCTTCATGTAGATATGCAAGTGCTCGTGCTGCCCCCAGGGCTATCTTCATACGGGCGTTCCAATCAAGTGGAGCTATCTCACAGTCCGCTCCTATAACGATCATACAGAAAACACAGAAAGGCATTGCATTTAGTCAAATCAAGCAACTTGTTGATAGATCATGATCTTAAATATGCAAATACTTACCATGCAAATGGGATTCAACACTGCCATTTGGAATAAGTTCATATACTAGACACCGTGCATTCTCCTCTACGCAGATGCCTAACAACTTGACCAAATTCCGGTGATGCAAACGTCCTAGCATCTCAACCTCAGCCAAGAACTCCCGCTCACCCTGGCCATCAAATCTCTTCAGAACCTTTACGGCAACCCTTGTTCCGTCTTCAAGTGTGCCCTGGTAGACACATCCGAAACCACCTTCTCCAAGAACCTTTGAATCATCAAAGCTGTTGGTGGCCTTGTCAATCTCAGCAAATTTGAATGTTTTTGCCTGCCCTGTGTATGTTGCCATGCTTGAGCCCAATGAACCCGATGGACCTGAAGGGGAACTAGAGCGACCGGCTATATGAGTGTGACCTGTGCCTGAAATCATTAGAGATGTTTCAGAAGGAAAATTGGTACAGGCTAAAATTACATATACTATTCTAACAAGGACATGGAAAGTATAGGGAAAGCCTTTAGCTGAAAGTATTGCAATCACTATTCAGTGGTATACTGGTATGTCAAATAAACTATGTTTTGTCAGGAGGGCACTACCAAATAGTATTTCCTTATTGACTGGAGAAGAATAGCTACTACTGTAGACTGAATCAAACAGCTAATACAAATTACATTGCAGTACTGTATGATACAACTATAAAAAAGAAAACTAGGATCCGAGATAGTAATTACACTTACCAGATGACCTCGAAAATTTTGGAAGTACACTACGTGGAAATCTCTGAGCCATGTCATTCGAACCCCTGAATCCAAGTATCAGCAACCATGCAGCCAGACAGCAAACGCTCAATGCTATAATGGTAGACAAGACAACGATAGCAACTAGGCTGCCATTCACTTTTTTCTGGGGCTTCCTTATATCGACCCCGAGAGGTTTCATTGCCCTTGCATTCCTATTCTTGCCAAGTGCCCCATCACCAACAGCTTCTGGCGCTGAAGGTGGTGAAGGGGGTAGCCCTGCACAAAATTCATACTTTATGAAAACTAGTGGCGCAGAATTTCATCATGTCCAGAGATGAGATAGTGCAATTAGGATAATTTATTGTTTAAAACCGAGTTGTTCATTGTATGTTTATGCAATCAAATGACAATAATATGTTCTATCTGACAATAAATTGACTCATTGATCAGCAAGTGAATAACCAAATGCAAACAGGAGTCAGGGACACAAGCAAGAATGCAAACCTGGGTACACAACATAGAGTATCTCATAGTCCCCAAAGATTGATGGTTTTAAAGGAAGTTTTTTGCTCCACAAGCTTTCAAATGCTGAAAATGCTGTAGCATGGTCGAATTTTACTTGCATTGGTACTAAATCAACAAGAACTACGGTCTTGTCAGGTTGATCATTGGCCACATTTGCGCCCATGACACGGACCTGCCTCTGCGCCATGTTTACCCCAGAAGATACCTCCTCAGCAAAGTCAGAGACCAGTGGGAAGAATGAATAAAGGTCAACACTTAGACGAATTGCAACTTTGATCGGTAGAACGCAAGCACATGGGGCTCCCGTAGGTGGATCTGTTAAAGGCTCTGGGCATGACAACGATTTGCAATCTGCATTTCACACGGTCATCAGGTAAGAAATAATCAGCATTGCACACGAAGCAGGTAAAATTACATCCAATCTGTTAGTTTTGAAATGATAAATGTACAAGAACAGAAGAAACTGTACCTAGATTAGGTGGTGGTGGAGGTAATGCCCAGATAGGATGAGCTGATGGTGCTTTTGGCTCTGGTTCGGGAGGGATTGTTGGAATAGTAGGAGAAATACGGTGCCCTGAAAAAGCCAGTAGTTTTGAAAACTTGTGTTGGCCCAAAAAAAGGGGGGGAAGTGAGGCAAAGAAACAAGGGATTGAAAGTACTTTTGTGTCCATTAGTTTGGCCCTTTGGTGGCACCGGTGAAGGCGATGGGGAATGTACGGGAAAGATTGGATGATCTGGAAAGGAAAAATGCATGAAAGTTGTCAGCGCTACACAACTGAATTCAACGTGTTCAAACAGGAATTTAAGTGTAGATTACCTCGAGGTATCGGTGGAGGTGCATGGTGATTTTGCCTTTTAGCTCCAGCCTGCCTTGGAGTCTGTGAGACTCCGGGCCCTGTGAGGCATAACTTATTAGATCAATGGTCGGAGAGGATAACATAGGCTGGGGTGGAACTATTTTTGTCAAACCTTGAGCATGAGATGGCGGGTAAGATGGGGATAATGATGGATTTGCTCCATTGTTGGGCTTATTGGACTTCCATCCCCGACTATGAGGCCTACTAGTCGGTGCTGACTTAGGAGGTACACTTGATGATGGGGGTTGGGTATGTGGAACTGACGAAGCATTCTTTGGCGCTGAAGGCATGTTTGTGTTCTGGGGCAAAGGACTTGTTGCAGGTGCAGATCCTGAAATGAGGAATTTTGTTTGTCAAGCTACATTGCCACACAAGCTGATGCAGCCCTTTTTTTTTTTCTTTTAACTGTGATTACCTGTAATTGGTGATTTATGTACTGGGACAGTTTGACCACTGGATTCCTTTGGAGGAGATGCACGTGGAACATGATGGTTCTTGAGATTTGCAGGAGGAGAAGTATTTGCTGGAGGCACATTGTTCCCTAAATATTAACATAAAGTCAAATATGTTCAAACATAATCAGATAGACCGAATCAGGTAATGTTATCCTCACCATCCATATGCTCACTACTTGGAGCTGCTGCCTTCTGTTGCGGTGATTTTGCAACAACAGGCGATGAGGTCGGAGGTTCTAAATGTGGAACTGCTTCTCAAAGATATTGTGCAATAACATTGTAAGAGATATGATGCCTAATAAATTGATCCACTTTCAAGGCAAATATTTACCTGAGGTCGAAGGAGGAATGGCGGGAAAACTTCCTGTAGGTGGGTATGGTGGAACGTCATTCCTTGGAGGGGGGAATGCAGGCAGTGGATAAGGAGGGGCTACAAATATTAAAAGTGGCTTGAGACTTTCTGGGCCGAGAATAATTCATGAAATTAAGGATTTTAGTGCATTTATTCAGAACATATACCTGACCCAACCGGCCTATTTGGTTGATTGCTCACAGATGGAGGCTGCACGACTGGTGGATTGAGCTTAGGGGCAGCTGATGGAGCAGGAGCCTGAACAGAAGGTAGCAATGCAGGTGTCCCAGGAAGTATTGGAGTGGAAATAATTGGCCTAGTTGGTTGACTGTTCACAGATGGAGGAGGCACGAGCGGTGGAATAGGCTTGAGGGCAGCAGATGGAGCAGGAGCCTGAACAGAAGGTACCAATGGAGGTGTCCCAGGAAGTGTTGGAGTGGGATTTTCAACTGCAGCTTGTGGTGGCGCTACTGGCGGAGGAACCTCATCAGTGGGATCAGGGGGTGAAATCTCAGTTGGAGGAGGTGCATTGTTCTCTACATACCATTAATGTAAAAATTGAATTAGGACTGGAATATCATATCAACAGCTGGGCAAATAACACAATTCGAGTATGATCAGCAACCTTTAGGGGGATCAGGGGGTGTAACCTCAGTTGGAGGAGGTGCATTGTTTTCTACATAACATAAAGATAAAGGTGTACGAATTAGGACTGAAATATTATATCAACAGCTGGTCAAATAACACAATTCGAGTATGATCAGCAACCTTTTGGGGGAGTTGCTGGACTCGGAGCATTTTGCGGCTCGGGGGGAACAGGAGGGCTAACATCTCCTTTCTCCGGGGCAGGACTGACCGACGGAGCAGGCGGTGCTGAAACAAAGCAATGTAAGGGAGTATACACTAAAATGTTGAGAACATAACGTCACATTGTATTAGAAATTCAGAGGTAACCTGATGGAAGGACTACGGGACCAGGAGCAATCACAGGTTCAGGAGGACTAGAAGTTTGTCCTTGATTTGCAGGAGAATCGCTAACAGCTGGAGAAGGAGCCAGAGTAGTACCTACAGCAAAGTAAAGAACACAAGTTCATGGCAAGGACTACATTTATGTACACTACTCTGCAGGTACTAAGGATCAAGGTTTACAACAATCAGGTTACTAATTGAGGAGAAATGTCATTGTTGTTTCACCATATGGAATTAACACAGTTCGGAACAATGATGATTCAAAGCAAGCGACATGGAAATGGAGCACAAATTCATTGTCCAAGGGGCGAAATATGCAGTCATCTGTAGCATTTTTTTCAGTTAGAAAACCTAGCAGAGTAAAGACAGGAACAGAAATGCCAAGCCACCAACAATGCAGTATCCTTCTCAACTGGAATTCAGAAGCGGCGATCCCATTTCCTAACGAATTTCACAGTATCTTCCCACAATTCACTCAAATTATGAAGCAAATTCAGTTAAACAGCATGCGCATTGCAGATAAAACTCTTCACCCACAATTTACCGTGACAAAAAATCACAGAAACAAAGGGGCGAGAAAATTGAAACTTCGGCAATGTGCGCGTGGAGCTCCCCTCACCTGAGTCACCTCTGGATCCAAGAACCGAAGCAAGAAGAAGAAGCACAACAAGAGCAAGAGTCCGCATCTCGCCCGCCCACGCGCCTACGCACAGCAGCAGCCGCAATCCCAGCACGCAGTCGTCAATGCCGCCGCAGATCACAACCACGCCTCGTCAGGGGCGGCGCCGCTCCTCCTCCCACCACAGCCGCAAGAAGCGCATGAAAGCGACGGAGCTTGACTGCCATTTTGGCACCACGCCATGGACGACACCGAACCCATGTGGCGGGCGCGGAGAAGGCAGGGCAGTGGGGAGAAGAGGGGAGGAGGAAGGTGCCCAGAGGAGGCCGAGACGGCACCACCACCGCCAGTACAAGTAGCAGTAGAGCGGCTGTAGCAGTTACATGGGAAAAGACGAGGCCGTGGTAGCTACGAATAAATTAGTATAGCACCCTAATACTAGCCAAAAAAGAAAAATAAAACTTTGATTCAAGAAACAAGAAGCCGATCCAGGGGGCGCACGAAACAGTAAACTAAACATTCCTTGCTTCCACCTCTCGCCCTGCTCCTCTCACCCTCCAAAGCGGATACACATGCTGATCAACAATAATAACCAATCTCGCTCGCGGATGAAAGGACGATCGACGGAGAGAATCTTGGTTGGGTTTATAGCCCTGTAGTAATTATAGCGGATGTACTGGTATTCCAAAGATAATTATAGCGTATGTACTGGCATCGAAAGATGCAATCTTTGGGTAATTAACACCGAGGGGATAATGCGGCCACATGCTTCCTCTCCTCGCTCTGTCCCTCTCGCTGCAGATTCGTGTGGGGCTTCCTGCTCGCTCGTGCCGCACCGCACGTCGGGGCGGTGGGGGTCAGGTGAGTGACTGCGCTGCGCTGCGCGCTCGCACGGCACGGCCAGCCTGGTCTCAGGGATCATGGCTCAGGCCAGCGCGTTAGTACTGCTGCCGCTGCTCTGCTTTACTGTGTGTGCGCTCCTGCGTGCTCTGCTTTCCGCGGATGGGCGCGTATGGAGCACGAGAGCCGTGGCTGGACGGAATTTGGCTCGGCGTGACGGCATTTCTTCCTCACGAGCGCGCGCGCGCGACGCAGTTTTCACCACCTGCCTGTCCGGTGCGCGCGGCGGCATGCGTAAATGAGCGGCGGCGGACCACGGCTCGGCAGCGTCATCATCGGATTCCGCGGTCGGTGAACACGTTCGGCGTTGCGCGCGGGGGCGGGGCCACGGTCTTTTGGTTTGCCGGGTTCAGCAGCGATCTGTTTGGCCGGGACCTTGGAGGGAAAGAGGAGGGCGTTGCGGCGTCGCGTTCGCTGACACGGACTGCTAACTTGCAAGCTTTGCGGCGAGCGCAAACCGGGGACGCGACAACAGCCAAGGCGGCCCGGCCGGCCGGGGTGCTGCTGCCTGCTGTAGCCATGTACGCCGTACATGTACGTGGTCGCGGATCTGGCAATCATCACAAGCGTATAATTGCCTGCAATTGATGTGTACAAACAAAGATTAGTAGTGCCAGATTTGTGCTAATCCTCCGTGCCACCTACTCCCTGCGTCGCTTGATGACAGGGGTTGCTCCGGAATTAGGAAAAAAGTTAAAAATATATTTCAAGCTTATGATTTCATTTGAGAAGGGAAAAATTGTTCAAAAAACATTATGATTAGTCCGTTCATCTTGACAACCCACGCAAGCAAAGAGAATAAGCGGCTGTCAAGCCAGCCAGCACCAGACACATGTGGGTTCTCAAGTAGTACTACGCGATAGTTTACCTGCAGCTCGACCCGATAAACAAATCACTGTCACCAGCCTGATACTGCCGCTCTCGTGACGGCGGAACAGACCAACGCCATGGACGCGCCCGTGGTCGGCCAGGGCAGCTCCAAGAACGTTACAAAACTGTTAACCCCAACAAATGCGGCAGGCTCTAGCTGGTGCGCCCGTGGGAGACCGCCTGTCTTCTACGTACTGACCCGCGCAAAATTAATTATTAGTTCGTCCGAGACTGCGCTGCTGAATACTATGGTCTGCATGCTTCTTATCCACTTCTCGTGTGGCAAAATTCTGAACCAAGCGAACACGCCGATTGGCGACGGGCGTCACTTTCTCTTGCGTGTAACTCGATTCAGGAGCAAGCAACGGTGTTTGTGACCGTTCTAGATGGCATTGCTGCATTCCGTTTCCTGCATGAATAGAGCTACTAGAACAAATATCATTTGGGACACGTACACATCATGCATATGTCAACCACAACGAGTAAATCGATCGAATCGACGGTTTTTCTTACATTACAAGGTTCATGTAAGTGTAACACTGTAACAACTAACATCCGTCTGCACGTACACAAAAGCTTGAGACATACTGCATCAAAAGGAACGTTTGCTTGAACTGCTGCTGCTGCTACTTTTTTTCAACGGACTGGTTGATGATCGTAGGTGTCGTGAGATTGCGTGACATGCAAAGTTACCAGCTCCTTTGCTTGCCAAGTGGCCATGCGTCCACGTGCAATGGTCATCTATCCTATGTGGATACACAAATCATTTTGTTTTCCAGTGTGTTCTATATGAGATATGGAGATTTATTTTCAGGAGAAAACCGTCCATTCAAGAAACAAGTTCACACTCTTTTTCCTGTTCCAAATTGGGGCTTTAATCAATTCAGTATATGATTGTGTCATGTTAAGGTTGGACCCAACTCTTTGTTGTTCACAAGTAGACTGGTCCATGTAGAGCAAAGTATGAACAAACAAGCAACACCAACTTTTTTTTGCCTAGCCTGATCATGTTGCCGAGTCCTATTTGTCCTGGCCCTCAAAATCACCATGGAAACCCTATCTATCAAAGCCATTCTAGCACTAACGTGCAGTGTGCAAAGAGCACGGCAAACCTTGGCACTGCACAAGGACGTTCTACCCATTGAATAATCCTCCAAATGTAGTCGGCAAGAAAACCCAAAGAGGGTTACTTGCCCTCCAAAGCAACTGATACGCATATAGCATCCATCTCCTGCCCTTTTCCTTGTCCAAGAAAGCATGCATGATGCGTCCACATCTGGATAGATCAACGTGATGTAGATGCTCATGTTCTCTATATGGGAATCAAGTAGCTTTTCTTGCAGTAGTTAGCTTACTTCCCCATTTGGCTGGCTCGTTTAATCTCAGTCCGTTACACGTCTGCATACTTCACGAGCAGAGAGAAGCTGTTGCAGA